>JAJMSH010000117.1:0-11823 GCA_030558315.1 Kodamaea suecica
TGATCTCACTTCTGGATAAGGTGAATAGTAAGCAATCAATGCTGCTTCCAATTTAGTTTGCAAGGACCAGTCTGAAATGATCAAGTACGAATCTTTGGTTGATTCTAAATCTGACTCCGAAGAAGAAGAGACTGAATGGTCCAATACCTTTTCGCTACTCTTTTCGGTTGCGCTGATCAACTTTTCCTTAATAGGAACGTTGTTCAAATCAGCTGGAGCTGCTGCTACCAATCTTTGAAACAAGTCATAATCTTGGTGTGGGATATTAGGGTCACCGTTGAAGGATTCAATGGCATCAATAAGAATATCAATAGATTCATTCAAAGGCAAAGCTTCAATCTTTTCAATCATGAAAACAGCGACAGGTGGTAAATTTTCCAATGATAATAAACCCCCAAGGTTCAATCTTCTCAAGATCGCATACTTTTGAGAGGATGACAAGCCGACACCAACATCGCCAATAGACAATGGGTTAGAGGTAACGGCCTGAAGGTCCAAGACATGATCTTCGACTTCTAAGTGACTGCTCACAGATCTGACTTGAGAAAGGCTGGTAGGCACCTCAAGTTTGGTATTTTCAGCTTGTGACACCATATCAGAATCTTGAGCTTCTACCGAACGAAATAATAGTTAAGATGAGGAATCGACGTGTTTTATAGACATTGATAAGGCTGATCCGATAAGGTATCTCCACAGATTAGCTACTGTGCTGATAGAGATAAAGCTAGTGGAGGTTAATTAGTTACAATCTCCTTGACACAACCTGACTGTGGCACAATCGATCTTGTCCGTTTGGTCGTACGGGGTTTCTGGGGTCCATAATTTAGAGCAAAGATGAATTGATTTGATGATTTGCTGTGCATACTTCCAAATTCAATCAATAGCACAATTAGAGATTAGCCGGAAGAAGGTGACGCTAATCAAGTTAGTGGTACAGTTGCTTTTGTAAACTTTGTCCTTATCTAGGATCGTAATCTCCTACGATTGTGAACATTCAAATCTGGAGAACTTCTTCAACTAGCGTGACGGAATGGCTATTTTAGGTTTTCACCTTGTCATATCCTCCGAGTTGGTGTTGCTCCACCAGACCTACAAACACGTCAAAATGCGTGAACAAGACTTACAAAACGTTATAATTATTTTTGGATAATTGGCCAGTATCCATCAGATCATACTTACGATACAACTAGAATCAACCTGCCATTCATTTGTGAGGCTCATATATAACTAGCCAAGGTTGTAAGGCAAGTTGACAGTATTACAATGATAGCTAACGTCAAAATAACATGTGGACCCATGAGGCCAAATAAGCCCAAAGTTAAGCCACTTAGATAAGATTTGAATCTCCAGAGTTCTCATACGCTCATTTGTTTGAGCATCTGCAATGTGTCCTGATGTTTGTGTTGCATCGTTATCTTTGTATAATGACGTTGAGCTTTCACACACACCGAAAAGATAACCCAAAGCCAGAGCTGGTACCTTTTCAGACCCGTCTACGGTGTACAAAGATATAAGGCATGGACTTGTCAAGTATTAGATTCGACTGATTCAGAATAGCTTTCTATGCGTCTGTCTTGGTTTCCACATCTCGGTATCAACTATTGAGTACATGAAGGCGATAAGGTATTAAAACAAGTCTGCCACAGTATAAAGATAACTTGAAATCATGGTGGAAATCGGGGTCCTTGCTGATTCACTCAAGCTTGATACGCGGCTAAAAGTGCACCTTGCCGACACGGCTCAAAGTTTAGGTCATATGCAGTTAATGTACAGATGAAGCCACAGAGAAGGCTGAAAAGCACCAGATGCAAAATCGCGGATAGATAACTCTTGCTGCAAAATTCCTGTATGGAGTGCTGATACGACAGAGACAACAAAACAAAAAAACTGATCTGAGGTGACGAAGGCTATTCAAATCAATAGATCTTATATAAATTAAAGAATCCACCACACTGACATCTTCAATCAAGATGCCCTCAATGTAGAATGGTGGCTGCAACTTCTATGTAGAGTTCTAGATGGGCCACAAAACATAATTATTGTGGCGTGCATCCATCCCAACCAACTTAGTCCTAATCTCAAATCGTTAAAGGGCCCTGTAACAGAGAAATATGTGGCTAAAGAATTCACTCCACATTTCACAACATAATCTTGGACAGTGCCATGCTAGAAGCAGACAAACAACAGGTTCTGTTTCTCCTTTCATATCCACCTCCTCTTCTTTGTTCTCATGTGGACGTACAATGTTGAATGTTTGAATGCCGGAATTTTGACTTTTTTTTGCACCAGGAGTGCTTACGAATTAGATTGAAGGTGACAAGATCAATCGTTGTTGTCCGCAACGAAAAGCGAACGCTTTTTCGACAAGAGGAAAGCCGGTTATGATTTCAGTAGCAAATGGTTGGAGTTTGACCCCTTTATAATTATTTTGAGCATTTTGCATAGAAATATGTTAACGAAGTTAACTTAGTTTGCGTAATGTTGTGTGGAGTAGTTCATATTCGTCTAGGTCGTGTTGCAGCAGCTCATAACTGGCTTTTAATTTGTACTTTGTTTCTACTGCAAGAGAGTATGTTGAGATAAGAAGTAATATAACTCCGCTGTGCCCGTGCCTTGGATCCACAAGACTAAGTGTTAGGTAAAATGGTTACACAGAAATCACATCGATGAAATTGCGTTTGAGCTCTCTTCTTATCTGTAAGCTTACAGTTGGGCATTTCAGGTTGAGAATTTCCAAAAACAAAAAAGCCTCCAGCCAGACTCGAACTGACGATCTCCTCATTACTAGTGAGGTGCCTTACCACTTGGCCATAAAGGCATTTCTTGATTAGTAAACGATGATGTCGTGGTAATATTACTCTCCAGTATGTGAGTTTGGAAGTTTCACGACACAAACGCGACATTATTTACATTTCTACTCTACTGTTTAAAAGTCCTTCATAAATTTCACTAAACACTCTCTCTCGCCATACTCATACTATCATCTTCTAATGCAACCTAAATCAATAGCCCTTCTTCGTATGTATTTGGTATTTTCTGCAAGTGCCTTTCCCATACTAACTTTCTTTAGAAAAGATTGATGCAGATGTGCTGCAAATACTACAAAAATTCCAAGATATATTCGAGATCATAATAAATCAAGAGAAACCTCGTGAAGTGTTGGCCGTGGAATCGCTCACTATAGAGCTGGATGCTCTGGTAATAATCAGATTATGCGAAGACTTACTCAATATATCTCGCTCTCTTAAAGAAGCATGGGTCCTCGGAACTTTGAAAGTGGATCCATTAAATACCAAACAAGACCAAGTCCCACGAACAGTTTTTGAACAATTCAACATGTTGACAGATGAAATAGCCAAGTTTGAATCTAAAACTGTTAATATCTTGTGATAAAGGAGCACTGTGATGACTACTAGGCAGTTTCGAGAAGTCTAGTTCCAATGCATTCACTCGATAGGTCTACAAAATATGCTGGCAAAGCCGTGCCATTTAGTACCTATACAATTGTTGAACCTAATATCCCGAACAAGGGTTATGCATTATAGTACAATGAGGTTCTTGATATCTAATGAATAGAAATCTATTACATCCGACATGTCCATGCTCTAGCGTGTATCTATTTCATTTGCTCCTCAAACAAATGAACGAACTTCTGTACCTTGCCCACTTTGATAAACTTGAACTTCTTGTCCAGCTTAATGTAAGTGGGTACCTGGGGAGATTTGTCAGTAAAGGCATATTGCAAGCCATACTTGTCTGTTTCTCCACCTACAAATGATGACGTGTGCGAGATAGTCCTTGAAGACGTCTGAGCCATTGGAACAGACTCTGAAGTTTCGGCCTTCGTCCATTTATTCACTAGTGGTTTGTCTTGGACAAATGGCACATTATTTGGATCCAGCTCATCCACCAGAGTCCCACTGAATTCCACCAGATCTACTGGTACCTGCGCATATAATAGACCCTCCAAGTCTAGTATTTCTCTATCGTCTATTATATCTTTATTTGCATCCTTAGATTCAACACTACCTGACTTCTGAATTGGAGATACAGCCGTATCTAAAGGTTCATTATCCAATCCACATTCCAATTCTTGCAAGTCATCAATCTTAATGTACTCATTATGTTGCAAATTGTTTATATCCTTAATGAATTGCCTACTATCACCAAGAGCACCCTCTGTTGATTCTTCACGAAGCATGGCAGCAGATTTCAAGCCAATTCGGAGTCTACCACAAGATTTTATTCCATTTCGAAACAGTCCTAATTGTAAATCGCTTTGAAGAACATCTAAATGCGAGTCTTCTGGCCTCAATTCGTCTTCGTCTTCATCGTTTGAGTTAGATCGCGTGGTATCGCTAGAGTTTAGTAGCATCAAGTCCTCAACTGAAGAGTTTTCGTGTACGAAGGATTTGTTTTGTATGGTTCCTTCAGAAGATTCTTTTGATATTTCAACAAGTTCTTCCTTCTGTTCTTGTACTGATGTAATCTGATCATCATTTTTAAGCGTCAGTATTTTTGATTCCATTGAAATGCTTGCACTTGAGCTTGTCTTGATTAATTTACTGTAGGCAATAGCAGAATCTTCTACTTCCATCGTAGGTGTGTTCATCTCGATTGAGAACCGGACCTTTATGTATTTCTCGATCTGTTCGATCATTTCTTCGGCACATAGTAGTAGTAAGCTATAGTTATCGTCAATTAGAAACTCTAGTTTGGTTACTTTATGGTCTTGAATAATCAAATCTAGCACTCTCAAAACAAGATTAACTATGTAGATTTCGTCATGCTTGATTGTGAAGAGGGCTTCGTCCTGTACCTGGTTCTGCTTATCCTTCTTCTTCTTCTTCCTGTCATTATGTATCTTGTCAATACGTGCAAGGCTGATCATGTTATCTCTTATCAATTCGCTTGGTTTCAACTGTTTATTCCTGATAAATAGCGAATTCAACTCAATATTGATGTTGAAAGTCACGTCGTCGGCGCTCCACCGTGTTTGACCTTCATGCTGCTGCACCAAAGAACAAACTCGTTCACGGACGTCTGAAGAGTGTACGAAATTGGGCTTGTATGGATCTTTGCTGTACTTGAAAATATCGTTGGACATTTCAACTTGTTCTACCGATGCTTTGCACTGTGAAGTGAATGAGTACTGATGAGGCGCTTGCATATATGCTAGTCATACAAGGTCAAGCGGAATAGCTCACGAAGCATATACTCTCTTTGAAGATCTTCTGTTGATTCGGCGGAAGAGTAAACAAAAAAAATTGGTAGCGAGCTCTAATCTGCAAACGCCGAGCTCTAACATGCAAAAAACAGCGAGTACGGATTCAAGGATCTCAAATCACGACCAACAGGTACTTGGATGTTAACTATCAGAGTCACTTGGGACAGCTTATAGACCCGTTACCATCATTTGGGAGCTCTAAATACACTTTTAAACGGTTAAATACTAGTACAGTCTTTATGAAAACTCTAAAAATTGTTTGAATTGACATCCACAACCTACCTTTCGATACGAGCATCATGACTTCATCATACTACTTTTCAATAATAGGAACAAGGGATAATCCACTTTATGAGGTAGAGTTTTCTTCATTCAAAAACCCTCCAAGCGGATCCTCTACAATGTCGTCCGCATCGTTGGCGACCGCAACATTACCCCCAACTGCATTAAGTTCTACCTCCGGTGCAAATAATGGATCTATGATAGTAGGAAGATCACAGTTCCCTTCAAATATCAAGGAAATACTCCCGTTCATCTCAAATTCATCATTGGACTTGATAGAAGATGTCCAATGGTCTACCAAGCAATTCTATTTGGGAAAGGTTGACTCATTCTACGGATTATTTGTCAATGCATTTATAACTCAAGGCAATATCAAATTCATATTATGCTACGACTTCAACAACTCTGCTGGTAATACCAACGGTAGTGGACCTGGAGGAGTCGCGGGAGGGGTATCTGGTGGCGCTTCGAGCAGTGGGGTTGGTTCTGGTGCTGGAAGTGGCAATAGTAGCCATACTTCAAGTACTTTACAGAAATACGAAGAGAATTCAATAAAACAATTCTTCTTCGAAGTGAATGATTTATATGTGAAGTGCTTGTTAAGTCCGTTCTACTCAGTTAATGATGCAATAGTGTCTCCTGATTTCGATCTAAAGGTGAAGTTGCTTGCAAGAAGATACTTTTAAGCTTACATCAATAAATGTACAGACATGCGATAATTGTAGAGCTTATGTCAATAAAAAATGTCTTCTTTCCCAATCTATATACAGTGGCACACCTCTCTTGTAATTTATATACATAGGGGTTTTCTTCAGGCAAACTTGAAACAAGCAGTTCGCTTTAGTCCTTGATAGACTTCTCAGTGACCACTGATTCCTCACCTTTGACTTCTGCATCTTCTTCTTCAGGTTCTTCTAATGCTCTTTCGGTATCAATCTTATAGTCTCCGTCAGCAATCTCTACGATAATTCCTTGTTCCTTTAAGGCTTCAAACATATCCTGAGGCACCCATCCACCAGTTGCAGCAAAAGGCTTCGACGAAATCTCATGCTGATAAGCTTGTAATTCCACCTTGTGTTCTTCCAAGTATTGTGGTGTGTACTTAATTGGGTAATCCTTTTCAGTTGAGTTGCAAATCTCATTAGCAACAAACAACTCCCACATACTTTGCAATTGAACCATTGTTCCTTCAACATATAAATAATCCTTGTCATTCTTCAAGTCCAAGGCTTGAACGTATGGACTCTTCAAGCTCTTAATGAATGGCAGGGCAATTGCAATCAAATTATGTCTCTTCTCATTTAATGCAAGCTCCCAGAATCTCTCGTTCCTAGTCTTGAAGTACATGAACTGGTATTGCTGTTGTTCCAAATCTTCTAATTCTGCAAATTCTGGGACATCCTCTTCCAAATTATATATTTTGGCACCATCATATCCAACAAAAGCAGGGTAGGTGGAGAAAATAAAAGGCTTGATGCTCGTGTGTTCAAAATCAACGAAGTAGTGTTCGCCATCCTTGGTTACAATAACATTTAATGGGTCTAAATCAGGAGCAAATAATCTAGGTTTGAACACCTCTTCAGCATTCACAATGGATTTGGACTGAGGGTTAATCAATATCGATGCCAACTTCTCGAAATCTTTGAAAGTGTTTTGTTGCCTTTGTAATAAGGAAACATCCTCGACTTCACTAGATGCATCGGCTTGTGCCAATGCTAATCTATTGTTAATATTTTCTAATTCAATAGAAGCAACAGCCTTGATTACTTCCAATGGCTTGTCTGCATCCCAGGGACCGTTTAATTTATTGACAGTTTTGTCGGACAATAAGTTTTTATACTTACTGAAAGGCTTTTCAACACTGCTACCGATTCTCCATCTGTTTTTCAATAATGGGTTGGTTTCTCCATCGTATGGTAAGTCCTTCTGTTGGTTGAATGGAACGTCGTCCTGGAAGTACAACGAACCAAATTTATTAAAGGTGATTGAAAGCAACTTATCTTGGAAGTCAGAAATCGGGTTAATAACAGCCTTCAACTTGTCTTGGATCTCTGGAGAATCTGCGACAAGAGGGTCCCACTGCTTCATTAATAAATCACCTTCAATGTGTTCCATCAAGATAAATGGACTTTGCACAAAGTTCAACTTATCAATACCATAAGCAACAACTTTTGGGACCTTAAGACCCAATTTCAAGTCAAGGAAATCCAAAGTAGCAACTTCACTCTTGATCTTTTGAGCAATAGCAGCCATTGTCTCCAATCTGTAAGGGATTCTCAATACCAAGTTCTTACCCGTGGATAAAGTGATTTTGTAGATTCTATGGTGCTTGCCTTCGTGGATACTTGCAATAGACTTGACTAAAAGCTTATCATCCTTGTTGGATGGAGTTGGACCAATCACATCAACCGTTAAATTGTTATTTAGAACATAAGTACCATCATTAACTTGAACTGGGGGCTTAATAATAGGAACGCCATTTTTATCGACATTCTTAGAATCGGATCTAGCCAAATTTAATTCTTCAACCAACTTGGTGACACCTTCGATCGAGAATTTTGTCTCTCTTCTAGCCTTCTTCTTTTTGTCATCTTTTAACCATGATCCCCAAGAATACTGGAAGAACTTACTTCTCTGTGGGTCTTCTTCGTTAGATAACTTGGTGAAAACTTCTGTGGGAGCGTTCGAATTGAATCTCAAACTTCCGATAGCGGTTGGAGCACGGACTCCGAGTTTCAGGTTGCCGACTATGGCTCTTCTACAAGAACTTCTTGCTAATCTACTCAACATAGTATGCCTGTTACTAAACGCTATAATTATGAATAAAAAATTGTGAATCAAATTTCAAAGTTTTTCAGCTCGTGCATGCACCAATAACTGGGGTATGGGAAGTTAAGACGATGGGAGGGTATAGAGTTGATAGCTATAGATTGGTAGTTTTTTATTGTCAGATAGTTTATTATAATAGTATGATGCACTTCGTCTTCACTAGTTTCTTTCCTGAGATCGTCTTGTTCCGGAGTCTTCCATAGATCGCTTTGTCACCTCCAGTGGAACAGACCTAATCATCCTTCCCGGTCAATGGATTCGTATTTATCATGTTCATCTTCTCACTAAACGTAATTGGAGGCTGAACTGTTGCAAACGTCTTCTCAAAAAGAGACTCTCTCTTGTCTTGAGATAAACCGGAATCACCATCTACCTCAGCGTTGGTAGTATGAATTGAAACTTGACTGAGGCTAGGATCTAGTCCATCGCTTGAGTCAAGGGTATCTGATCTAATAGGAGAAGACAACGAAGGCTTAAGGAAATTTTGATGCAACTGCAGCAGCAATTGTTGTTGTAATTGTTGCTGCAGTGAAGATTGCATCTGTTCTCTTTGTTGCTCTTTTTGCTGTTGCATCATATTAGTTATGATATTAGAAGAATAAAGCGTTGGTCCTTGTCTATGGAACCTCTTTCCTTCAATACCATCCTTGGTAGCAGTAGTTGAAAGACAAGACGTAGTTGAATTTCTGGAAACTGGTCTTGATAAACTATCTTGGAAACTTTGTAACAACTCTGGAGGAGGTGTTTCCAGATCAACATTCGAACTATATACGAAATCGTCTTCATTCTTCTTCTTTTGATCCAAAGATTCATCAAAGGTTCGCAAGTTGTTCAAACTTGACTCTCGACTAAACTTGGATGAACTATCATCCGAATAGCCGCCAGACCTATTGAAGTTGAGGGAACTATCATTTTCGTAATTCAAGGGGTTGGGATAGCAATTCATGAAGTCCGGTTGCTCGTACTCGTCCATGTTATCAAGATTGGTCTTTCCACTAATGATTGACTTGATACTAGCAGCAGGGTGTGACATTGTGAGCGATATTTAAAGTGAAATGAGGATAAGGATGATGATCAGTCCAGGTGTTTTGGAGGATATAGCCAAGTATTAACGTTCGAGGCGCTAACTCTTATTGTTCGAGGATTGCTAACTCTTGTTGATCGAGGATTCTAACTCTTGGTGTCAAGGACTTGATGTCAAGGATTACTAACTCTTGATTTCAAGGATTACTAACTCTTATTGTCAAAGATATTGCTAACTCTTAATGTTCAATAAGTTCTTCAACGATATTTGAGGGGGATTTGGTGGTTGCACTTCAGGTGAGCTATGCTGAAGGTATTAGATTTAAAGTTTCAATGCCAATATATTATTGGTTATTTGATATTCAAATGTGCTATTGGTTTGTATTTCATTCGCTTTGGCTATTGACAATGTAGAAGATTAGTTGACTATCCTCTTCTTAATTGTTATTAGCTCGAAAATTCGTGACAGTCACTTGATATTGAAAGCATGCGGCGTGAGCTTCCTAATTGGTACGACTGAAAAATCACAAAGACATTTATGCGAGCGATAGGTGTAGGCAGTGGTTGTTCGCAGTGGTTCTTGTAGGCAGTGGTTGTAGGCAGTGGTTCTTGTAGGCAGTGGTGGTGAGTATGTCAAACAGCAGGAGACAATTGGTAATTCAAAACTGAAATAAGTCATATTTCTTTATAGAGAAGTATATTCTGAGGACATTGTCCCAGTACATAGTGTTAATCAATTTGTCTACTCACCGTCTGTCTCATCATGACTTATACATGTCATAACCTAATAACTCAGCAGTCACCTCGATAAGATTCAAAATAAGAGACATTCCAACGACAGCAAAACGAACCCTGCGTTCCTCCAAGATTCTATTGGTCGAATGTTTGCAGGAGCAGAAGATCTGGTTGACAGCTCGAGGCAGCAGTTGTTGAACTAGAAGCAATAGTTGGCGAATTCGAGTCGGTACTTATTCAAGTCAGTACGGTAGCTACTGAACTTGAGCAAGCAGATTTAATCTTTGCATCTGTGCTTGATTCTCAACTCGTAGCGGATGGTGTTTTAAGGGTTCTCGAAGACCCCTAACCTAAAGATTTGCTCGTCACCATTGCATCACTAAGAGTACTTGCAGAGAAAGTTCCAATTGTGATATCGCTTCCTGTAACCACTCTCTGGAACGTAGTCTAAATAATAGTGAGCATCTGGATATTGCTAAGTCTCTGTAGGAGACTCTGAATAATAAGTTTTATTTTCTGGAGCATATTCTGAATAATAATAAGCACCTGGATAGTTTTGTGTAGCACGAGGAGCATATGAAGTGATATTTCTAGGCAACTTTGCTCCACCAGACCTGCAAACACTCCAAAATGCCAAACTATGTTCTACAAACGAGCATGGCGACTTAGACATTGAATTCAAGAAATCAGTTTCTTTCCAAGCAAAATAGCCAAGCTTTTTAAAAAATTCATTGATCTTAAGAGATCATGGGCCAGCTTGTATCGATCGCTTTTGTAATTCAAAGGGGACCTCATATATTAGTAGCCAGGGTGCTAAAGCCACTTGACACAGTTTTTCAAAGCCCTGTGCCACCACCGCATTACGTCCATCGGGGCAGAAAATTGAATCACATTGATAACGTGTGAAACAATCGGCTGCTTTTTAATCAGTCAAGTTCAAAGCTTCTACTCGGGTCAACCCACAACGATAAGCTGTCAATCAAAGTCACGCAAAAGGGTATCGTAAGCATTATAGGCAATCATTGCGGATCATAATCCCTATGTAATGGAAGTTAAGATGAGTACTATGGGATTTTGAAGGACAAACTTAATCTTCTTTTTAACTATGAAAAGCTTCGAAGCTGCAGCCCTAAACACTGCAATCAATAAGACAGGCAAAATTTCATCTAAAATAAGGATAGTCTTAAGTGAGTTGAGAATTGAGTTCCAAAGGTATTATTCATGACCATATTACCTCATATTGGATTTGCTTGTTCTTTCAAAGCTGAAAATTGTCTAGTTCTAATCATAGTAATATACAATATTTCATTTGAGTTGTGAGTAATGCTAGAAACTGCCTTAGGTCTTTTTGAATACTTAATTTCGATGAGCCTTCATAGTAATGGTCGAATCGAAAGGTACTAATGTAAATGCCGCATCCTTCGATGAAGCAATAATCGTTGTCACATGTTATTCAGTTCTGGGAAGTATTTTGATGTCAATTTCTAGATGTGCTTCTCGTATTGATTATGACACATTTGACAGCGACGCATGTATGAGACGCCCACAAATAGTGAAATTTCTTTTCCAAATTCATAGTGATTGGGCGTGCCAAAGTCAAACGTGAACTTCTAGATAGACTGCCTAATTACGGCCATATGAAGACTGGTAGTATCACCTGAAAGAAGTTAACGATAAGTCATAGCCTAGGTTGATTATCTACACCCCTAAACTATTCATCTACCATA
>JAJMSH010000118.1:0-11763 GCA_030558315.1 Kodamaea suecica
AAGCACTAGCAAAGATTCAAATGTCAAATAAAGAGAGTCCACATGCGTTGTTTGAAAGTCTCCAATTGCCCACCATCAACCCAAACTACTCAAACATGCACTACTTTCTATGGGTGTTGTTGGACGACTTAAAAAAGATGCACGACAGCATCGAAACTATGTAGCGTAGAATAAAGTATAGAAGTCTACTGATCCGCACACATACAGCTGACAAAACAATACACCTGACCAATATCAAATGACCTATCTTGTATGCTACGGCTGACAAAGAACCAACACCTGACCAATATCATATGACTGATCTTGTACTTTGATAGCTGACAAAGCACAAACACCTGACCAATATCAAATGACTGATCTTGCACACACCTGTCAAAGCACCCACACTGCAGCACTAACATGACATCCAAACTTACAATTCTTCTCTAGTCGACTTTGCCTAACATTCTCTAGTCGTCTTTTTTCCCACTAGTCGAAAACTTCAAAAATCTTTTTTTTTGATTTTTTGTTAGTGTCTCTAGTCATATTTTTGTTAGCGCGAACCTCTGGTCGTCAAATAACGTAAGTATTTTGTTAGCGCGCGACCTCTGAGGCTCAAATAATGTAAGTCCATATTGGGTAGATTCTCACCCCGTTCCCGACTTTACGCGCCGTTGAGTTCTAGTTTAGGTGGATGATCATCCCGATCACGGCTTACCTGTCGCATTTGGTGCTAATATGTACCAACACTTATATAACAAGTTAGGTTTTTTCATATGTTTTTGTTAGTGTCTCTGAAGCAACATTTGTTAGCGTGCCTTTGAATCACACCTTGAGTAAGTATTTCGCCGATTGGGCAAAAGCCACAAAACTGTAAACAAAAATTGTGGTTTTTTACTTAAAAAAACAACTTTTGATTTGTTTAACACATGTTAAACATCTTGTGTTAGCGCGCGCTCCTTGAGCACACCTTGCATAAGTCTTGCTGGTACCTCTTGTGATACTCTCTTTTAGCGCCTGCCGTGTAGTTACATTTGGTAAGTATGCGCCGCGCGGTATTACCCAAGACTTGCCTTTTTGATGGTAACCCTATATTCAAGAAATAAAGGAACGGGACATCACAGAGGGTGAGAATCCCGTACGGCGTTGCCTCCACCGCTCTATAAAGCGCTCTCGACGAGCCGAGTTGTTTGGGAATACAGTTCCAAGTGGGTGAAAATTCCACCCAAAGCAACATGCTGGTGAGAGACCATTAGCAAACAAGCATCGTGAAGGAAGCATGAAAATCACTTTGAAGAAAGAGTGAAATTGTCGAAAGGAGTTGGCATACTGTCAGATTGCCAGTATGGATGAGACAAGCGGGACAAGTGGGACAAGCGGCGGTAAAGGTGGCCTTCCGGTTTTATGTTCGCGCTACATGCCCCTTTCTAATCGAGCACCGCTTTCGGGATAATTCGGAGACGTCAGCATGGGATCTAGGAGGAGTTCTCCTTTCTTCTTAATTTATCACCTTGAATTGATTTATTCAGAGAGTGGGTCTGTGGTTGGAAGAGCGCGGATTTTGCTGCACTCGCTCAGCCGCAGGAAGACCTGACTTCACGCCGAGTCGTACTGATAATCGAAGCAGGTCTCCAAGGTTAACAGCCTCTAGTTGATAGAATAATGTAAAGGGAAGTCGGAAAAATAGATCCGTAGCTTCGGGATGAGAATTGGCTCTGGAGTATGATGGATCCAAAAATAGGTCGCAGAGCCGATCTCAAGACTGGCTCCCACCCCCGAACATGCTACTATTATTTGGAACGCAGGAAATACAGCTATTGTTGTCAGTTTCATAAGAGTAATGCAATAAATGTTATCATGAAGCAAGATGCAGGATATTATTCGTGCAATGGCAACAACAAGAAGTTTATAGAGGAGCCCAATGAAAGATGTATCCCATATGTTCTTTATCCATTAGTACTCGAATACAGTCGAGCCCGGCTACAGAACTAGAAGTTAGGAATTCTTTCGTTTATAGTTGCTTGTCAGATATTCAAGAATAGCCTATATTTTACTTGATGTGCATCATTGGCCAAGCGACGTTTGACCTTACACAATCTTTTAATCCATCATGCATTGGCTTTAGTACTCCAACGGCATTCGTTATGCACTCCATAGTATTCTATGCAGAGTATAATAACCATCGTAACCCTTTTTAAAGTAAGACATATTGAACAAGCATTCTTACTATGCTCCCAATATGATCATAAAAACACTTGATTGGTTTCAAGAGGGTTATTTTAGACGAAAAGAAAACCTAGGGGGTATACACAGCTGATCAAGGCATCCATACTTATCCTTCCATTCTTCATTCATTCAACACTTCTTGTTTGCACCTTGCAATCTTGGGATTCTGTTCATCCTTTGAAGAATATAAATACGTTGCCATTTTTGCAAAGTCTTACCACTACTCTTATCTTTCAAACAAAACTCAACATGCGAGTCAATTATTCTGCTCTTTTGCTCGCAACAGCAGCAATGGCTTCTGCAAAAAAAGTTTATGGTGTATTTAGCAATCTTGCTTTAGATTATAAAACATTTCCGGAGATTGATTCTGTTTGGCACATGAAGTTTGACTGGGTCATCCTGGGCGACAAAATTCAGGCTGGTGATACTTTTGAACTCAATTTACCACTTGTTTATGACTTCTATGGGTCGGAAACTATAGTCTATTTGAGCACTGGTAACAAATATGCTACTTGTGAGTTAGTTGCTGGTCAGACCAAAGATATTGCCTCCCACGTTTACTGTACCGCAACGTCTGCTGTTAGAAATTCAACAAATGCATACGGGACCTTCTCCAATGCTGTATCCTTCAGTTACGGTAATGGTGCTGGTCCTGTTGATATTGAAGCCTCAAAACAATTTCGGGCGGGTACCAACACTATCATTTTCAATGACGGTCAAAACGTGTTCTCCAAGACTGTTAGATTCCCAACAGGAGCTCCGCACGGTCAAGATGCAGACGTCAAAAGTGCCAACCTCAGACCTGTTGGTTCTTTCCACGAGGAGGAGGATGGGTTCAATGTTGTTGCAGGTCTTTGTGCGAATGGTTATGCAAGCGGTACTCTTGGTCTCACTTCTCTTGATTACAGCATCGACTGTTCCAGAATTGTTGGTGCACTCTCTGATGGACTTAACCCCTGGGGCATGCCAGTATCTGCAGCCTCACAAGTGACAGTTCCACTGTCGCAACTCACTTGTTCATCATCTGCTGTAATATGGACATATAAGAATGTTCCTACCGGAATGCGTCCTTATCTTTCTGGTGTCATTACTTCCTTCGATCATGACCACAATGATGTTTACTATAATAACACGTACACATGTGCCGATGGTGTCGTCCACAACAACGATTTCTTCCGCTCTTGGACTTCAACTGAGCAAGGAATTGTCACTGCTACTGGTGTAGACGTAGTCGTTACAACCAGTACTTGGTCATTAGCATATACATCTACCTTACCATATACTAAAAATTTAAAAGATGGCTTTACCATTGTCGTTCGAGTCCCAACCCCAACACTAACAACAACGGTGACCTGGACTGGAGTTGGTAGTGCAACTACTACCATACCTGCTACTACAGGTGGTACTGGCACTGTAATTGTTGAGCTTCCAATCCCAACTATTACTACCACAGACACTTGGACTGGTTCTGGAACTTCGACTCTTACCAAAACAGCTATTCCTGGAGAAACTGCTACTGTTGTCGTTGAACTTCCAATTTCACACGTTACAAATAGAACTAGTTGGTCTAACACAAAAACTGCTACAACCACTAATACCACTATCCCAAGTGAAACATCCACTGCTATTGAAGTTACAACTCCACAAGTTACTGTTACTAAAACATGGACAGGTACTGAGGTTAAAACCACCACCATACCTGCTACTGCAGGTGGTACTGAAACTGTTGTCGTCAAGGTCCCAGTTCCAACTATCACAACGTCTGAGACATGGACTGGTTCTGGTACTGGAACTGTCACCATCACTGCCCCACCAGGTGAGACTGCAACTGTGATCGTAGAGGTTCCTGGCTTCTCTAACCTTGTCAGCTCTACACCAAGCTCGGTTCTCGCCTCATCCTACACCAGTAAAGTACCATGGAGCTCTTCAATTGTTTCCTCAGAGCCTAAAAACTCAGAGACTACTCCAATTACTGACTCCAATTCTATTGAGCCTAGTGTCTCTTCAGAAACTCCACCCGCAATTACATCTAGTGCTGTACCAGAAGTTTCGAGAACGACTGTTGTACCATTTTATAATACTACAACCGCCACATTGATTCAGACTACTGTGATTACCATAACTTCTTGCGAAGATGACAAGTGCACTGAGATTCCAAAGACTACTGGCTTGACCACAGTCACGGAAATTGATACCACTTATACGACATACTGTCCTTTGTCATCTGGTTCTTCACCTGTTGAAGCTTCTGGTGCTCCAACTTCTAAGACTTCAGGGACTCCACATGTTGACAGTACAAGCGTAACACCTGTTAAAACAACCAAGGCAACTAGTGCTCCACCTACATCTAGTGTAACAGAAGTTTCGAGAAAGCCTATCTTACCATTTTATAATACTACAACCGCCACATTGATTCAGACTACTGTGATTACCATAACTTCTTGCGAAGATGACAAGTGCACTGAGATTCCAAAGACTACTGGCTTGACCACAGTCACGGAAATTGATACCACTTATACGACATACTGTCCTTTGTCATCTGGTTCTTCACCTGTTGAAGCTTCTGGTGCTCCAACTTCTAAGACTTCAGGGACTCCACATGTTGACAGTACAAGCGTAGCACCTGTTAAAACAACCAAGACAACTAGTGCTCCACTTGGTGTTATTACAGAGACTAAATTGGCTACAATAAAAACTAGTGGTTCCCCAGCTATTTCAAGCACTGGCGCACCTGGTTTTAAGGCATCTGTAAGTTCACCAGCCGGAGGAAAGAGTATAATTACTCAAACTCCACAAGCCCACACTATTAAAACAGTTGGACAGCAATCTAGTTCTGCTAACATTGCATCGTACAGTGTTTCCACCTACAAGGAAGCAGCCCATTATATTGTGGCTTCTAAGTTCACTTTCGGTATTATCGTTCTTTTACCATTCTTCTTCTAGATTGCCTATCTCTTCGGTTTGACATTTATGAATGGACTCTAATATAACTATTTAGGTTGCACAGTGTTGCTTGTTTAAAACCCTTTCTTCAAGTTAAACAACCTTTAAGTTGCTGTTTCACTCAAGTAACACTAATTATGAATCTATATAAAAAAATTATTCCTTTTATCATTTTTTTGTAAGCATGGTAGATTAGTTTCATGAAGCGTATCTCAATGAAGTGGAATAGTAGAAACATTTGGATATATATCGCAATCAAGCTTTCACAGCACAAGAAAATGGGAGGTTGAAGCCACTATGGCGGATATTGCATTCATCAATTGTGTGTAACACCTAAATTTGAACACACTGCTTATGAAAACCTTACGTTGAATATTTTCCCAATTTATAATGTGATACCAGGAAGAGACACTTCGCCTGTCCTTAGTCTCGTGGATATGAAATCTACTTCGAAAGCAATACTGACTGTGGAGAAGTTCACTTAGAAGTTACTAGGCACATATAATGTAATATTATATAAAGTCATAAAGTCATAAAGTCATATGTATTTAAAAGGCAGATCAGAAAAACATAGCAAAAGCACAAGCAGCAAAGGCAAATCTGTACTTAACATTGTTAAGAATGGCACGGTCAGCGGTGAAATTACTAAAAGTTGGGACTATTTGGTTCTTTGAAGCAGAAGGTGCGTAAGTTGAAACAATAGTGATTGAAACAGTTGGGTATAAGGTAGCATAAGTAGCTGGAGAAATATTGGTCAAGGAAGTTGAACTGACTGGAACGGCAGTGGATTCAGCAGCAAACACATCCTTAACAACAGGTGTTTCGCTTGCTGATTGACACCACGTGGTGTAAACAATGTCAATTAAAGTAAAAATAGTAACACCGGTGGGGATCACCAGTACTCTTGTGGTCGGTACAGGTACTTACTGTAAAAACAGTTGTGGCGAGGTTAGTGATAACAGCAGTGGTTCCATCAAATTTGTCATCAGTGAGGCCGTGTCAGAAAGATTGAGCAGCAATAGAAGAAGTACCAGAAGCACCGGCTAATGGGTAATGACAGCGTTCAAGATCAATCTAATGCTCTTGAGGAAAGAGTTACCAGTGGGAAGAATATTGTTGAGAGAAGTGGAAGCATCCCAGATAGAGACACCACCAAAGTTTGCACCATCTCGAATTTGAGCTAAAGTAGCCTCGATTTCAGCTGGAGAAGCGTAACCATAAGTGCTGGGGGCAGCTGGAACACCAAGGAATAACTTAATGTCCTTGTTAGGAGAACCACTAGTGGCGAAGTAATTCCAAGTGTCCCAGTTGAAAGAGCTGCCGACGGAGCAATAGTTGTTGTAGAATTGAATGAAGGCAAAATCGACATGAGACTCAGCTAAGACATCACCGACAGAGGTATCAGGGAATGGACATTGTGGAGCAGCAGAAAGGTAGTATTTCTTTGGTTCAGCTTCGTAGAGAGCGTTTAAAGCGTTGGCGAAGGCAACGAAACCGGTTTGATCATGTCTTTCCAAGTCCAAATCGAAACCATCGAAAATAGCACTATCGAAAGGCCTTTGATCATCACCAGTACCGGCACCAAACTTTTTCCATAAGACAGTTGAGAAAGCTTCAGCTTCAGAGGTGGAAGTGAATCCGTAGTAACCGATAGCACCACCGAGGGACAACAATACAAGCTTGCCTTGTTGTTGACAAGAGATGATATCTTCACCTACAGTTGGACAGTGCAATAAAGTACTTCCAGGAAAAGTAGTACCACAGTGGTTAGCGAGGTTTAAGCCAAGGACTGGGAAATCATTAAGGAATGAAACGATAACAATATCAGCCTCGCTGGTCAGGCAGAAGTCACCTAATGATGGTTCATTACCACCAGAGTTTTGACCCCAGTAGACGGCGAGATTGTTTTTGGACGAAGCGTCGAATGCGCAAGCAAGGTTGGCCAACAAAGTGATTGAAAGAAATGTTGATAAGCTAGTGAACAACATTTCAAGACTTAGTATGTATTTAACGAAGAACTATAGTTGTTGTGTGTGTTATTTCGAGAAAAGTATAGAGTTAAAAGTCCTTATGATCTTCTTTATATTTATATGACGCTGCAAACAAACACTATATTGGTGTCTATTCAATTTACACATATGTGAGGCTGCAAATAGACACCATTTTGGATTCTATTCTGGTAAGGTCATATTTCCACATATGTGAGGCTGCAAATAGACACCATTTTGGATTCTATTCTGGCAAGGTCATTTAAACATAGATGAGGCTGCAAGATGAGGCTGCAAATAGACACCATTTTGGTTTATTCTGGCAAGGCCATTTACACATATGTGAGGCTGCAAGATGAGGCTGCAAATAGACACCACTTTGGATTCTATTCTGGCAAGGTCATTTAAACATAGATGATTGCATTCTGCACTGATGGCTCGCGGATTCATGTATGGAGGTATTCAGTTTTTGAATCCATGCAATCCTGAAGCTGCCAAAAGGCAATACTCGGAATTTGTGCAAACCGGTCCGTCAAATCAATTCCCAAGTCTCTCTCAAGAAGTGAAAAGCTTTCTGGGTCGGGATAGCTTCGACCTCAATAGAAACAACGCAAACACTTCCAGGCTATATCATGTGGTATTCCTCACAATATACTGCTCGAGTTGCATAACAATGTGTTGGAACCTATTAGAACCAAAGACAGGTAAACTGTGATCGGGATGATCATCTACCTAAGCTAGAACCTAACGGCACTTGAAGCCCTGAACGGCATCCACCCAAAATGTCACATAAGACACCCTGTGAGATTAACCCTCTGCCAAGACTGCCAAGTGTGACAGCTACAAGCTAAAGCCAAGACTTAGGAAAGCACCCTGGAAGGAAGTCTATAAGCACTGGAGTAATATCCCACTATTTTACTTCTTCTTTTCTTTCGCTAAGTCGATCATATATTTTCAAATAGTATCAACATTTGTATAGAATACAAATCTCTCGCACTCAGTACAAATCAGCATCATCTACACCTCACTGTGTCCCGTAATCTAGAATACCGGATCTAGCCAGCGCAAAGTTATTTTCTTTCTTTCAAACAGAGACCAGACATTCTAATACTAATCCATCGCATCACCCCGAAGAAGGAGATGACCATTTGTTTTTAATTTTGGTTTTCACTCGTATGTATGCAACACAGTGATGATGAATCAAGAATTGACGTTGAGCAAGATAACCAAATTAACAATAATTAACTACTAGAAGTACAGGATATTCCTCAATGATTGTAGCTAAATTTCATCCCAGATGAACTTAGATGGTACCAAAGACTTAGAATTGGGTTTCAACGATCCAGAGTCCCTTTGATCTCGCCATTGTGATCAGCATATTCACAAGCAGGCATTCATACAACTGAAATACATCTCGAATAATAGTGAACAAGCACGTAATCTACAAATTCGTTTGCTATATTGGTCTATTAGAGGGGTATTATATGATAGTCAATGACCTGCTGCTGAAATGCTTGCCAATTCGAACTTGAGGAAACGATAATTTCGAATTTAGGAAGACTAAAAGACCAAAGATAAAAGGAAAATGAAACCGAAAGTGACCTTAGAAGACCTTATTGCGCGAGCAGCTTGCTCAAATGTAACGAAAGAAGTGGTGCCAAAGTTACTTGATGTGGATTCTTGTTGAACTAAAGTGTTGTGGGTAGAAGTAATGAGACTTCCAGATTCCACACCTATGATGGAACCAAGTTTCGTTGTGGTGGATTGCTTGCTTTCCGTTTTAACTGTTCCTGGGATTTCATCAGCGGTCTTGGATCCCTCTTGCACTTCTGAAGTTAGTCCAGTCGCAGGCACAGCCTCTGTTTCAGTACCTGTAATGGTTGAATCAACATTCAAAGAAACTTTTTGCGACTCGGAAGTGGCTGCTGGCAGAATTTCAGTAGCTTCTATGTTGGAAACAATAGTTTCACCACGGATACTGCTAGATGAGGAATCAGTTAACGGACAGTAAGTTGTGTAAGTAGTGTCCACCTCTGTAATCGTTGTCAAACCAGTTGTCTTAGTCACCTTAGAACACTTGTTGTCAGAACATGAAGTTATAGTAATGACAGTATGTGAAGTAGCTGTGCTAGTGACTAAATTGAATGAACTATATGGAGCATCCGAGGAAGTCATAACTTGACGACTAGAAGACGAAACAGATTCTGGAGAAGAACTGAAAGACAAACTTGGCGAAATAATTCTAGAAGGGCTGGCTGGACTCGAAGAAGACAAAGTATATTCCGACAGCTTAATCACGCTAGACGATGCTGGTGCAGAAGATGCAGATTCGTATGACGATAAGACGATCAGTGACGAATTCCATGGTCTTTGACTAGAATACAAGGTCGAATATACAGAGCTTGGTGCAGAACTTACTGCTAATGTTGAAAACGCAGGCACTTCAACGATAACGCTTGCAGTTTCCCCTGGACCTGCAGCAATAGTTGAAGTGATCGTTTCAAGTCCTGTCCAAGTTTCTGTAGTGGTAACAGTTGGAATTGGCACTTTGACAACAATAGTTTCGGTGCGATTGTCACCTGCCGCAATTGTGATGGTTTCGATTTGGCTTCCTGTCCAAGTTTCAGTTATGGTAGTTTTTGGAGTTGGAACATTAATGATAACGGTAGCTGTTTCACCTGGTCCGGCAGCGATTGTGGTGGTTTCCATATTGGTGCCATTCCATGTTTGGGTAGTAGTGACAGTTGGAACAGGAACTTCAATAATAACAGTACCAGTTTCACCTGGTCCAACAGCGATTGTTGTAGTTTCTGCATCGGTACCGTTCCATGTTTGGGTAGTGGTTATTGTTGGAACAGGAACTTCAATAATAACAGTACCAGTTTCACCTGGTCCGGCAGCGACTGTGGAAGTTTCCGTATCAGTACCGTTCCATGTTTGGGTAGTGGTTATTGTTGGAACAGGAACTTCAATAATAACAGTACCAGTTTCACCTGGTCCGGCAGCGACTGTGGAAGTTTCCGTATCAGTACCATTCCATGTTTGGGTAGTGGTTATTGTTGGAATGGGGACATCAACAATGACCGTAGCTGTTTCACCTGGTCCGGCAGCGACTGTGGAAGTTTCCGTATCAGTACCATTCCATGTTTGGGTAGTGGTGACAGTAGGAATTGGGATATCAAATATTAATGTTGCTGTTTCTCCAATGTCTGCAGTAATTGTGACAGTTTCGGTATCGGTACCGTTCCAAGTTTGCGTTGTAGTCACAGTTGGGATTGGTACATCTACAATCAACGTGGCGGTAGATCCAATGAGCTGGTTTGTGATGTATGAAGCAGCAGTATTTCCTGTCCATGTTCCGGTACTGGTTACCATTGGAATCGGAACATTAACTATAACGGTTGCAGTTTTACCGGGATCAGCGTGACTAGTGGAAGATTGAGTATAGTGTTGCCACCAAGTTATAGTGGTCGTAACAGTTGGAACAGGGAGGTCTATAATGACAGTAGCGGTTTCGCCAGGAATTGCTGGGATGGTGGTGGTTTCGACATCCGTACCATTCCATGTTTGAGTGGTTGTTATAGTTGGAATCGGGACATCAACAATAACGTAAACTGTTTCACCTGGTTTGGCAGAGATTGTTGTAGTTTCTGTATCGGTACCGCTCCATGTTTGGGTAGTGGTTATTGTTGGGATAGGAAGCTCTACAAGGACGGTTGCAGTGCTTCCGATATCAGCAGTTATTGTTGACGTTTCAATACCCGTTCCGGTCCACGTTTGAGTGGTGGTAACTGTTGGAATTGGAACTTCAACAATTACAGTAGTAGGTTCGAATGCTGCTGGAGTTTCGGTCACTGTCAGTGTGTCTGATCTAGTCCATGTAGTTGTGGTGGTTGTTGGGGCTGGTACCTGAACAAGGATTGTTTCGATACCTCCACTGGTGAAAGGTAAAGTCGTTTCACGGGTAACCTGTCCATCATAAGTCAGAGTTATTATACTCACTCCTGTATTTCCATAAGCAGTAAATGCTTCACGCCATATTCTGCCAAGAAAGACTGATACACTTGTTGTTGACCCAACACAAGTATGCTGAGATATATATGATACGCGAATCGAAGAACCAGTAGTTTCAATGATATCAATGATGGAAATGAATGGCCGATATCCTGCTGGGACATTTTGATAATTTACTGTGACTAACAGTGAAGTACAAGTGATGCCGGTTGAATAGTCTGTGATCGAATTCATTGGATACTGCCATGGGTTGAGACTGTTCGTATATCCAGCCCGTACTTGACTACAGTCCAAGCCATTAGAGTCCGGGGTGTTAATACTCATAGATCCCAGGGAATATCCGTTAGGACAATCTTTGGCTACCATATTTACGGTCAAGAGCCCACGAGAATATCTCAGGTTATACTCCATACTACCCAGAGATGTATACTGGGCCCCTGCCTGGAATTCAGCGGTGGTAGAAAGCTGATTTGAACCATCGTTGAATTTAATAGTGTTTGCACCTACTTGAAACAAGTTGGCACAACGTAAATCATTGTCTGAATTGGAAAACCCAGTGTTGAAGGTGAATTGAAAAGCTACAGTACCAATTGCATCAGTGTCTGAATTCACC
>JAJMSH010000119.1:0-10916 GCA_030558315.1 Kodamaea suecica
AGCTCCTTCGCTATCATATCTTGGCTATAGCTCCTTGGTTATACTGACTCTCATTTTTGGCAGAGGGTTTTCTTGTCTAACACCCCTTCCAAGGTTTTAAGTGCCGTTTAGCTTATGCTAGATGATCATTGTTTACCTGTCTTGGAACAGGACGTCAACTCTTGTATACCACTTTGGGTATATACAAATATCCGATCACGGTTTTTATGTCACTGGTTCTAACATTTATGCCTCTGGTTCTAACAATGTGTTAGAAATCTGGTCTCGGTTCGAATGAGACAAATATCCGATCACGGTTTTTATGCCTCTGGTTCTAACACAATGGCTTATGAGTCTGGCTCTAACAATACTTACATCAAGAAGTCCGGTGTAGTGTAATGGCTAGCACGGTTCGCTTTCACCGAGCAAATCCGGGTTCGATTCCCGGCATCGGAACTTTGGTATCCTGGCCGAGCGGTCTAAGGCGCCAGGGTAAGGTCCTGGTCTCTTCGGAGGCGCGAGTTCAAATCTCGCGGATATCATTTTTTAGGATATAATAGTGGTGGAGCTTCTCATTTAATACTCGTATCTAAATGTTGCCTACTTTCATCAGTCTTCAATTGGTTCATAGAGTCTTTTCAAAATTAACTCCTGCATATACTTGATGGAAAATGGTGTATGAAAGAAGTGTCTTTCCTAAAATATCTACCTTGGTTTTGAGTTCAAGGGACAAGTCGAGTATCTAGTGATCATCTATGCTCAATTTTAGTTGGGATATGCTCAGTGTGCTAGGTTTACTTACAAAGCTTGGTTATTATCGAAATGCGTTTTCTACGCTTATTGCTCATTGTAATTCGAAGAGTTGTGAAATGTGGTTTAACAAAATCTCAACTTGTTAACAAGTTTGCTTGATTAAATAGTTTTACAAAAAAAGCATCAATTTTGAAGTAAATTGTACTAACTAGTACGATATGATTTTCGATTGTTCAAGTAATAAATTTCGGAAAAACTGAACTTAAACATATACATATAGTGGATACTAAACAGGGGGAACAATTAGCGCAAGTTCGATAACCATTGAAAGGTCGAGGCAAATAGTTCGTTTCTGAATTGTTGTTCACCATCTGTATTACCGGAATCAATATGGATATACGACAGTAAAACTCCAAAACAATTAATCAAGCTGTCTAATAATGTGATATTAACGCTTAAGTACTTCTCTTCCTGCGAGAGTACATCAACCAGTGAAAATCCATCTTTCCTCAAAACAGAGTTGATCTCAATGTTATTGCTACAATCAGCTTGAAAATTCAGGTAAGATTGCAGGCCATGGATGCTTAAAATTCGAGCGTTACTCTTTGGCGACGGTACTGCCTGCTGCAGATCCAAATGATAATATATATCATAGTTCTTCTTTCGTTGAATGAGCGTGGGTATTACTATAATGTCTCTGAATGCCAACAATAATGTGCTTTCAATATCTAGATCAATGCTATTGTATTCTGACCTTGACGTGTTGAACCTGTGTATAGAAACTTCGCCTAAAGCCTTCTGCAAAGGTTGGAACATGCACAATACGTAGAAACGGATCTTTTGATTAAAATATGTCCAAACTTTCGAAATCATAGTCAACATATGTATAAGGTTCAACTGACTAATATCCCTGAACTCCAGAGACGGTGATCCCAGCGCTGAATTTTTACTATTATCAACATGGAAGTAATCTTTTTGAAGTGTGAGCATACAATTTGTGAAATATGTTAAGATATCCTGAGATATTTCTCTGATTTTAAAATCGTCAAACTGTTCTCCATTGATCTTAAAACTTTCTTCTAAGGGGAAGCTGCTTGTTTCCAATGAGCTCAGAGAGTTTGCCCGTTGAAATTTGCTTGGCTTGAGCTTATTTTTTGATTTCTGTGAAGTCGAATTTGACATTGAGGAGCTTGTAATAGATAGTGATTGATCCTTAGTAGCGTAAGCTAAGGAAGACTTTTGAGGACTCCCGTTCTGCACTCCTGGAGTTGTTGAGCCTCCTTCACTTAAAATATCTCTCATATAGTTTTCCTTTATGAAATTTGCGATGTCTTCGACAGAAAGACCAAGAAACGGATGCTTCAATCCATTATTTAATGTTTTCTGCAGTGAAGGCGTGAACAATGGCCTCGTGATGTTTGTAAGACTTGTATAGAATTTCAGGTCGCCCTTGCCAAAGTCAACGCGGAGTGTGTTCAAGTAGTCACTGCTTAGCAGAAGGTACTCAAATTTATTGCCAAAGGTCCCATTCAAGTCACTTTCCAGGTTTGAGATTCCCAACCCTATTTCAGAAGTTGGGTGGGGTTTATGCTGTAGTTTATTTAGATATTGGTCTGTCGGAATCAAAAGTTTCTTATGGATATCCAAAAAGGTTGAAGATGTGTTGTGGTTAGCACTGCTATGGCCACTACTGTGAGTATTAACATGATGAAGGCCATTTCCTCCATTTCCGCTTCCTCCAGAATTCTCATTTTCATCGATGGTATAATCCGGATTTGTAAAGTTATAGATAAGTGCATAGCTAATATCCGAAACGTATGAATTTGAATTGTTTGAAGAAAGCGTCAAAGATGTCCTTGCACTTAACATTTGTTGTTCGTCTTTCAAGCTTGGAGAAATATCTCTAACATGAGGTGAAGAATGAAGTTGGGCAGCATTATGTGTCGACCTATGAAATAAATTTTGAAACGTAGAAACAGGAGAACTAATTGATTTCTTCCTTCCGCCAAGGGGATTCTTGTTATCATCAATTTTGGCTCCTGAGCTAAGAATTTTCTTTGAAACTTTCAATCCGTGGTGGCCATCAGTTTGTATTGTTAACTGAGGTTTTCCAGATGCCAGCATTACCAGTAGGGTTGAAGTTGAAGACAAAGAAGAAGAGGACTCTGAACTTTTGAATTTTAACCTACTCTTTTTAGGTAGCCTGAATTTTGCTTGTGCACCTGAAGTTGAAGAATTTGAGATTGATAGAGAAGTAGTAAGTGAGGGTGAGGTATGAGCAGCTGAATAAGCCAAATTTGTAGCTCCAAATGGCCTTCCAGACAGTGACAGTCTTGAAGAAGTGTCAATTTGATTGTGCACGCTGTTAGAGGCATTCAGTTCCGCCTCGCTTCTTTCATCAAAGGCATCAGAAGGGGTGGTTGGAGCTTGGAAATTAACATTCGATTGAGACCTGTTCTTAGAAAATAGCCTAGTTAATGGATTTGTCCTTAGATTAGAGCTGAGACTGGTATTGGAGGATTGTGAACCATTAGTTACTGTTTTCTTCAAGTTATTGAAACCAACGCTAGAGACTTGGGAGGATATAATAGATTGCTTTGGATGGTGAAATGTAGATGTGGTTGAATTGTTGTGATGTAAATATAAACTACCACAATCATGACTCATATTTTACTGAATGAATAGACGTCCAGTTCTACCGACAATGTAGGAACTAATGATGAATGATACCACTGATTGCTTGCTAGAACAGAATTGAGGTTCAGATATTTTCAATATTTAAGAAAACCATCCTGCATATCTTGAGTAACAAGTAAATTTATGGAAACACGGCCGGTGAAATATCGACTCAACTTGACAGATAGCCAATACTGTACGGGTACCGAATGAAGTGGTGGATCATTTCAATTGCGCATAAACGAAATTGGAATTGCATTAATAGAATATCTCACAGAATCTTACAAATAAGTGTACTAGATGAACCCTAATTACCACAAAGAAAGGGCACTAAGGGCCCAAGAAGCACTACAAGAGGGGGACTACTCGAAGGCCATAAATTTACTCAAACTTGCAATCAACCATTCGGGTGGAGCCGTACCCTTATACTTTTCATTACGAGCTAGAGCATATTACTGCCATTTGAAAGTAGCCAAGAACCCTGAAGATAATTGGGGTCACATTGTAAAAGACTGTAATGCTGCAATCGAGCTAGATAAGTTCAACTACGATGCCATGTACTATCTTGCACTTCATAAAGTAGAGAACTTGAAGGAATACCAGGAAGGAATGGAAGAGTTGCTAGAGGTTTATAAGAAATCAATGCTCTCGTCGAAGCATACCAAGAAATACGTTCTACCACAGCAGATATATCTGAAAATGCTTGCATTGAAGAAGCAAGCAAGTGATCAAACCATTGATCTGAATTTGCTACAATCCCAGAACTTGTTCACTAAGTTGGTGGAAGTATTAGCCGAGAGCAATGAACGTGCTTTAAATGAGTTAAAAAGCACTGGCAAGTATAAAAACGATCCAGCTAGTGAGAACTACCATGCTAAGAAGTTGAGCTTGAAGTATAATAAAGATTTGCAAGACCTCAGAAAAATCTTTGCTAATAGCTTTAACTATGCTAATCTGCCCAAGAAATTGGACCCACCAGAGCATTTGTGTGACCCGATATCTCTAAATATCTTTCATGATCCTGTTGTATGCCCATCTGGCCACTCCTATGAAAGATCGTGGCTATTCCAACACTTAGATATTCAGGAAACCGATCCCTTGACTAAACAGAAACTCACAAAGGCTCAATGCTATCCAAATAGTTACTTAAAGATGTGCGTCGATGATTACCTTGCCAGTGCCGGAAAGAATCTTGATGTTTGATCAATAAGAAATCTTAAGTGGGTAAAATTCCCTATCAAACAGTGGCATATATATTTGACAACTCAGTATTAATTTTGTGTATATCTGTAATTTAATGTATTTTGAATATTGAATTGTTGGTGTTGGAGTGTTGGACTAAGCGAACATTTTAAGGTTAGGTCACAATTGACTATAAATAACTATGTAAAATTATCAGCAAAGATCCAGGCTGAGAATACGATGGCCTTTCTCCTTCCCGTACATTCAGATCATCACAATAGAATATTTCGCTAAATGGTTGTCAAAATTTCACACCAAGTATTACCTCGAAAAATAATAGCGTTCCTATTCGGGCGCAAATGTAAATAGACTTCACACATACAAACAAGACATGTCAAAAGTGAAATCAAGTGAAGAAATTATTACAAGCAAACTCAATCCTTTAGAGTTGTATTGATCAGACAAGCTCAAATACCATCAAGTGGTCCATATCAAGTTCTTTTGTCATTAACCACAAGTAGATTGTATAAAAAAGCAAGCTTGATTATACATATTTGCAGCTACTGGTGAAGTCTAAGACTAATAGTCAATTTTGAACTACTCTAGTTTAAATGAATCCCTTTGATGACGATGAAGGTTCGCCTTTTAAGGAGAACCATCCAATGCTTCCAAATGCTGTGTTTACAAGTGATAGAACTTCCCCAAGAAGGCACCAACACTTTGGCGAAGAAGATGATGACGATGATGTCAAGTTCATGGCCTTCCCATCCTCCACACAACAGCAAGTAAGACAGTCCCCAAATATTTTTGCAAGGTCTGCTAGAGTTAATAGTGCCGTTGGAAGACAGGCGTTGCACAATACCCCTAATTTGAACTACCATACTCAAAATAGTGCTGCTACACCAAGAGGTCAATTCACCTCAAGAGAATCTCCAACTCGCCAAAGAAAGACTGAAGTTACCATTGAAGATGCAGAAGAGTTGGAAGATGATGAAAATAACATGCATTTTGATTTGAGATCGAGCTTGAATGGATCTCCAAGAAGATCTCAGTTTGCAACAAGTTCAGTAGGCAGTGAAAGGTTCTTGGCTGCACCTAAGCCTATCTTCTCCCCAGAGACCTTTGCTGTATCTGGCACACATGAAAATGATGGAGACGATGAAACTATCTTAGGGAAAGGTGATGGGTATGGCTATGAAACATACCAAAAAGCACATGACTTAGAAGAACGTTCAGTATACTCTGACTCGACCGCTTTCAGTGGCTCTTCGTACACCTCAGATACTGGAGCAGCAGAGAATACAGCTGGCTATTTCGGCCAATCCATTGATGGTAACATCATGAACAATATCAACAACGGATATGTCCCAAAGACGGAGAAGACCATTTCCAAGCGTAAAGTGAGATTAGTTGGTGGTAAAACAGGTAATTTGGTATTGGAAAATCCAATCCCGGAAGAGTTGAAGCAGGTTTTGACCAGGACGGAATCTCCATTTGGAGAATTCACTAATATGACTTACACAGCTTGTACTTCTGAACCTGATGATTTTGTTAAGGAAGGCTTCAACCTTAGAGCTTCAAAATACTCTAGAGAAACGGAGATTGTGATCTGCATCACCATGTACAATGAAGATGAATATGCCTTTGCTAGAACTATGCACGGTGTGATGAAGAATGTTGCGCATTTATGTTCAAGACACAAGTCGTCGAAGTGGGGCAAAGACGGATGGAAGAAGATCCAGGTCGTCATCGTTGCAGATGGTAGAAATAAAGTTCATGAATCAGTGTTGCATTTATTGACAGCAACAGGTTGTTATCAAGAGAACTTGGCGAGGCCATTTGTCAACAACAAAAAAGTGAATGCCCACTTGTTTGAATATACCACTCAAATATCAATTGATGAAAATCTAAAGTTCAAAGGAGATGAAAAGAACTTGACTCCAGTTCAAGTCTTGTTTTGCTTGAAAGAATCCAACCAGAAGAAGATTAACTCTCATAGATGGTTGTTCAATGCCTTTTGCCCAATTTTAGACCCCAACGTAGTAGTTTTACTCGATGTTGGTACAAAACCAGATAATCATGCCGTATATAACTTATGGAAAGCATTTGACAGGGATTCTAATGTTGCAGGTGCAGCTGGTGAAATTAAAGCAATGAAAGGAAAGGGATGGAGAAACTTACTTAATCCTTTAGTTGCGTCACAGAACTTTGAGTATAAGATGTCAAACATTTTAGATAAGCCCTTGGAATCGCTCTTTGGATACATCTCTGTCTTGCCGGGTGCTTTGTCTGCATACCGTTATATTGCATTAAAGAATCATGACGATGGTACTGGACCGTTAGCGTCTTATTTCAAAGGTGAAGATTTATTGAATACGCAGTCCAGCGACAAGAAGAATAACAAGAACAATTTCTTTGAAGCAAATATGTACTTGGCAGAAGATCGTATCTTATGTTGGGAATTAGTTTCAAAGAGAGATGAAAACTGGGTTTTGAAGTTTGTCAAGCTGGCTACGGGTGAAACAGATGTTCCCGAGACCGTTTCAGAATTTATCTTACAGAGAAGACGTTGGATTAATGGTGCATTCTTCGCTGCATTATATTCCTTGCGCCACTCCAACAAAGTTTGGTACACTGACCATTCTTATGCAAGGAAAATTGGTTTGCATATCGAGTTCTTGTACCAATTCATTAGCGTTGTTTTCTCCTTCTTTTCATTGAGTAACTTCTATTTGACGTTCTACTTCTTGACTGGTTCTTTAGTTGATAACAAGAACCTTGGTAGCAGAGGTGGATTTTGGATATTCACAATTTTCAATTACTTGTGCATCTGTACTTTGACGTCATTGTTTATCGTTTCCATTGGTAATCGACCACAGGCATCCAAAAGCATTTTCAAGATATTGATGACGTTACTTACAGTTTGTGCATTGTATGCGTTGATTGTAGGGTTCTACTTTGTTATTACGGCAATTGAAACGTTCAGTTCATCTGACTCAACAGGTTCGTACGTGTTTGTGAGTATCGTTGTTTCGCTATTGTCCACTTATGGATTGTACACTTTGATGTCCATCTTGTATATGGATCCTTGGCACATGCTTACATGCTCAATTCAATACTTCTTGATGCTTCCATCATACACATGTACTTTGCAGATATTCGCATTCTGTAACACGCATGATGTGTCGTGGGGTACTAAGGGCGATAGTAATCCTACCGAAGATAGAAGTAACCAATATATTATCGAGAAGAACGATAAAGGTGAATTTGAGGCAGTTGTGGTTGATGTAGATGTGGACGAGGTTTATCTTGAAACTTTATACAACATCAGAGCGAAGAGACTGAATCATAAGTTACTTCCAACGAGCCAAAAAGAACCACCTATGGAAGGAGAAGACTATGCAAAAGATGTCCGTACTCGTGTGGTGTTGTTCTGGATGCTTTCCAACTTGATATTTGTCATGACAATGTTACAAGTATACGATCCTGGTGATACAACAAGGAATGACTACTTGGTATTTATCTTGTGGATGGTTGCCTGCTTAGCCCTTTTTAGAGCAATTGGATCGCTTGGATATCTTATTCAATTGTGCGTCAGATTCCTAGTAGAATCTAAGAGTAAGTGGAGTTATAGAAGAGGCCAAAGTCGTGGTTATGCTCTTCCTGGAAAGAACTCTTTGAACTAGTAATTATTTTATACCCATTGTTTAAATTGAACAGAACATTAATATAAGAATTTTGTATGCCTACAACAAGAGTTCCCCATTTTGCTCCATAGACTAATATTTGAAATTCGTACTACATGAAATTCCGAAGGAATCCAGAGTTTTTGCAGTCAATGTTTCTTCTGGAAAGTGGAAAGTTGAATATATTCGAGAGGTCTCTTAACAGATTCTGGCATCTATGTATTGATCACCGCAATACTGTATCAAATCTCGACTATTCAGTAATTTTTCAGATTATGTAATCAAAGTGCTGAAAGAAAAATATCCAAACAAGCACAGATGGTCTGCAATTAAACAGCAATTCCACATTCTTCCCTGGTAAACGTAAGAGTTATTAGAATGGTTGCTCTTGAAAGAAAAAGAAAGATTGTCAGCAATGGCTCTTCAACTCCAAAAAAACAGAAGGCTGTAGCAACTTCATCATTTGTGCTCCACTCATATTCTAAGTTACCTGATCTCAATGAATACCCTATTGCTAAAACACAACCACTTGATGTATTTGTGTGGGGTACTGGATCTATGTGTGAATTGGGCTTGGGACCAGCTGCAAGCACAAAAGAAGTAAAGAGACCTAGATTGAATCCTCTTTTAAGTAGTGATAAATTAGGTGCTGGTGTTTCTATAGTTGACTTTGCAGTTGGTGGTATGCATTCATTGGCACTTGATTCCAAGGGAAGAATATGGTCATGGGGTGGAAATGACAGTGGTGTATTGGGTAGAGATACTTCAGCCGCGAAGGAAGTCTTGAAAGATATGAAAGCAAGTACGGACGATGATGATGAAGATGACGATGGAGATTTGAATGAAGCTGAATCTACACCAGGTTTGGTTGAAGGCTTACCTACTGAGGGAAAAATCGTTAGATTAGCTGCTACTGATAACCTTAGTGCTGCCTTGTATGACAACGGGGATGTTTACGCATGGGGTTGCTTCCGTTGTAATGAAGGGATGTTAGGGTTTTTGAGAAGCGAAATTGAATTGCAACCAACTCCTTTAAAAATTAAGGAATTGAAGAATATAGTTCAGTTAGCAGCTGGTAAGGATCATTTGCTTAGTTTGGACTCTAAGGGAATAGTTTATGCTTGGGGTAATGGTCAACAATACCAGTTGGGTCGCCGTATTATGGAAAGACATAGATATCGAGCATTAGAGCCGCAACAGTTTGGGCTCTACAACATAAAGTATATTGCTAGTGGTGATTTCCACTGTTTTGCTATTGATCAAGATAACAAAGTTTACGCATGGGGGCTCAATCAGTTTGGTCAATGTGCCTTGACCGACGATAACGGTGAATTAGAAGATGGTTCCACCATCAGCAAACCAACCCTAATCCCTTCTTTGTCTGATAAAGATATTGTTGAAATTGAAGCTGGTGAGCACCATACTTTGGCCTTGACCAAGAGTGGAGAAGTTTATTCTTGGGGTAGATATGATATGAAAGAAGTTGGAATTTCCAAGGACAAGTTACCAGAGGGTAGTTTCAAAGATGAGCACGGAAATGTAAGATCCGTCCCCATCCCAACAAAACTACAATTTGGTGCTAAATCAAACAACGGTGTCAAGACCAAGGCCATTGGTGCCGGTTCACACCATTCTTTTGCTGTAACTGATGATGGTTTCGTGTACGCATGGGGCTTTGGTGATACTTATGCACCTGGTTTAGGTCCCTTAGACGACGATGTGGAATTTCCAACCCGTATTGTCAATACTGCTACCAAGTTCCACGATATCCAATTAATCGGTGCAGGCGGTCAATTCTCAGTAAGTGGTGGTGTTAAAATCGATGATGAGGACAAGGCAGAAGATAGAGCTGACAAATATGATGAGATCGATAATAATTAGATAAACATACTGAAAAATGTGATTTGATTTGCGTAATCACTTGCGTTTATTCCTCGACCTCCAATTTCCCATTATTCTGCATCATTATGTATTTGTTCCTAATTCTTTACCATAAAAAGTTAGTTTTATTCGTTCCTCACTTATTGTATATAAAATACATAACCTTAAGTGTAATGAAAAGGTTATTGAAAATGAAAGAAAGATTGACCAGTTTCGGGGCTTGTAAACGTATACCCATGCCCCGATAAGTGTTTGTTAATGTACAGCTTTAGCTACGTTGTGCCATATTAAATTGACATTAAGCATTGTTTGTATTGTTTTTTATTTATTCAACATCAGTATGATTAGGGCGTTTGGTCTAGTGGTATGATTCTCGCTTTGGGCGAAGTTGGCAACAACTGAAAACAAATATGCGAGAGGCCCTGGGTTCAATTCCCAGAATGCCCCAATATTTTTTTAAACCGATCTGGATTTTTAGTTTAGATGCATCAGGTATCGAACGAATGTTACAACTTCTAGATTATGTTTTATCTCACTTTAGAAGTGCTAGATTCGGAGGGCATGTAAACAGTGATCGGGTATGATCGTTCTACCCAGCATGCTATACAAGTGTTTACGTCGTGTTATAAAACAAGGCAGGTAGAGCCATGATCAGAATGATCGTCTAACTAAGCTAGAACCTAACTATTAAGAATATGGACTCAGTTTGAGAATAAGTTCTTTTGCGCTAGCTAGATCCGGTTTTATTGAGAACGGGAT
>JAJMSH010000011.1:0-302945 GCA_030558315.1 Kodamaea suecica
AGGAGGAGGAGGAGGAGGAGGAGGAGGAGGACTACATCATGCCAGTTACTTCTCTAGTTTTGTTGCTGGTGAGTTGCTAGCTGAAGTCACCAGGAGCAGCTCAGACCAACAAATATGCTGTCAAGGTCCAGTAATCACTGGACTGTTGGTGAGCGATCTTGAACTACAATTGGGACAACAACTTTCCGTCATGCACCATGGACTAAACAAGTGAAGACCCTGTTAGTCACCACGATAAAAACTTCATCACACTGAAGGAATCGGTGTAATCTCCCAGCTTCAGAGCATGCTGACACATTTAGGTGCGTTTGTCCAGTGGCATTCCGAAGTCCATACCACCCACTCTGTGTGAACACTCGCGTGCTTGAAAATGCAACAAGCCATTCACACAGATTCTTAGCTATCATTCCTACGATTCATCTACTGACATCTTCGCTTAGGATACCCACCTCCTGCCACTGCCATCAATCCCTCACCTCCGCATGGATTATTTGCAGCCAAAATCTTACGCACAAACGCAAATCAACTCCATACTCAAGCTCGCAGGGCATTCGAGGCAGAGGTTCAGGTGGACGAGAATGCCGATCTGGAAAAGAAGAAACGAAGACCTTACAAAGGGTCGGGACCCTCTTGTATTGATTTGTCGAAGGAACGCATCTTTCCTCCAGAAACCCCTTGGTATCATTTCATAACTCCTCATTACCCCACTCATCATACCCATCACGACTCTCGTCAATTAGATAATCCTCACCACCCTCTCTCGTCAGTGATCTCTCTTCTTACTCGTCTTCTCATGCCCCACATAATACGTCAACCCCAAGATTTCTCTTGTACGACCCAAGCCTGATACTGGGTTGTGTGTCTGTGGGGCCCACTGCTGCGCTCCCAGCCACGAAATTCGCCAAGTAAACGAACTGACTACCGCAGGAATTCCAAGGGTTTCGCGTCTAGTTCACCAAATCCATCATCATCGTTGATCCGTATAAAATGTCCTCTAACGGAGTTTAGCACGGAAGGACACCTCCCATCATCGATAGGTTCTCCTTCGAAATCATGAATTAAATAACCCAACGAACCAACACTAACTCATACCTATTGAAACCTCCTCAAAACCAGCAAGACAGTTACGTACCCCCGTAGCCCCCAACTATATCAACCTACATCTCGTGTGTTGATGATTATTTATCACGTCGTATATTGTTGAATCTTTCCAATCTTTCCGAAAGTCTTTACCCCGCCAAATAACGGTTTACCCCCACCGTTCTCGTCCTGCTGTCATGCAAAGTTTATCGTAACCTTTGTCGGAAAAACTGCAACGAAGGCTGTATGTTCTTTCAATGCCTTAGGCACGTCTGCCCTATTCCTCTTCGTCTTCCCGGGCTGATGTGACTATAAGTAGAAGATGAAATCTGTTTAATATTTCCACAACTCTTTTGTGGAGCCAGTATCTAATAAACCCACTTTCTAGTACTTACAAAACCTTCGTTTACTTCTAAAATTTAACTTCTATAATGGCTGATTACAAGTGGTGGAAAGATTCAACAATCTACCAAATTTGGCCTGCCTCTTACAAAGATTCTAATGGAGACGGAAAGGGAGATCTCCAAGGGATCATCTCCACCTTGGACTACCTCAAGGATTTGGGCACCGATATCGTTTGGATGTCCCCAATGTTCAAGTCTCCTCAAGAGGATATGGGGTACGATATCAGTGATTATCAGGGTATCCACCATGAATACGGTACCATGAAAGATATGGACCAGTTAATCGAAGAGTTGCATAAACGTGAAATGAAGATGGTGCTCGACTTGGTCATTAACCACACCTCCAGCGAACACGATTGGTTCAAGGAATCTCGCTCTTCTGTGGACAACCCAAAGAGAGACTGGTACATTTGGAAGAAGCCAAGATACGATGCGGATGGTAATAGAAAACCCCCAAACAACTGGGTCTCTCATTTCAGTGGTTCTGCTTGGACATATGACGAAACCACCAATGAATACTACCTTCATCTCTTTGCCAACTCTCAACCAGATTTGAACTGGGAAAATGAAGAAACCAGACATGCTATATACGATTCAATTCTAAAGTTTTGGTTCGACAAAGGTGTTGATGGCTTCAGAATTGATGTTGCTAACTTATATTCCAAGGTCCAAACGTTTGAGGACGCTCCGATCGTGTTCCCTGAACAACCATACCAACCTTCGAGCCCATTGACCGCAAACGGTCCAAGGATTCACGAGTTCCACAAGGAGATGTTTGAAAGAGTTACCTCGAAGTATGATGTTATGACTGTTGGTGAAGTCGGCTATACAACCCGTGACGAGGCTCTCAAATACGTTAGTGCTAAAGAAAAGGAAATGAACATGGTATTCTTGTTCTCAGTCGTTGAAGTTGGAACTGCTTACGGAGATAGATTCGAGTATAAACCTTGGAACTTGAGTGATTTCAAAGCTGCTGTTAAGGACCAATGCGAGGTTGTTGGCGATTCAGATGCATGGTCCACTGTGTTCATCGAGAATCACGATCAGCCTAGATCAGTAACAAGATTTGGTAATGACAGTGCTGAGTACAGAGAAAAGTCGGCAAAGTTATTGTCGATCCTTCAATCCACTTTAACAGGCACTTTATTCATTTACCAAGGTCAAGAAATAGCCATGACAAACTTACCTAAGAGTTGGCCAATCGAGGAATACAAGGATATCAACACCATTGGTTACTACAAGCAATTCAAAGAAATTTGGGGTGACCTGCCAGACTATAAGGAGAGAGAAGGCATATTCTTAGATAACCTTGCATTATTGGCAAGAGACCACGCTAGATCTCCCGTTCAATGGGATGACTCAGAGTTTGGTGGCTTTTCCACTGTTGAACCTTGGACGAAAGTCAATGATAATTACAAGGAAATCAATGTTGCCTCTCAATTGAAGGACCCTCACTCTGTCCTTAACTTTTGGAAGAATTCCATTAACGTTAGAAAGGAATGGAAAGATTTGCTTATTTACGGAGGTTTCAAGATCTTGGAATTCGAAGACCCAAAGTTGTTCACTTATATCAAGTTTGATAAAGGCAATGAATCTGCTCCAAAGGCATACATTGTCTTGAACTTTTCCTCAGAAACAGTTCCCTTCAAGAAGCTAATTGAAGGAGAGTTTACCTTGGCGAACTGTAACTTAGAAGAGCACGAAGAGTCTGTTTTGACTCCTTACGAAGGTCGTTTATATATTGTTGAATAGATTAATATGGCGAATAATGTTTACCTGCTTTGATTTGGTTGCAAAAAGATTTAAAGAATAATAGCAATAAAGTGTAGTTCTTGCAGCAATGATCTCGGATAATTTTGAGCGTTTTGAGGCCCTCACAATAGACTCCACGATTGCTACTTTATCTCCAGGAGATCAAATAAGATTGCTATTTTCGTCACGAATTTTAATTCACTTTCTCCAATCTGTTGGTGTGTCTTAATCTTCTTGAATCTATCGAACATTGGTATTTGGGTCACACCATGCTCTTAGGTCGTAATTTCAAAATCTTTCCTAATCTCCAAATCTTCCAACCACCTTATCTAACTGCCCCAAGCTTCCTTAGCTTTCGAAGAGTACATCTACGTTTTCATAGTGTCTTCTATATCCAATCCTACAATCTCTCTTCATTGGTACAATTCTATTTCTATAAATAACCCCGTATATGAATAATATCAATGGATAATAAATGGTTCATGTCGATCCATTTTAGTTTTTTCTTTTGCCCCAGAACTTAAAGGAACTGAGTCCGTGGTCGGCATCTTCTTTGGAGGATTTCTCCAAGATGTCGTCCTTCTCAACGAGTGGACTGTTGGTCATGGAATGTACCAACAGTCCAAAAGTACCTCCAGGTGGAGGAGATGGTGTGTTTGTTTGGCCGTAATAGCTATGTATTTTCAAGTGTCCTAATAGGTTTGTGAACGATGAAGATGCTGGCGAAACAGACGATGATGAGTCTGTTGGAGTTTGTGTACCTTGTTGCACTTGCATTAGCCTATCATTTTCAAGCTTGCCTGTATTGATAGAGACACTACGATCAAGCTTGTCCTTGCGCAGTGAGCGTTTCTTAGCTTTAATATCTGTTAATTTTGGTGTATCGCCTTTATGATTAATCTTACCAGATCTCATGCTATTGCTGATTGCATGATTACCTGCAGCAAATCCCTTGCTATTTCCACAAGAGTTATCCCCGCAAGCATTATTATCTGTGCAAATACTATTGCCTTTTGAGTAGTTGCTCCCATATGTGCCCTTTAATTCGCTGGCTTTGAATTCAGAGTAAACATTTTCTTTGAGCAATTGCATGACTTCCCTTCTTGCTTTTTTAAGAACAAAAGGATAATGGACCTTTTGTAGCTGATCTTCCTTCATGATTTCATCAACTAATGTCTGTGAGAGATTAATCTGTTCAGGCGCATCTGCAACTATATAAGTTGAGATGATATCATCCCACTGTGACATGAGGATTTCACTATCGACAGCATTGATCACGACCAGATCATTGAGTACGAAAACATCTTCACATTCGGCACAATCATTAACGTCACAATGCTCATTGGCAATTGCATTTTCATCATCCTCTGATGAAATTATGCTAGCACAGCCTTCTATATTCGCTTGTCTTAAATCATCCCAAACTTGAGTCATACTAGTTGCTTCCAAATCATCTATTGTTGAAACAAACATCGTGTTTGCATCCTCCATTGATTTCCCTGAATTCTGCGAGTAGGCACGCAGTCTTTGAGAGCTTTGAAGGGACTTTTTGCTATCGTAAACACCTTTTAAATTTGGACTGGGACTGTAGTTTAATCGATGTGATTGTTGTATCAATGGAAATATCCGTTCGTAGTAGTATTCATATTTGTAAATACCAATCAAGAATGCTATATTCTCCAGACAATGGATTTTATTCAAAAAGCTTATGAACTTGATAACCACTTCAAGCTTCGATGAATCGAATAAGTGATCTATTGAATTAAGGAAACAGTCATTAACCAACTCTTCGAGCAGAGTTGAACTCAGGGTACCAGGAGTATTTGAGTTTATACACACACCTTCGGTTGTACCGTATGAATAAGAAGCAAGCGAACTTGGCTTTGTTGGTATGGGTTGTTCAAAGATGTTATCTCTCGCAGTTGGAATATTAGATATGTTTGGAATCGTGGTTGAGATTTTCTTTGGAAGACCACTCTGGATGCTTTGTGATAATTTGAATACTGTATCGTTATATTTTGGGAAGCTACTCAGTGAGGGTGGGACCTCTAAAGCACACTTCACCTCCAAGTCCAGAAGTGGATCGTAGTTGGTATTCTGTAGGCTTAATTTGTCAGTTGCATCTTCTGTGCTTCCGAATTGTGTGGGCACTACTTCTGTGTGGTCATCCACCTCCCGACCTTTGGCCCCTTCCAAGGACCATGCGGAAGCGCTTGTTGCCGGTGTGAGCCTGTCATAGTTAGCCGCGTTGGTGCCCGTGGCCTCCAAGTATGGTTCTCGATGTATGCTATTAACGTCAGCCGTTTGGCTGGTCATCTTATCTGATTAATAGTATCAAGAGAATATTTTCGTTTGAAAGATTTGATCTTCAATTTTATAATCATCGCGAATTTCCAATGCGGAAATCAGGGCACAACGGATAAAGATGAAAATTCTTTTTACTGCAAGGAACTACAAACGATTCTCAATGAATGCAATGGAACTTGGGAGAGCCGAGAATGGTTTTGCGCGTATAATTCGGGGTCCTCCGTTTGTGGTTTGGTTACGGTGATGTTGACTAGCTCAGAGTTGGGAAAGCGAGCCATTAGTGTAAGGACGTAGAGTTGGGATATGGCGCACATAAAGAGATCGTGAGAGGTGATCTGAGATAAGGAGGCATGATGAGATATTTAGAATTATTGGGAGTGGTAAATCTTATGGTCAGTCCACATGTAGCTGTAATGTTGAGCAGAACAACACATACATCCATTGCATATTTAATGTTGGGATAGACTTTGCTGAAGAGTGGTGTTCGTTAGTGTTGGCAGTTTCTCCGATTGGACAATGGTTGCTTTTGAAAATCACCAAACTGTGTATTTTTGAGACACAGATGCAATGCATGAGAGCGTACACCTTGGGACATATGGATGATAGTGCTAGTATAGTTGGTACAAATCATATCTCTCGAGGGTGCTTCAGTTACGTTCAAAAGAAGTTTTTGAGGAGAGATTTTTGGAGGGTTGCGGTTGAAGCGGGCGTTGTGGTTGAAGCGGGCGTTGGAGCCAATAAATATTGAATAGTGGAGAGACGGAAAAGACCCTGGGGATGGTATTAGAGCCACCAGGTGCAATTGCTGGAGATATGGAGATGAGAAGATTGCGGGATTGAAGATGAAAAGGATGGTGTGTTGGCAGTTGAAGATTTGAAGAACTCCAACCAAAGGGAGACGAGGCCATGTGGAAGGGGTTAAACCAATGCCCGTGTTGTGGTAAAGTGACTGTTATATCACTCACATCCAGCTGGATTTCTTTACGTGCTCTAACTTGAGCAAACATTGCTTATGGGGTGGTTGCACAAAGTCTCGATCGTTCTTCGACTCGAGTGAGTGATTCCCCGTATCTAAATTGGAGTCATCTCATTGGAGATATGCTTCAATGCTACTTCAAAAAAGCTTATTTCACGAGTTTACACTTTCCTCGAGTTCAATAAGATACTTGATAAACAACGATCGACAGAAGTCTCAAACAAGGGTTGGCCCTGATTCAAGATGCTAGGGCCAATTATTGTGTGGATAATTCTTGATGGAGCTCGCTATTTTGCAGCCATTCATGTGCACAACTCGATTTGCAACCATTAAATGCTACAAGAAGGTGACCAAGTAGAGTCGTCATTTGAACAAAGAAAGAGTAGTCCGATGACAGGGATGGGAGGCTCAGATGCGTTTGGAAACAGATAAATAGTTGGATACTTTCCTGATACATCAAAAATAGTGTCCAATATACTCTACAGGACCATATCCTTGCTCAAAAATGAGTTGAATGCCCTCGAGTGTCCAGTGATGTATCGAGATGGTTCATTATTCTTGCAGTGATTGGTCTGTTAGAGAATAATATTCTGCATGAATGGGATAACAAGCATCATCAGAGCAGTGAACAGCACAAACTTTCCTTAAGGTCGGTAGAGTACCTTTCTTTGGTATGTAGAAATCCACTTCTGCAACCACGTCGAATGAGTCTCCGAATACTGAGTATGGTGGTGCTAGCTTCCTTTATACTTATCTCTTCGAAACCTGAACTCAATGAAAGAACGGCGAACTCCCCACTGAAAGCTGGTTCGCCAAGCAACAGCTACAGATTCAGACCGAAGCAAATCATACGTGCATTGCAGATGGTCAACGCTATCTCTTGCTATGCAGATACTCAAGAATGACTCTCTTTAATACGTTAGGTGAACTAATAATAAGGCAATATTGTATTTATGATTTAATTATTAAAACTATAGAGATACTCAAAACTATCCCTCTCTGTATAGGTACTCAAGACGATCCTTTCAATAGATATCCTTATCAAGTATATTTACACCAACACATATCTTCCTTTCACTAACAAAAAAGAGGTGGCTACACAAGCCACTCGATATGCCAAGCTAAACCACTCCCAGTACATTACGTTCCTTAAAAATACCATAATCACCTTTCAACGTGTTTCCAATTGCTACATGATCACCTTCAAATGCATTTCCCGCACTAAGCTAGCTCCTTGAGGCTCAAGTGTCCCCTATAGACCCTCTATCGTTAACACTATCAAGACGCATCTAAAACCACCAAAATGTAATACTTATCTTCCAAAAGACGTTAAAGGTACCCCCAATGCCTCCTATTCAACTTTAGCTGACATGTAACCCATCAAAACGCACACAACTACCCAAATCATCTGCTCTTCATCTTCTTATCTTATTACACTGGCTCCCCAGCTAACGCAAAATCAATCCTTTTCCGCACCACGAAAATCAATCTCAAATTAACGATAAACTTTTGCCCCTTCATCCCCTGATTCGTATCAACCATCACCATATCCCCTCGTAATTACATCTAACAGTCAATTGACTAACATTATTCACTTGAGAAGCACCCTGTCGACCCTCCATTCGATAACGGTGCAAAGTTTAACACGTTATTACAGCATTTACCAAGGTCTTTACGCTTATACCCCTGAAAATGTTAAGAAAACAAGTCGTTATACACGCAAGAAATTGCTCTAGAAGCTCCAGGTACTTAAACCGGCTGGTCCGTTTAAGCTGGATTATTAGAAGAGTCGATGTGGTGAGAGCAGTTCCCGTTCGTGGATTTGCTACAAGGCTTGAAGAGCAAGATTACGAGATCGATTTCATATCAATGAAGAAGACTCCTAGGGGAGCATCCGATGCATCCGCTGGTAAAAAGAGCACAGAGACTCTCGTAGAGTCGTCAAGTAAACTAAATGCGCAACAGACAAATCCTACTTCACTGGGGGTCAATCAAAGTATGCCTCCGAGCATGGACAACGCCATCCCCTTCTCCCATGATCAACTTTTCATTGAAAACTTGTCCGATGTGATCCCTACATTTGACACTTCCCTCTTGGATCCAAAGAAGATTCAACAGGAAGTAATCCATCACTACAGCGAAACTTACCCCAATTTTGAGGAATACTTCACCTTCACCCAAACCTATTCGAAGGAACTCAATATATTCCTTAAATTCATTGAGGACTCATACGACCTGAAAATCACACAATTCTCCCAATTGACTTCCTTGGAAATCCTCAACTCCCTTTATAGCTTCAAGTCGCTCTATACCGAGGGGAATATAGCTGAGGTAACTGAAAACAATATCTATGTGTTCAATGCCATGTGGCTTCAATTCGCCATATTCTTATCCGACGCTTCAACTCCTCAATTATTGACAAATAAACTCTTGCCACTTACTAACGGTATGATTGATCTCCATGCCTCAGGAATCAGCAACTTCAAAAATGAATTGAAGCATCTTAGAGAAGATTTTGATTTGACAAAACTAGCCACTTTGGGTGGGTTACTGGCAACAATCAATACTTTCTTAGTCGATTTCGATGCATTTTTACATACCCCCACAGATTATTCTAATTTGAATACCGAAGAGTTGTCTACATTCCTTACTGTTATTTTGCAAGTTAACAGATATAAATATTTGAAATCGATTCTTGATGCTCATCCATCTTTGAGTATAAATTACTTGAACATTGTGCTTGATGACGATGTTTTTCTTCAAGATTTGATAAAACAGCAGTTACAATTAGAACAGAAGACTGAAGCTATTATCGAGCTGCTAGTTCCAAACTACGAATTTTTACAAGGACTTATTCCAGGGTTTCAGTTTTCCAATTATAAAGAGTTTTTAGCTGGTGCTGGTGCTCGTCTTGTAGAGGCTAACCAGAGCAAAATAACCTCACAAATTGCTCAGCAACTTTTGAAACCTATGGTTGGGCTCTTTACTAGCGGTTGGTTATCTACTGAACTTAGTGAACCCAATGCGTTGATCAAATTTGAGAACAATAGCTTGGAATTGTTTGATTTTGGTCTTGGATTCGAAGGGAACTACTACAGTACTCAATATATAAAGTTCAGGATGTATGACAAGAAAGGAAACCATGTTTCGGAAGTAGAAAAACTGCGTTTAATTGCACCTACAGGAGGTGCTGGTGCTCTCCAGGCCTTGCAATACGGTTTCTCCCATAAGCCTGCAAGTTTCAAGTTTTTGGAGTCACCATTATCGAAAGATCAAATGAAATCTTATTTGAATAACATAGAGCCACAACATGCTTGGCTCTTACATCAACTTCAAATTAGCAGAAACAATTACTTCAGTAACTCAGACAATCTCTGTGCTTCCTTTGAATCACTTTGCAAGGATTTGAACATCAGCCTTGGCGATTATGAGTTGATCCAAGGTATTTTACAGGACTTTGACATCGATGGAAAGCATAATGGTGCTTTTCAATTATTATTGGATGAAATTTTGGCAACCCATTCCTTGAAATGGTACCATCCTGTGGAGAAATATTTCTTAGAAACTCCAGACCTTTTAAAATCTTTGCAAGAACTTCACTGGGTCGCTTTTAGTGGAGATTTTGGTTTCCAACCGGGTGATTCCGATATCTTTAAGGTTGTTGGGCCGATGAAGGATTATCTTCAAGGCTCTTCGCAAGAAGACTTAGGTTACTTGTTGGAAGGATTATTTGTTAGTGTTTTATCTCCCAGACATCTCCAATACTTCTTAAACACTAAGATACATGCGGCAGGTGAAATAAGGGTTGAAGCCCCCAAATATACAAATGAATCAACTGTGAAGGAGTATAGGCAAATTCCCGATGAATTGGAATTGCACAAGTTTGCTAATGAATTACAGGTATTGAAGAATTCGTTACTGGGCCCGTTTGCAGAGGCCTCAAGTGCTGATATCCTAGCAAAATTGGATGAAAGCATTTGGCGAGCAACATGCGAAGGTGCACCTGGGTTAAGCAGAAACAACGCTGTTAAATTGAAAAAGAGATTGCAAGAATTGTTTGCAATCAATGGTGGCTACACTAGTATTTTGGATACGTTTCTTCACAGCAAGTCTGTTTTTGACATGTTTGAAAAGCAAGTTGAACAGAAACTTGTGGAACAGGAAAATATGGAAGCGCCTTATGTCCAGATCCCTGATGATTTTCTGTTGCATGAATTCACTCATGAATTAAATGAATTGAAAGCTATGCTCGGATGTGAATTCAAAGACGTCTCAAGCGAGGTGATTTTGTCTAAGGTTAATGAATTGGCTTACAATAAGGAGGATCCATCTGCTCATTCAGCATTTGCAAAATTGTATCGTAACTTGGCCCTATTGTTCGTTCACAACAATAATTGCACTTTTGCACTAGATGATGCAATGCGTGGCAATGCTGCATTCTTTGAATTCGAGAATAAGCTTGCATCCAAAAACCTTTCGATCATAGGTCAAAACTCCAAATTCATAAATGAAAATTATCCATATATTCAGAATTTCATGGATTGGCTGTGTTTAGGAGCAAAGGTTGGAATTTGGAGTAGCACTGAAAATGAATTTGCCGCTACTTTACAAGATTTCAAGGCCGATTTAGATGCAAGCAATAGCGAATTTAAAGCTTATTTATCTCTCGTTGAAGAATTGGAAAGGTTTAATCACAATATTGAGTACTATCCAAATTTCTTACAGCATTTATATGAGATTAAGACTAACAATATAAATGAGAACTTGAGCGGTGCAGACGTTGAAGTGATCTACAAAGCTTTTATTCAAACTCTTGAGTACGAACAGGCTCAGGAAATTGAAAAGAGGGAAAATGCCAAAAAGGAGAAACAGTTGCATCAACTCAAGAAGAAGATAAAGTGTATTGTCGAGGAACTTGGTAAAGCGGCGATTGCTGGTGAATTTTTGGCTGATATTTATAAGTTCAGCAGTGAGAAGAACTCAGGTATGCCCGTTTCTGCAATTCAAACCTCATCTGAATTCAAAGGAGGAAAGTCAAGAGCAAGAGGTCAATTGGCGCTCAGATCTACCGATGCCAAAGAACTTGCAGAAGAGTCTGCAAATTTCTCGTTACAATTAGCAGCAAAGATGTCAATTGCTGCTTCCTCCGCTATTGAGAACGCGCTCCATATGACAGAATGGGAGGCATCATTAATTGAGACTGAAGCTGCACTTGAAGATGCGTTTGCTGGAAATGCCACTGCTAATGAATTAAAAGGTTTGATGATAGATGTATCAGATTTAACCAACAAGATCTTGTCTCAATCCATAGTAGTTAGCATAGCTAATCAAGGTGCTGGGATAGCAGCGGGTATAACCGCAACGGAAATTGACAAGAACAAGGAAAGTGAACCTTGGTTGAGATCTTTAGTATTAGAGGCTCAAAAAAATGCATTAAGGACGGTTCAAGCAGCCGAAGAAAGCGACATGGTCAGCCAAAGGGCTACGATGAACGCACTTCAGATTCAAGAGAAGGCAATGCAATTGATCGACGATGCAATTCTTAAAAAGGAGGAAAACTTTAAAGCTAAGGAGGTCAAGAGAGTGCCCGAGGTAGTGGAAGCTGCAATTTCAGCAGTGAATGCGGCCGATTCTACCCCCAAACTTGAAATCAAGAAGAGAATTTCTGTACCTGTCACTAACATCGAGCCAAGTACATTTAAGATGAGCGAATTCAAAGAAAGCACCTCAGCGGCAGATAAAGTTGATGTTGACTATACAGACCACGTTGCTGGAATGAAGGTTGAGAACTACAAACCTCTCTCTGAACAAGTAGTTGAGGAGAAAGTTTCTGACCTTGACCACCAGTTTGAACAAGAACAAGTTGAAATTAGAGATGCGCTTTCGATTGCATTGAATGGAACCAAGCGTGCGTATGCAAGCGATGAAACAATAGAAAAAAATGTTAACAGGAGAGGAAAGGTAGATCCACCTCGCCAGGGAAATGCTACTACTGAAGACATAGACAAACCTTCTATTGAAAGTTTCTTGAAGAAAGCAAAGAGGGCCAAAGAATTGGATAAAGAGAGTAAGTTTAGGGAAGCAAAGGCTTATGAGTGGAGTAAACGTGTGAACCACAAGAACTTGGAAGAAGAGCATTTGCCTCCAATGGGGAAGTCTGACTCTTCAGCAACCAAATTATTCCCTACCTTCCACCGCAATATGGAGTATTTATTAATGAATTTGGATGGACAGACTATGTCATCCGATAGTAACCTTGCTGGGCAGATTTCGTCGGACAACATCTTTGAGATTTTGAACACCTTAGACAAGCAAGAAACTGCTCTGTTCATTAAGAAGTATAACAGGTTACAACGCAAGGGCTGGAAGCTTTGTGGGGCCAGGGTAGAGGATTCCAAAAAGTTTTTGATCTTACGTCGTCACACAGCAGGAATCCGCTCAAGGTTATTTTCCACAGTGAAGTCACTACTTGCAACAACAGGAGTTATTCTCGCTTCATTGGTAGCCGTTGGTTATTGGCTCGAGGAGGATTACTCCGCTGTACCTGTAACAGAATGGAACAACTATGAAGAAGTGGTTGCGAAGGCTCCAGATGTATCTCCTCCAGCTTCAGAGAAGCCAACAGAGTCAGCACCTCAAGGATCATTTTTAAAGAAATTACTTTGGAAATAGGTTTATATTATTGATCATGGTATCTGGAATACCCTGATAAAGTTATTTTTATATTCTACACATGTTTCAATATACTTTTGTACAAAAGCAAACACTACACTATTTAATAGAATGAATATCGATAAAACTATATAACATACAAAAACCCAATTAGCTTGCCATTTCAACATCTTTCGTTGGTAACTCCTCTAAATCTTTATGAATGTGAATAAATGTCATGACGGTTTTACCACCAGTGGATCCGTTCCACAATCTTAATCTCTCTACTGTACGTTTATTACTTAAATCTGGGATCTTGTAACCAGTATTGTAAAGATGCTTTTCGTGTTTGGCTTTCTGTTCCAAGAGTTGGTGTCTTGCAGTTGGAGGTCTTCCTGCTCTTCTTTTGGCTTTGCATTCTTCTAATTCATCGTCATATCTGGAGATGAACAATTCAACAAAGGATTTCATTTGGTCCAAGTCAAATGTTTGAATTTTTTTGAAGTCATCGTCTTCATTTACTGCTGCCTTCAAGAAGTATAATATAGTCATTTCACTCTCCTTATGTTCCAATGATTTGGACTTTCTTTCACTGAGTTTGATGTCTCGTAATGTGGCTCTGTTAAGTTGTTTGAATTTACGACCCTTGACGTGCAATGCACCCGGAGATTTGGCCAACCCCTTGTTGACCTTGGCTAAACTTTTGGCAATAGGCATGGTTGTGTTTAGGGAGGAGTAATTGAAGAATTATATTAATATCGAATTTGCTTTATCATAAGAGGTCATCGCATATTCCTGCAGACAATATCTACATTACATTGGAGGAAGAGAGATTCAGTGGAGTAGAGAGAGCCTTTGGCCGTCTGAGTGGGACGTATTAGCAAATGCAGTGAATGAGGTCTGGCAAGGTTGGACTTGCAGTAGCAATTGGTGAGTTAGCAGCCAAATTTCAATATAGTATATTGAATGGCAGTGTTGACATGCCTCATGTGCAACGACACCACCCCTAATTGTAGAAGGAGGCAATTATTGCAGGCCAAATGAAGCCTCAGCTTTTCATATCCACATCTTTGAATGAATATGACCAAACATTGATGTTGTCCCCTCCCCTCTACCTCTAGCATACAGATTCAGCTATCTAGCTATACTGAAAAGTTTTCGAAAAGTCGTGTGCTGATACAACTTTCAGTATGGTAAAAGGAAAATTTAAAACGGGTTAACGAAAGTCAAGCATATGACAGCACTTCAAAGAAACAACATGGCCAAATACACAGAAGAACAGTTATTCGAACTCAAGGAAATCGCCCACGTACCTCAACCAGCTATTTTGGAGGCTTTCAACCAATTGGTTGAACAAGTCAAGGAACACGCAGCTGCTGAACAAGCCAAGCGTATCAAATTCAATAACGGTGATACTTATATCGATGAAAATGGTAACGAAAGACCATACCACACCATGAACAGAAGAAGACTCTCTAGATCTGGCGGAACCAAGCCAAACAACTTGAGAAAGAAGTCTGTCGAGGCAGTCCAAGTTGACGAAGATGGTTGGGCCACATTGACCAAGGCCAAGAAGTCTTTTGGCGAAGATGGAGTTGACGAAAGAGTCAAGTTCAGAGAATCTTTGAACGAATCTAGTGGCCCTGGCTCCGGCAATTTTAGAGCTAAGCCAAACAACAAGAACTTGGGTTCTTCTAAGGCTGTTGATGCAAGAGATGCAACCGAAACCCAAAAGAACAGCTTCAATGCCTTCGCAGCTTTAGATGATGATGAGTAAGGGGTTTCAACGAAGTCTCCCCTTTTTACGAGCAAAATTAATGAGTCAAGGCTTGACTTATAACAAAAACACTCTTGGTAATGTAATAAGATATTTTTCTTTTTGACGTTTTTCTTTTTCTTTTGACTTTTGATTCTGACTATATAACAATCTATGATCTCTTTCAATTGGTATATCAGTGTAACGACTAAGTAAGTATTCTACATGGGCTACTCAAGCGAGTAAAATTATTAATAGATGGGGATTTAAAGACAAAAAGAAGTGAAAGTAAGTGAAATGCCCGAAATGCAAAGCTACTTCAGAAACCCAGTTAGACAACATACTTTTCATCATCGCTGTCCAAATCTCCAAGAATTGAACTGAGATCGTGCGTCACTATCAGCTTGGAAAGAACGGTTTCTCCAGGTATATCAGTGGTCTCACCAGTGGGATCTGTAAAAGTGAAACCTGGTTTAAAACCATCGTTGGTTTGCACAGTGTTTCCCAAAGGGGATTGACCGTTGCCGTTCACCTGTTTTGTCGAGTCTCCATGAATCAATTCTTTCAAGTCAACCACCCTAGGCGAGTTTGCAAACTTATTGTCAAAGGTAAAAATCGATGGAGCGTTTGAATGGTCAGTTGCACTAAACAATCCAGCTGTACGACCATGGTGTGTTCTATTATGAACGATTTCCGAGTGGATAGAAGAGATATCATTTGCATTTCCCAAACCAAGTCCCAAAACGTTGTTATGTGTATGCCTAACAGAATATCCCTCAGTGAAGTCAGATGCCGTCTCATCAGGAGAAGCTGCTTCATTCAATTCTTGCAAGAATCCGTGGTGCGTTCCATTACCATTGACATGCTCAAATGTGTCCTTGAAGTTACCATGTGCACTCCCATTATCGTTGGCAGCTCCATTCAAGGACGTTCCCACGGATTCTATAGTGGTCAATTTGATTGCACGTTCATTTCGCTTGATTGCATCTAAAATCAATGGCTTCTCAGGGTTGACCCACATAGAGACAAATATATTCCCCGTAACGAAATCTTGGAACACCTTCTTAATCTGCTTAGGCAATACCAATGACGAATCATGAGATTTCGAAGAATTGGCAGCAATTTCTTCTTCGGTGGGGTGTGAGTCAATGCCGTTTATCCACAATTTGTTTGCTTTCCTGAATTCAATATTGTACAAGAGATATGAGAAGAAATCAGAGTTCAGCCCATACCCGTCTGTGTTTTCGGAATAAATTTCATCCAATGACTTCAAGCAGTAGTACATCAACAAAATGGCGATAGTGTCCTTGAATTTGTGCTTTTGCGGGAATTCTCCAATGATAGGAGCACCATTCAACTGTCTAATAGGTAATAACCAGTGTAGGAAGAAGGGCACAAAGTTATTTATGAAATTGATACCAAATATAGATAACATAGTCTTTAAAATATCCGTTAAAAGGAATACATTTTCAATATTTGGGTAATCATTGTGGGAGAAGAAATTGTCAACGTATGTGAAGAAATGCGCAAGGAAGTTGTCAGCGATAGATATGTACTGCTTAGCATCTGGTTTTCTGAAGTTTTGAACTTCGTTTCTCAAAATGTCATTATAATCAAAGTCATTGGACTCATTTTTAGTTTTGTTTAACAATGTGAATGAATTGGTTATGTTATGTGGGACAACAAATTTTTTAACATCTTCCTCATCACTTTCATTATTCAGGTTGGTGGGAGAAGATGATGCGTGAGACGAAGTATTTTGACCAAACTCATTGTTCAAGAAGTCTCTAAAGACCTTTAAGTATTTCCTTTGGATTTCGTTCATGTGGCCAATTGATATACTCGATTTCTTGGTCAAAGTAACTGATCCTGAAGTTGTAGATGCCACTGAGGAATTGGATGTACGAACTAAGTTGTCTCTGCTTGTATGAATAAGTCCACCGAACTCTGTATCTGGTGATAAAATGGCCAAACTGATATCCCAGTGTTCCAAGTTTACACGATTTCTTGTGATTGAACTTGGTTTGTTTTTCAAATTAGTGAATATAGTGGTAATATCAGATAACAACGCTATGATCAATACGTGTATATTCTCGCCTGGGACTCTGATATTGCGCTCCTGGTCAAATTCCAAGTACGAGTATTCCAATACAGAGTCGATTTTGGTCAAAATTTCCTGAATTGAATCAGGTACTTGATCGAAATAGTAAATGTGGGTGGACAAGCGGCAAACACAATCAGAATAGACTTGTGACAATAAGGTAATATCCTCAGCGGCCAAAAAAGCAGATTGGTATAGTACCAAGTCCAGCTGCAATTCCAATATGCGTTGGTTGATATCTGAAATGGACAATCCGATCATATTAATTTCTGAGGATACAAGTCCGTAAACGTGGTTTGCGTATTGACATTGGGCATCGTACCTCGTGGTTGCTGCAGTCGATTCTTTTGCCAAATCGGTCAATTGAGATAATAAGGTAGTTACGGATATGAATCTCAACTGGACAGGGATCCAAGTGGTGAAAAGTTCAATGAACTTAGTTGCCCATGCTGGGTTAATTTCTATAGGGCCATTTTGGTTATCCAGCGCGAGCGCCAGTCTTCGAGCATCACCTTCATGTAAACTTTTTATTGCAACCTTAGCAACCTCTGAAATTTGATTATTCATGGGAGAGCTGAACAAATTCTTCAAGCCTCTAAATGCCTCCTCGTTGATATCATCCACAGTTAAGGAATCGTTTTCGAAATCGTCGTCGATACGAGAATTCACTTCGCGAGAACTCTTTGACAGTACCACATTTGTAAGGCCATCACCGACTTGTTGTGAGTTACTTTGATAATGATGATTATGATAGTTCAGTCGTTTTTGCAAATCCTCAATTGAGTTTGAAGCATGAACAGTTTTCAAGTATAATGGAATAATCTGGTTAATGAACTTCAGACCAAATTTGGCATTATGACCAATGCATGGAGCCAAATGTCTGCAAGCAACGAGAGAAATCATTTGCCATTCCAATTTATTTGGATTCGACGACAGCGTAGACCAATTCAGTAAATTATCTTGAGCATAGATGAAGGTTTCAGACAATAAGCTGAATTGTTGAACGAATTCAAGATCACCGGGAAACAACGAGTTATCCAAGTTACTGCAGAGCACTCCGAACGTAGCCAAAGCACTTTTGCATAAGAAAATATCCTTGGTCTGTAATACGCTTTGAAGAATTGAGCAAACATAGAGGGCAAACACGTTCAAGTCCTCCAGGCATTTCTCGATAAGGGCAGTCAATATTGCCAAAGTGACTTGCAAGTTCCCGGCCTTATTGCGGCCAGCTTCAGATATAGTTTTCTTCTTCAAGAAGCTAGCAAGCTTTTCTAATTTGATTCTTCTTGTTGAAGCGTAGTACATCAAATAACTCAATTCCGATGAATTTGGTTTCTTATCAACAGCCTTGCCTGGTGGATAACATTGCAAGATCAACTTCTGATGTTTTGAATGGAACAATTTCATAATGCCGGAGCTATTTGATGATCTCTGGGCAAGGTTAGAGGAGATCTCTATTGGACAGAGAAGGTTACTTGAATAGTGGGTTGAGGTTATGAATTTTCAATTTCGAAATTTCGAAATTGAAAACGAGGCTCGAAGAAATCGCTGATTTGTTATAACCAATCCAGCAATAGTCCCAACTTTTGTTATGCATTGGATATCAAAGGTGATGGACCTTTGCAAGGGTACAGTTGAAATGTCTACGTTTGGTGATTGAGTTACAGTAAGTTAATTCATTCATGGTATGACGACGAAGATTAGGCCTATTTTGGGTCAATTTTTGGGTCAACTTTTCACAGCCAGATTTGAAGCGGGGCATGCAAACCCAATGAAGATAAGGAAAAGACGAGCAGCATGTAATTGTAGCTGTTATAGTTGTTGATTCGTTGGGTTTGAGGAATACGTTAAGTAGTCTGGGTTCCTGGGAGTGGATTTTAAGTGTCAGGGGAAACGTGGTGGCATCAGAGCTTTAAGTGTAGACATCGAAGCATGAGACAAGAAGACGAAGCAGGACGAAGGAAGTCAAAGCGAGGGTCGAGGGAAGACGAAGTAGGAAAGTCCAATGGAAGGTCCAATGGAAGGTGAATGGATAGGTTAAACACAATTCTCCATAGTTTTAGCAAGTTCCTGGAACAATAAGCTTGAAGTGGTACGGACAGATGCATGGTAGTCGAGATGGTGTTTGAAGTGGGTGTGTGATCAAATGTGCCAATTGAGTAAATTTAGTAGGATTACCGTACTTAGGGCTAACATATGAACTGAATGTGATTGAAGTGTTTGGTTTCTAGGGCTGCATTCTGACATTGGTGCAACAGTGATGACTCTATTGGTATAACTTCAAAGGTGTCGTATATTTCCATACCTTTTTTGCAGCCATTCTTAGGAGAGAAATGAATCAAGAAAGAGGAGCACGTAGTTGAGTTGGTGGTTGATGGTTACTTATGGTCGGTGCGGTGGTACTGTTGGCATTATGGCAAATTAGTATTCCCATCGAGCTTGGTATCGTTTAGTGCTGTTGACTGTGGTCTATAGCCTTATTCCGTCAGACCGCAGAGTAGACTGTACAGTAACTTCAAAAACCACATTAACATAAAGGATTCTACTTCACCAGTTGTTCCAGTCAGTAGGCTGCATACCAAGCAAACTGAGGCTTGGAGCAATAAACCTTCTTCACCACCATTTACAACTGCAGTCGTAACAGAAGACCAAAGGTTGGCAATAGTAGTACTTGCCTACCATGGATTACTAGGGTCTTCTGTCCCAACACTCAGTCTGGACAGCTCTTGCTTCAGTTTTCCAGTTGAATTAAGCCTTAAAACCCTAAGTATACTATCGCCAGCATTGTTGCGTCTTGCGTCGATGAACAGTAATTGTGGCCTCTATCTCATCTCTCTTCTAAAAGCCAAAAAAATGTGTGCGTGAAATCAACTTCAAAGTGCTTGCCTATAATCTACTACGACCTGCTTCAAACAATGGCTCCTCCAATATACGTTAAAGGTGGTGCTTGGACCAACGTGGAAGATGAAATTCTCAAAGCGGCCATATCCAAGTACGGACTAACACAATGGGCAAGAGTATCTTCGCTTCTTCCCAAGAAGTCTTCGAAACAAGTCAAAGCAAGATGGTTCGAATATTTATTACCCTTGATGCAAGGTGGTGGCTCCACATGGTCAAAGCAAGATGATTCGAAGCTCTTGCTGTTGATAAAGGTTTTCCCCAATCAATGGCGAAGTATTGCACCTTTATTAAATAAAACTCCGACACAGTGTATTGAACGATATCAGAAATTGCTCGATGAAGTCGCCGGAACTGATCTGATTACATCTTCAGAGCAATTAGATGAGCTAGGACTTTCAGGGCCGGGTGTGGAGACACTCCCTGCAACGGGTCCTTCCCTTGACACTCTTCATATCAACCCCGAAACAATGCCTTCGATACCTCAAAATTTTGGCGATGATGACAACTTGGATGATGATAGAGAAATGCTCTCCGAGGCGAAGGCACGTTTAGCTAATACCCTGGGTAAGAAGGCTAAACGTAAGGCTAGGGAAAGAATGTTGGATGAAAGTAAGCGCATAGCTCTACTACAAAAGAGGCGAGAAATGAAAGATGCTGGATTCAACGTAAGTCTTGAAACTACGGCAATGAAACGTAAACGAATCAAAGAATTCGATTATGTGAATGATGTTGTGAATGAGCATGCACCAAAAATGGGACTCTATGATACACTGGAAGAGTTGAACCAAAATACTTTAGAAAAAGTTCGATTGGATCGACATGTGTCTAAAGAGGGACTCAATATTAAAGAATTGGATAACAGAAATAAGAAGAAGCCAAAGGTCAGCATTCAGAGAAATCAGGAAGAACCTTCAACTCCCCAGGATAGGACAAGGAATTTGGTGTTGTCTGAGCCACAAGCAGAGCAGCAGTATGTAGAGGAGATTGATGAACGCCTTGCCCAGGAGGCCAAGAAATCAATGTTAAATCAATCCAGCAGGTCAACATTATTGGCGAACGACAAATCCCATCTCATTTCAGAACCGACAATTAAAGAGGACATAGCACTGAGCAAAAAGACGAAAAGATCGTTTTTTAAGATGTTGAAGTCGGTATTCTCAGAACTCCCCAAACCCAAGAATGGCAATGCTCAGGTAGTCTTGCCCATTTTAGAAGGCGAAGAAATTGTAGCAATTACCCCTAGTGATTTCAGTGGTGATAGAGGCGAAAGGGAGAGAAACTTGGAGATCTTGAGAAAGGTTTCAGAGGAACAAGCGAAGTTAAGACGCTCTCAAGTTGTTCAGCGAGGACTCACTATACCACATCCCAATAATTTAAAAACATTGGCGGATCTTCCATTAGTGGAATCGCTAGTTCAATCGGAATTGCATCGTATTGTCAAGGCCGACTTTAGCAGATACCTGGATCAGACCTATGTTGCTCCACAAGCGGATGATATAGAGGAGGAATTGTGGGAGAAAGTTCAAGATGAGATAAAACAGATGCAGAAGACTCCTATTTCAGATGCACCACCTATTATTGCCAAAGATTATGATAGCGACAAGCAAGTAAATAAGCTACATGAATTCCATGACCAAGCCCAAGCCAAAGAGTCCAGGTTTCTTTCGCTTGTATCTTATGAAGACTTCTTGTCAAGGGAAGCTACCTTGTTGGATAAGATACACGATGCTTTCAACCAGTCAGTAGTTATTGAACAGGATCTTAAACTCGCTAACGATTTGGCATTGCAAGACACACTAGTATTCAATACAAGATCTGGGAAGCTTAAGGCAATGGTAGATGAAGTGGATAGAGCACTTGAGAGCGTGATCACATGATCGCATATTTAGCACTATGTCAGGCACGACTATCGTAAAACTTCTTATATATAAATGATTTATGGCTAAGATGAACACAAACCTCTTGTACATTCCCTTGAAGCAATCAAAGCCAGTCGATCTAGAGAATGAGTTCGGTGAGCTTATCAGGAACAACTATTTCCAAGCAGTTCTGAGTTTCGATGGCGATTTGAAGTTCATTGGAGGCTTGCGCAACCAGATCACCAATATCAAGAATGAAGTTTGTCTAAATACAAGCTTGCAATTGCTAAATGAGTGGTATGTGACTCTCCTAGCTATTAAGAAGAAGTTCCCCGATGACTCAGTAGAATTTGGGTGGTACCATTCTTTGAGCTACGGTTTGAGTGGACCACATACTGTTAAGTCGTTGAAGTATGAGCAGTTCAATATTCTCTTCCAGATAGCTAGTGTCAATTCTCAATTGGCAATGGCAGAATCGAGATTCACTGACGAAGGCTTGAAAGCATCGTGTTCATACTACCAAGCATCCGCTGGTTGTTTCCAATATATTATACAATTGATGCAACAAGAGAGAGATAATTTATTACCTATTGATTTTACTCTTGAAACGTTGAAATGTCTTCAGATGTTGATGCTTGCACAAGCACAAGAGATCATCTGGCAAAAGGCATTATTAGGAGGTACATTAAAGGACTCGGTCATATCGAAACTATCTATTGAAGTTTCTGACCTATATTCCAAGACCCTCGACATGGGGAATGTCTCTGACTTCATCAAATTAGAATGGATCAACCATTTATCACTCAAAAAGTTTCACTTTAGAGCAGCTGCATATTATCGTATGTCTCTTACCTATCAAAATCAGTTTAAGTATGGTGAACAGATCGCAAGTCTAAAAGTTGCTTCTGGGGACTGTGACAAGGCCTTCAAAAGCAAAAAATATGTTGGCAAGTTAGTTACAGAAGATTTAGAGGGTTTGAATGAAATAATTAAAAACACGTTGAAGCTTGCGGAGAAAGAAAATAACTTGCTATATTTCAAGAGTATTCCAGGTGGGAACGAGTTACCAGAGATATCAGGGGTATCAATGGTGAAGGCTACCATGTTTATTGACCCACCAAATCTTGAAATCTTTAATGATCTATTACCCTACATCGTAATGCAAGTCGCTCAAGCATTCAATGAAAGAAGACAAACGTATATTAGCGAGCGGTTCGTGGCACCAATAACCATGATGAACAATCACTTAACACTGTTTTTATCTGATCGTAAGCTATTATCTCAGATTGATTCCATCCAGCAACCCGAAAACTTGCCTGATTCTATAGTACAACACTCAAAGGAGATGACTACTGTTGGTGGTACACAGTTTATAGAAGCCACCATAGAAGGTATCAGGAATTTGTCAATACAGAGTAAAGCCATTTTGGACGAATGCTTCAACCGCATTAAGTTGGAATCAAGTGAGAACGAGATCTTAAATCTAAAATTAGGTGCAAGCAGAGCCAATAGTATCGAAGCATCACGCGATTTGCATGAGAAGGTGGAGAAGTTGAATAACTATCTTGCACAAGCGAAGACAGGAGATGAATTTGTTATTTCAAAGTATTACGAGATGAAACCGATATTAGATATTTTTTGTGGAGGATACGAATCATTGACTGCATTCATCCCAAACTCAAAGCATACAGAAGTAAACTCTGTGGCTTCTGATATTGTAAATGATTTGAGGAACATGGTGAATGAAGCTATTCAGATAAAAGAACGTCGAATTGAGTATTTGAATAACTTGGAGTTTAAGTGCAAGGATAACAATATTTTACCGCACGTTATACTGGAGTACAAGGCACAGCAATATGAGGGCAACCAAGACTTTGAGAATGTTTATGAAAAGCATATATCGGAACTTTTCAAGTTAAAGGACGTTCGAGACTTCAATGTTGAACAAACCGATATTTGCAATCAACTTGATCTTTTAAATGATAGGTTTAAAGAGGCATACGAGGGTATCAACAATGAGTCCCAACGGAAGAGACAAGAGTCACTTCAGAAACTAGAAGCCGTTTATTCAAACTACTCTGAGTTGGTATCCAACCTAAAGGAGGGAACGAAATTCTACAATGATTTCATAGTGAAGAGCAATGGGGTGTTAAAGGAATGCGATGAGTTTTTGCATCAAAGGAGATTAGAGGGACGTGAATTAGAAACACAATCTCAGTACAAGCCTAATAATGACGAGTTTGACCCGAAGAGCCATGAGGTTTCTCTTGTTTCGCCAGCAAGCAGGCCGTTTTCCAAAGGGTTCACCTTTTGAAAGCCAAGTATATATTTGTATAGCTTTTAGCACTGAAAGAAAAAATCGACTTGATAAAATTAATGATCCGATACTTGAAGAACATGTTGCCCAAGAAACACATCGTAAGCATTGTGGGCACTACTGGCGTAGGGAAGTCTCAAGTAAGTACTTTTAGAGCATTTTGTACTCAAGTTTGGTACTAACAGAGCAGTTTTCCATCGAGCTAGCGAAAGCTATAAATGGAGAGATCATCAATGCTGATTCGATGCAAGTATATAAAGGGTTGCCTAATATCACCAACAAGCATCCAATAGATGAAAGAGAAGACATACCGCATCATGTAATGGATCATGTCGGATGGCATGAGGATTACTTTATCCATAGGTTCTCCAAAGAGGCCAATGCTGCTATAGATGATGTCCACAGCAGAGGTAAAATACCCATTATCATTGGTGGAACCCACTACTACTTGTCTAGCTTGATATTCAACAACAAAACCATCGAGAAAAAGGAAACCTCAATCACTAAAGATCAATTGAGTATTCTAGATGGGCCAGTGGAGGAAATATTTGGTACACTTCAAAAGATTGATCCGGTGATAGCAGGAAAGTTCCATCCCAACGACAATCGTAAATTGAGAAGAGCATTAGAGATTTATTACACAACTGGAGAGTTGCCATCGCTGGTTTATCATGAACAAAAGCTCGATGAGCTCGAAGAGTCCTCACTCCGATTTAAGACGCTTATGTACTGGGTTTACGCGGACCAAGAGGTTCTCATACCTAGACTCGATGCAAGAGTTGATAAAATGATGGATGGCGGTGCAATGGATGAAATCAAGGGAATGTATGAAGAATATACAGAGCAAGATTGCACCCGAGGGGTGTGGCAAGTAATTGGGTTCAAGGAGTTCCTTCCATGGCTTAAATCAAATGATAATAAACTATTGGCGGAGGGAATTGAAAGAATGAAGATAAGAACTAGACAGTATGCCAAATCACAAGTGAAGTGGATTAGAAAGTTATTGGCTATAGAGTTGCAAAAGGAATCAAGGTTTAATTATACAAATGGTGGGAAGATGTACTTGCTAGATGCTACAGACTTGACAAAATGGCAAGAGAATGTCAACACCAAGGGTTTGAAGATTGCTGACCAGTTCTTCAACGGAGAGGTAACTGTTGAGCAGACCCCTGAGAGGTTGAAGGACATATTTCCAACTCAGGAGTTCATCGACAACTTCAAGAGTAATAAGAAGTTGGGTTCAGAAAAGAATTGGAAACATTACACATGTGATATTTGCAAGGACAAGAGTGGATCACCGCTTGTTGCAGTTGGGGAGGACAGTTGGAATATTCATATACAGAGTAGAAAGCACAGGAAGCAGCAGGGAGCTAATAAGAGAAAGCATTATGAGATAAACTGATTTCTGTGCTGTGTGTGGTTTTGATATTGCGAGGAATTGAGGGTGTACATGGACTAATACAGGATAGCCGAGTTGTTGTACATGTCAAAGAACGTTTTTAAGACCTTAGGCAGAGTTTGTTATTTGAGGATCACTGTCTTGACTTTTGACTTCACTGGGTTCAAGGAAAGGTCAATGTCTGCGCTGGTGAGTCAATGTAGGCAGTTTATAGTATTGACCCACTTCAAGGATCGGCCTTGACAGGTTAAATAGAATTCATGATTACCAGCATTGAAACTTAGAGTTGGCTAACCTATAGCTAAAGCCTGCAATTGTAGGTTTGTTTTGAAAGATACATTGTAAAGAGAAATGGCTTGACGAAGAGCTGTGGGTTCTCTGCCTTGTACGAATAAGAGTTCGATGACTGGTTGGGGGTTCAGTCAACTGCCTTGACGTTTAGAGTGTAGTGAGAAGAAATTTAAGGGAATATGCATTGAAATTAGAGTATTAGAGTTACGGATCAAACTGCCTTGGACTTTGGGGGGACACATAAGCAGTCCAGCAGTCCAATGAGTTACGTTCAAGTAAAATGGGGCATTGGTTCTCTTATTGTAGTAGTAGGCAACCACAATCAGATCCTTTTAGCTGATAGAGAGTTGGCTGGCTGAATAGTCCTAAAGTTAAAGACAAAGTTCACATGCATGGACCTCACGAGCTCAGGCCTGAGGTTTGATCGAAGTGGGATTGTCTCTGGTAAAGACGGTAACGTCTGCTCCCTAGTAATATCAATATCTTGTCATTGACATCCAACAAGCAACCTACTGCACTCCCTGATTCCTCCTGTTGATCTACCACTGAGGGCTCATCGAATTTGAAACATTTCATTTTTCTGGTGGGTCAACATATTCTCAAAGGATGTCAGTATAAAAGCACCAGCACCAAGTGAAATATTTGTATTCTGTTTATTTCTTCTTTTCTTCTTTGATACGAAGCTTCCTATTCACTGCACCATTTAAGTAATAAATGAATGGAGGGGAAAAGGAAAGCGAGATCAAAGAACTCGAAATACGTCCTCATACTAAGTTTACTTCAAGCATGTAAGATTCTTGGACCTACGTTTTCGTTACAGTTGAATTGTAGTATTCTTTTGGGAGATTATTGAACTAATAAAGATGGTATGGCGATTGGGGTGTGAATTCACTCATGGTTGACTTATGAATTGTAGTATTAAGGTGAAAGCCGGGAAGTATGGCTGTACTATTATCCATGTTTCCTAGGGATTCAAGGGAGTCGAGAAATAAAAATGAAAAGTTATAGCACAACCCATACTATAATTGCTTCATGGTAACATTAGGATCTCCGTAGTGTCTTTCTCCCTTTTTGCAAGTCAATCAGAGGCGGAATCACTCCAGGGTCACCTTCACTTAATAAAAGCGAAGCCATATCATAGTGCAAAGGATATCATATAAATTGCCCCGCAGGGAGATATGCTTTGTTGCACCCATAGTCAATGTCAAGAGACAATCCAAGTCTAAGGACTCTCTCTGATGTCTAATTCATATTCATTTCTCAATGTATTCTTCTATAAATAAAAAAAACTCTATTAACTCGTAAAGCCATGATCCAGCGTAATGTAAAAGACTAAATATAAGGGTGTCAAAGCTTGGACTATCATAAGGGGTCGTAAAAACAAAGAGCACTTGTTAAACATCAGCAAATGAGAAACAGCGACTCTCTAAAACTTTCAAAGTTGGACTGATGGGAAAATTTCGATCATCATTGGTTCTTTCCTTGCTGGTTGGAACTTGTGGTGTAGATTGATTCAAAAGAGAGATCCCATAGTCCGAATTCAACTTTTCTTCAATTTGCAATAACTTGGTATCGATCTGGCACATCTGAGTATCCTGTTGCAATTGCAAATTATTTAAGTCATGGGACGAACACCAACCACTCTGGGTTAAATGAGCTTTGGTCAACTCAAAGGCATCAGCAAATGACTTCTTTTGGTAGTTCAAGAACGTAGAGTAGTTAATCAACTCTGTTGAATTTTTAATTTCAGTGATGGAACTGACTCGACTTCTAGGCACTTGCTTAGAGTACATCGAGTCAGCATATGAAGAGAATGAACCAGTCTTCTCTGATGTTGGGCTAACTAAACCGTTCGCCAATTTCACATTTAAGCATTCAAAGTAATTCTGCTCGATGTCAGTTAATGCTTTCTTCGAGTAAGACAAGTTTTCGGAAAGTGTGATGATTGGAGAAGTTAGTGGAGGTGTTAAGGGAGTCAGGGTGACCGCAGAACTCGAAGAAGCTCTTGTTCTCCGTGTGGTGCTCCCACTAGAAGAGTTCAGTGACCTTGAAGAATTATGGCTGTGACGATGAACTTGATCTACTGCTACTGTTTTTATTTCTGGATCTTGTGGAGTTGATACTGCAGAACCAAGTGAAAGCTTTCTGATTCCATTTTTCAAACTCTTCAATCTTCTTAATGGCGATGATGTGGAATTGGCATTGGCATTGGCATTGGCATTATTGGGGGGGTGTAATACCGAGGCCAAATTGGTGAATGAAGATGAGGTGACGTTATTTGTGGTGCAAGTACTCAAGGAAGGACATCCAAATGTACTGGCATGCAGAGAAGAAGGCGAACTTGTAGGAAACTGATGGAGATTGAGACTAGGTGAATCTAACTCGTAATTCATTTCACTGTTTCCAAATTGGACTAGTATATCTTCTGTGACTGCCAGTGGAGAATACCTTGTTGTTGAAATAGATCTCTTGTCGTTGTCTTCTGGTTCGTCGGGCAATGGGGGCAATAGTATTTCAGTCTCAAGTGCGCTTTCGGCGAGTGTGTCATCATGGTCACTCTGATAGTAATGCATGGTATCTATGGCACTCACCTCGTGGATGCTCTGCGAGCGCTCGGGGACTCTGTTGGACATCACGGGGGTACAAGCATTGAGATTCATACCGGATTTGGGATCTTCTTCGAGTACCATCCCAAGACCGCCGTAGTCGTTCATGGTTGTTAGCGCAAACAATTGTTGAAGTATAGCCTTTTGCGAGGAGAAGTACGTGCACACTTAGCGATGTGTAATTGGGAGCCTGGTATTCGGTAATCTATGAACTAACCTAGCTTTCTGTCGTTGTTTTCGTTACGCTAGAACTCTGGTTATTTCGAGAATTGCACTTGTTTATCTGAAAATTCGAATTTGGCCTGATTATATACTCTTCCAAAGTTGGAGTGGGAGCGGTGCCCAGAGGGCACACCCTACCCGCAGTACAGAACCCTTAGGTGCATTAGGGAATTAGCCGCTGCGCTAAAATAAATAAAAAAAAAAGGCATAAAAAATATTTGTTTTGTCTGGAAATCAGAATTTCTGTCTGAAGCAGTTCCGCAAAAAGAATGTTAACGCGGAAACCCCAAAAGCATATGTAGGGTCTGCGACACTGGCAACGTATGAGGACAGGATTAAGAGGATCTACGTTCAAATTGGGGGTCAGATCAGCCACATGGGTGGAGGCCGAGGCTTCGATAACGCGGCCCTGTGTTGCTAAGGTGCATGGGGAGGTTAGTAGAAGGGTAGTAGAAGGGTAGTAGGAGGTTAGTAGAAGGGTAGTAGGAGGGTAGTAGGAGGGTAGTAGGAGGGTAGTAGGAGGGTAGTAGGAGGGTAGTAGGAGGGTAGTAGGAGGGTAGTAGGAGGGTAGTAGGAGGGTAGTAGGTGTCAGTGCTTACATCTTATCTCTTCTCTCTCGGAATGGCTCGCTGATATACGTTGCTTGGTGTTGTTCTACAGTTTTGTTCTTGTGGACGTTGCGTATATCCTTGGTCGTGGAGAGGAGTGTAGGCAGGGTCTGTGATTACAGCCGGAAGTAAAATATTCTTGAGATAGTGATAACAATGGTGGAACTGTTATTAACCAACCAGCTGATTCAGCTTCACATACTAATGCCGATGGTGCTTCTGACTTCACACGAAAATTGTTGGAGGAGAGTATTTGTAATTTAGATAAGACTAGTGATGCCAATGACGGTGGACACTGCGTTGGTAAGACTATGGGGCATTGGTTTGATACACTGGATATACGGCCAAAGAAGGCTCAATGTGGATTCAAGGGTATTTCAAGTCTAATCAGTAATTCCAGCTGCTTTCACAATGAGACACTACGACACTTTATTAAGTACAGTAAGTAGATTAGTCAATAATGTAATTTTGGCTTATCGCTACTACTTAAAACTATGTGCAGTTGATAAGCTTTTTGCAGCCTTCAAACTGTGCGGCATAAGACATATTTGCCAGACCCCTAGGTGTTGGTCACTACAGACCAAGGTTTACAAGGTGTCATGAGGTAAGTCAACGGACAACCAGAAGGAGACTGGGTTCGACCTACTTTCAGTTCAAAATCCCATTTGTTAAATGATAATTAATCGTACACAATCTCGAAAGTTTCATCTGCACAGCATTCGTCTTACCTTCGTAGCTTTGACAACTCTTGACTGCAACAGTATCACTTCCAATCGCAACCAGTGCCTGCCAATTCTGGGTTCATTGAGAAGCCCCTCTCTCGACAGAACAAACAATGTTCCTCTTGGAAACCAGTGCCATTCTGGTTGGTGTCTGGCCCCACCAAACTCATCCATACCCCCAAAACAAGAAATTGGACTGTCATGAGATCCATTGTACGTGTTAATTTCATTATTCAAGATAGGCTCAAATTCTCCCAACAGCCAGACTGTGATAATCCTCCAAGGCCACTCGCAAAGTACAAGAGGTCATTACCCCAAAGAGACCCGACCGTTGACTAGTGGTATGTCCCAATACTTCAAATGAAATTTCCCAGTGATTGAAATCTTGGGAATCAGTTCGTGAGCAGGTCGAGCATTTTTTGAGTTGGTGCTGTTGCAGTCCACTACTCTCCCATCCACAATACCTTCCAATTTTGATACCCCGTCGTGTCCTTCCATTGAACCAGTTAACTGCTTCGAGTAAATTGCAATTGTTTGATGAAAGGGAAAGAGTCGATTATTCAGAGGTGTGAATAAAGACCTGTCTCCGCAATTATATGCGAGGTGAGAGTGGTGCAGTGGGTGGTGAAGGTCGTGCCAATGGGGACACCGTGCTAGCTGATGCGCTCATCGGGGTATTCGAAGAAAGGAGTGCTTGGTAGCAGATGACGGAGTGGTAAAGTTTTAAAACGTATGGCTGCAAAATCGAGATCACCAGAAAGCAGAATATGTCGTGGTGGAATGAGTAAATATCAATACACATTCCCAAAACTTTGTTGAAACATACCAAACAGCACACCAACACCTTGCGGCGAAAACGACTCTGGCGAATACGACTCTGGCGAATACGACTCTGGCGAATACAACTCTGGCGAATACGACGGCACACCATCTCTCTGGAGCATGAAGAGAATGGTTGCCCTAACTTCGACGAACATGCAACTGCTGTTGAAGACGTATGGAGAAACAAACAAAGACATGTTCGAGAAAGTCCCCAAGAAGCCTTACATCTCTCCACTCTTGCATGTTTCCTGTCTTCTTGTAAGACACTTTGATGACTGCCTGTTAACGGTGACTAACTACGCATACTACGTCAATTTACGTTTGTGACTCTGGAAGTATGCCCACACCTCGGTTTTGTGCATATCTTCCTGTTGTTCTAGATTTACCTTGAATTATGAACACGAAATGAAGGCAGGACAAGTCGTACAGGATGGTGGAGGTCCACTTTAGAAAATTCATTTGGACAGAATCAAAATAAATAGTCTTGAACGTAGAATGGAGAGACTTAATTTCGCTTGATGGGAATTGGGTGGTGCACTGTTGAATTGGCTTGTGAAGGCTGGCTTCATTCTCTTTAAAAACGTCCACCATGTCTACGAATTTCATTGGTGGATTATTTCACCTATATTTTGTATGAGAAATGAAACCCCCTACGAACCATGGCTCAACGGCTGTTGCTGAACAAGCTCTATGATCCTGTGGGCCAACCTTCGTAGTTGAGTTCGCCGACACTTTTCTTCATTCCATCGCCTCGACATACTTTTGTACTTTGTACTTTAAGTTAACTTCTTTGCATTGTGAATGTTGGACTTTGGAGGTGCAGTCTTTATTGCATGCGCCATACTTGGGTCCAGCAAAACAGAGGTGGAGTGCTTCGGTGTAATTGAAATGGATTTCCCGTGCGTACAGAGAAGGGCTAGTGGTGACAAAACACGCCATGACCAAATCCAATCCTGTCTTCTAGTCCCCATTACATGCTTACCATAGCCATCCATGCATTCACCAATAGCAAAGAAAGGGTGATAAAATATTTTTCATTTAAGGTTTCCATTTTTCACTTTTGGCTTTTTAGGGCAACCAATGGCCACTTACATTGGGGGGGTTCTTCGTCCAACGTAATTAGATTGCTTGGATAGCCTAAAGATCAATAGGCTGCGCGGATTTTTGCTTCCAATTACAAGGTTTGCTTTAACTCTTCAATTCTAAGATCATGAATTGACTATGGATTCTGGAGTTAGGTTTAACTGTGTAGTCCTGGACGCACTTCATTTACTCATTTCATGAATAAGAGCATGAATGTACGTAATACTACGTATTATACCATCTGTGGTTTCCGAAAGCAAACCCGGATACGACACTGGTTGTCCAGTTGAGGCTCGCGGTCTTCTGTATGCTTTAGCGATCTTCAAAGAACTAGTATGCAAAAAGAAAAGCTTGTGGTAAGAACTACCGTCTCTTCTTGTTTGTTCTCTTGCATTGGTACTTTGAGTTTATAGTTCTTGCATATCCCCATATCGTGGAGTTCAAGCGTATTAGTACCGCAGGTGCTTGTGACCCATGTACAACAGGCAAATGATGGTTAATTGTTGAAGTGGTGAGTGTTACCATGTATGGTAGCTTCAATTGAGATGGCGACCGTTCAACATCTTAATGCCTGTTCAGAATGTGATCCAAACCAACTTGGTTAAACCCAAATTCACATTCCAATATTCTGTGATAATGTTGTTGGGTTCTAAAAGCAGCTTCTTTAGTTTTCTACCACTCCCACTTATGATTAGCAGTCGGTGCACATGTTTTCGAAGCACTGGTTCCAATGTTCTTCGGTCAATTGGCCTTGTTGGTTATTTCGTAACTTCTTCCCCAGCGTACCGGTAAGAGTTGATGCTTTGGGTGTGTATCAGTAACGGAGGTTAGACTTTTATGTGGCTAGACCGTTACAAGTGGTGATTATGTCTGTTCAGTATGTGAGTCCGGTGTGCTTGCTCCGTGTGTTCTGCTTCGCTGCTTCTAATGAAGGACCTAACATGCTTGCGACTATTCGTCCAAGAGACAAAGCCACGAGCAAACACGGACAACAAGGAAGCTAGTAAGCTCTGTAGGTCAATTGTAGTCCAATGAAGTAAACCCTCCCCTAATATCGCTAGCTTGATTCAAGTATCCGTGGTTGCAAATTGTTACTTTGCCTCAACTCAGAAGCTTGAATTTCACATTTATTGACAGAGAAATACATACCTACGCCCTCATTAAGGTCTCGACCCTTGCCTTCTCAAAGCTCCAGTAATTCTTTCTGATGGGATCATACTTCAGACTCAACAAATCATAAACCTTAATCGATTCAGAGAACCTTCTCTGTTCCGAATAGATCCTACCAAGCAACTCCAAAGCAAATGAGCTGCTGATCTCGCCTTCAAATTCAACAAATTCAAGGCAAAATGGCTCCAACTCCTCAGAAAAAGCCCTCTGACATTTCTCATAGATACCAATTATATAGTTCCATGGCGACGGGTTCTGTGGGGACTTTCTTATGACTTGCTTCGTATATTCAACCTCATTGAGTATCGATTCCTCTGTAACCAACTCGGGATTTGCAAACTTTAAAAAGAATCTGTGGGACCATGCAGAATTGTTTCTGAAGTCCATCATTATACATCCCTCAACAAACAGAAGCTCCTTTTCGTCGGTGTAAAGGTTGAACTTCTCAGCTAACCATTTGCGGTATGACCAAACATGATGATTCTTCGGGTCCGACTCAAGCATAGCATTAATGATGGGATGTTCTCTGTGAGGATCGAACTTGCTTGCCTCCAGACTCGACATGATTTGGTTTATGACCAATTGCCTGTAGTTCCATATTTGATAATTCTTTTCATTTTCCAAAGCAATCTGCTCACACCAATCTAATTCAGCAAAGAGGTCCTTCTTCAAATGGAGTAATATATCGAATCTATATATCCAGGTGGTATAATGTGATGCCAACAACTCAATTCCTTGTTCCGTCAAATGTAATGCTCTTTCTGAATACTCGTTCTTTTGCGCAAGAGCTAATAGTGTACCCATGACCTCTTTGAACTCCTCGTCGTATAGGATCTGGCAGACTTGAGGTTCTTCGTCGTTGAGTCTGACGGGGGTGATGTCATCATAATCATATTCAATCAGTTCAGCGGATTCCATTTTGGCTTTGGTTGTCGCTTGTATGGAAACGCAGTAGACAAGTCGAGCTTTCTTTATGGTTGTCCTGTGGGATGTGGTGATGGTTTCAAGTGAATTTCCATACTGGGTCTTTACAATTCACTCAGTTTTGGCTGCAGTCACGTGTGCATGATCTGGTTCTCTGGTATAGCTGAGTTTATGGGGTTAGTGCCAGGAGAGGTCTTGATTCTGGTTGATATTACTTCGGGGAATTTTACGTGGGGATCTTCTTTTCATTTATTGTGTGGTCAATGGGTATCTTATTTGAATGTGTTCTTATATTGTATATCTAGTTGAATTCCATGTGGATGATTTGCACACTTTGTACAATTTGTTTGAAAAATCATCAAAATACCAAGTAAATCCAACAACAACCAATGAAGTGCGTTGAAAGTGCCATCTTCACATCAGTTACAATATACAAAGCTGTCCATTAGGAACACCCGTACTTGATAAATGTTCTTTTGTTCATTTTATTAATTCCAGTCACAGGAAGTCCTACTCTTCAGGTGATAGTGGGTACTTTCACGAAGTTTTATCTTTAACTTCCTTTCAACAATCCTCTTACAGTTACCCCTTCTACTATCCCTTCTGATATCCCTTCACACTGTTCTAAGTCCTACGTATATACTATATTACTTCCCATCTCAATATCTCTTGAGAACACTTAACAGCTGCTCACGATTACGAGATCTTTTTTGCAGCCATTCCAAATGCCCCGGAAATGAATGAACGGCTTTCACAATCACCACACTAAGCAAAACCAGCACCATTGCTGATCACATCCATATTCTGGTTCGTTGATTTGGACGACAATTCATCTATTTACCCAAAATAAGAACGTCGGATGCAAGTAAATGGGAATGCCAGAAACAGAGTAAATGATATATTAAGCTAGGTGAACAAAAGGAAAATAGCACCCAGACTAACAAACACACAGCAACTACCAAATTAATTGTTCCCATGAAGCATCCTTTGGAAGTCATACTAACTCCGTACCATGAATACCCTGATACCACCAATTCTTCTCCAAGACCCTGGAAACATTCTTCACTAATTCCATACCCCGGAAATGCATTTTCACTACTACTTACACAACAAGAATGGAACACGCAAAAGTCTAAATAGCTATCAAGTGTCTGTCTGGTCTGATCTTGTCGGATTCTACATTGAGATACCCTTTCCTACCTCTTATGCAATCGAACTCGTAAAAACAACAAAAACACGATTGCAGTGACTGTTTACCTTGCAGATAGAGTCAATACTATTCTGGGTACATGTTGGCCATCTCTACAGTTGAGTAGGTGCTCGACCAAGTCACGCATATTGCTAAATCAATTGCACACTTGCCGTAGAGATTCGGAAACCTTGGCAAGCAGTTAGTGTTCCGAACCGTAACGAGGATTGTTCAAGAACGGCTGAACAATAGAGCTGACTTTAAGTAGAAAAGTTAGGCACCTACCACACCCTGTTATTTTCGCGGTAGACGGAACGATCTAGACCTTAAAGTATTCCTTACCAAGAGAGTATGTGATAATTTGGGTGAATTTCCATGAAGTTAGATAGGGGAAATCAAACAGGACGATACGAAGGTCTAGGAGATGAAGGTCTAGGAGATGAAGGTCTAGGAGATGAAGGTCTAGGAGATGAAGGTCTAGGAGATGAAGGTCTAGGAGATGAAGGTCTAGGAGATGAAGGTCTAGGAGATGAAGGTCGGGGATGAAGGTCTAGGAGTATGTTCCGGGCTAAAGTTCTGCAGTAAACAATGCGGAGGTGAGAATTAACTTGCTTATAGCGTATAAAGATTGCGTTTAGAAGACAAACGGTGAGTTGGATAGTGTAAAAACTCTATTTATCAATATATTCTTAGGCCTACCAACAAATTAACTACACCACCTCCACTTTAGGCAAGGGGATTAACCTTTTGGTACGAATGATTTCAATTTAGAATTCATCTCCATTATCATTGATAGCTGGTAATTTGAACACCAAATGATTAATAAACATGCTTCATCTGGATCTCGCGAACGGAGCACGATAGCAATCGACCAAAAAGTTGATTAGATGCGACGCGAAGAAAACAACAACAATCAAAACAATAAGTCCACTCAGGGTTACGATAAATGGATGCAAGTGCTGATGCAAAGGTATTCGAGCTTCTCGTTGGCAAACATTGCTTGCGTTGCTGTTTCTGCTATATACGGCTGCAAAATCGAACCGATTATTTTCTTGAACTTGCAACACAAGCAGGGTGTTGAATGGGTGCAAATTGATAGGAATAAAGTAGAAGTGACGAGAGAGGGGTGGCTTTCGGGGTTGATTCAGGGGGTTTCAGGGGATTTCAAGGGTCCTCAGGGGATTTCAAGGGTCCTCAGGGGATTTCAAGGGATCTCAGGTGATCTCAAGGTTCCCAAGGGATCTTGTGGAGCACGGGATCTTATGGGAACTTATGGTTACCATTACACCTGGTGATATCATGCGAGAAGGCACGTCAAGTTATTGAGTCCACCTTCAAGACATAAGAGGCCTTTTCCGGCCTTGTCCTTTCAACTTTCTTAGTGATGTTGTCAAGCAGTACGTGCTAACGGGATTGTTCGTATACTAACACCTTGAAGCTCTCAAGTTCTCATCCCTGCAACTACCACAGTACAGCTTCCCACGTAAAACCCAAACCAATCCCAAGAACGATTAACCCAAGCTTTAGCTTCTTTCCAAGGATTTCTGTGGCTTCCTATCTTCTTTGGATTGCATTTGTCTACCTAGGCAACTAATAATTTTTGATCTCGAAGACGTATCCAACATTCTAATGGTCTCTGTTCTAATACGCCTACATTTCGTATTTTACAAAAAATTGTGAGCATGTTGAAGGTATTGATTCTCAACAACCAAACGAGTAAATTCCATTGCCTATAACAATAGTTACCTCAGGAGGACCATTTTCCAGCAGATGGCAACCACTTTGCCAAATGTTTATACCCAATGAAACCATGGGATCGATTTTGCATGCAAATAATATACTAAGTTGGAAGATGGAGGAATATCCGAAACCAACGGAAACAAAGATGACTTAGGACAGGAACACTTTAATCAAGTTCATAATTGAGCTGAGTAAACTAGGGTGCCCTCTAATACCTTCCACCTCAAAGGAGCGTCCTTGTAGCATCTTATGTATGGCAGCACTCAGTTGTGTACAAAGGATGCGTGAAAAACTGAAAAATTTCGTCACAGTAAGAGAACCCTTGAATCCAAGTGATGGCTAGACAGGAGAACCTACCAGACCGAGAACTTGTCTTGCTTACTGCCATCACCAGTTTGGTCGTTTACTTCGCATTGCTGTGGGTTTTCCGTGCGTCCCAAGTTCCCCTTTTAACTACCGTTTTCATTGGCTCCAACATGTTATCCCGTACCAAACTCTTCCAAAATGAACTACTTCCCAAATTCTCGAGGATACTCGACAGTATCATATCAGGATTTGGTGAATCCACTAGGCTTTCAAAATCTGCATCGTCTTCGGATAAGGGTAAGAATAACCCCGACGAGAATCGCCTCTTCAACAGTCTTGGTGATTCCTCAAAGATGGAATTACTTTCGGCCATCAAGTCCCTTCAAGGCTACGCTGTCAATTCAAAGAAACTGAACGATAGGAGGAAACGGCTTTTCAAACTCATGAGCTGGAGACAACAGAAATTGTGTGAAGATGTGGGATATTTGGCCAAGTTAAAACAACTTGATTCAGCATTATTGACTAATCAAAAGTTGTTGAGTGACATTGCATCACATAGCATTGAGACGTTCGCAATATCATACCAGGACAACCAACTACTAAAGGATGCTGGAACAAACACTTCAAGTACAAACTACAGAGTTATTGAGTCATTGGGCCATTTTGTTAGAGATTGGACGGTTCAAGGCGAAACTGAAACCAAACCTTTACTTTCATATATAATGACCCAATTGGATGTGATCATACCCAAAGAAATGAGGCAAAAGACCTGTGTCATTGTACCTGGATCAGGTTTGGGAAGAGTGGCCCATGAGATAGCCGAAATTGGTAAGTTTGGAGCAGTTCATGCTGTAGAATATTCTGGGTTAATGCATTCTTGCCACAAGTTTATGTATTCAAATAGCGGGCCTTCATACCAAGTTTTTCCTTCAATTCATTCCTGTTCAAACTTTATCAATAACAAATCTCAATTTAAGAAGATTCAAGTGGAAGTATCAAGGAAACAGCCCGAGAACCTATTTCTACACTTGGCTGATTTCAGGTACTTCTCTGTCCCAGAGCAGTATGAGAATATTGTTGTTGTTTCTGCATTTTTCATCGACACTGCAGAAAACTTGATAGAATATTTTGATACTATTCAAAACTTGACTGCCCCAAAGCCAAGAGTCAATGGCTTGAAGAACGGGTATTGGATAAATGCTGGGCCTTTGAAGTATGGCTCTGCTGCGCAGGTAGAATTAACAGCAGATGAAATTGAAAATATCAGACTGAAGATGGGCTGGAAAGATCTTGAATCTACAAATTCGCTAGTTCACCCGGAATTTGATGAAAGCGGGTTGGTAGGTTACGTCACCGATAGAGATAGTATGTGGCAAGGGTTTTACGGCTTGTCCATGTGGACCTCTGAAAGAAAGGAAAACCAAACAAAAATGTAAATGAATGCACGCTATTTGGACATTTACAATACCCTGTCCACCAAAAGAACGAATAATGCAAAATAGAAGAACTCCACAATCTTAGACAAACCTATAAGTATGATGATATGAACGCTACAAAACCTAGGCAGTATGAACTAAATTAGAATTTTCCCTTGTCTTCATATTATTCTTGTATAATGTTCTTGTATACAAAGAGAAAATGCAACAACTATACCTAATACTATACACCTATTTCTATTTTGTAGCATATTTGCTAGCCACATGTCTGGTATTTGGACAAGCTAGAGTCAAAACACCCGTTTGGTGATAATGAGTTACTTGGCAATGTCAGAACCTTTGTTGATTTGGACTTTCTTATCTTGGCCACCACTGATTATACCAATATCATTATCCCAGCATACAGAAAATACCTTATCTTGGCCCTTTTCAGCTTCTTGTCTTACAATAGTATACAAGGACTTCTCTGCCCTCACATCCCATACTTTAACTGTTCCATCGTGGGAAGCAGAGGCAAACATATTGTCATTATTAGGGGATGCAGCCAAATCAACAACAAAGTTACTGTGGCCTACTAACTTAACATTACTTGTTTGTTCTGTAGTGCCTGCTGATACTCTAGGGTCATGGACATTGATATGACGTGCTGAAGATCCAGAAACCAATAGGTTCTTAGCTGGTAATTGCAAAATGGACAAAAGAGAATAGCCAGTGGATCTTGTATCTATACAACGACTTGTGTATAAATCCCAAGTTTTAATGGTATGATCTTGAGACACAGAATATGCCACTGTGGAGTCACCATGGTCAAAGATTACATCCTCAACAGGTTGCACATGCCCTTCCAAGAGAGACAATGGAGAACGACGTCTAGTAGAAGCATCTTGTACGGCCATCTTTCTTCTCTTTTTGGATGCAGAGGAAATCACATTCGAGTCATATGCCAATGGCTCGATTGTAGTCATATCTTTATAGTTAGTGGACCAAAGACCAATAACAGAATCGTAACCAGCGGATAATATACGGCTTGATCTTCCTTCAACAGCAAGAGAGACAACAGGCGCCTTGTGACCCTCTAAGATGGCCAAAGTCTTCCCATCTTCCGGAACTTCTTCATCATTATCTTCAAGAACCTCTTCTTGTATGTTGTCTGAGGAAGTTTTCCATAATCTGATTTGTCTATCATTACCAGCAGAAACGATTCTAGTTGGGGATACCCACTTCACGGCTCTAATAGAGCCCGAATGACCCACAAATTGCTTATCAACAGCACCAGTCATAGTGTATGTTCTGACAATACCGTCGTAAGAACCTGCTAATATTCTTGGTTGGGTAACCTTATATCCACCCAATTGTCTTGCGGATGCAGAGTTTATACTATCCAATGCAGAGATCCAATCATCATTATTGAAAGAGGCTAAGAACGAAGGTGGAAGAACAGCTCTAGTATATTCCAAGTTCAAATAAGCTTCGTTAGATAAACCGTTCTTGGTTAGGTAGTCTTCAACGGAAGTTCTCAAGAGGACACCATCAATAAGGAAGTCAAATGGGATTGGAACCTTCTCATCCTCATCATCAGTGTTGCCTAGCAAATGGTTCACTACGTCTGATAAGCCATATCTCTTAAGCGAAACTGGAACATATAATGGTGCGTCAGAAACATGCAACCCTTCGTCTGCCTCCTTTGTGAAGAAGGAGATCTTTACTTGTGACTTCTCGGACATCTTGCTCTATGGTTGATACTGTTCCTTTGATCGAGATGAGGTTTGAAAAATTAATAAAGTGGCATAGAGGTCATCGCAGATCACGTGACAAATATGATTCAGATGGTTGCAAAATAGTGAAAGGACGATGTATGGGGATATTGGAGAGCAAGGTCGGGATATTTGAGACTAGGGGATAGGCGGTGGCAATGGAACTTTTATGTGAGGGTGTCTGTGTTATGTACGTGAATAGAATTTCTCGGAGTGGAGTGGGTGAGTAGTTATCATTTTGTTATTTCTTCTATTTGGTGACTGTCGAACTACAAAAATTTAGCAAATACAAGGTTGTGCTTGGTAGGGATTATATATTGAATGCCAAGTACAAATATGTTTCCTAGTATATTAATTCCACTAAAAAACCACTTGATGAACCCTTTCTTCTAGCTTGTTAAAATCTCACGGATAAGTTCACTTTGGACGATTTATGGACCAGCCTCAATAACGGAAAGGATGCTCTAGCTGCTAGTCTACCCACGTACCCAGCTGTCTTCATTCCTACAGTGGCACCATCTCTGAGGTTTAAATCATGTTTCTTTCTTAAGCGTGCGGATAGGCGAGACTTGCGTATTGTTGAAATGCTTCTATTCTTTGTTTTTGAAGTTGAAGTAAAGGCACCCAGATCAGAGATATATCCCTTGGTGAAGAGGCAAATGATTGCACTTTTGATTCTTTTCCATCTTCTTTTGCTTGTGACTCTTGGAGGAGGAAGCGATCTCATCTTTGATTACCTAGGAACAGGAAGAAATGAGTTGTTGATTCAATTGCACCATGAGTTATGTTTCTCCTTGTGTCTATATTTCGCAGCCACTCTAAAATGGCTGCGAAAACACAAATGGGTACATGAGTGGAGTCTGCAGTTGGTGTAGCAGAAAACCGTTACCAAGGTACCAGAGTGTCTGCTTTTCTAACGAGTGTGCTGGAGCCAGCATATGAAATAATTGTTTTTATGCGCTGGTTAGCTGGTACCGGGTTCGTGAAGTTTTTGAAGTGGTGACCTGTGAATTCATTTAACTAGGATGGGCTAAGTATACCCATGCACAGTAACATAACAGAAGATCAATTGCATGGTATATACCTTAGCCGTGTTGTTAATTAAAGGAATACCAATGCCAGCAGAAATCTTAGTCCATATCAAAAGTTAGTCATAGAAGCGATTGCGTGTGGTTAAAGGGCATGAGCCAATATCATGACTCAAACTCACAGACAGGTGTACCAGGAAAACACAGGAGTTAGGTTACTTTCGCCTCAATAACAGTAATTTATTTCTGTCCCATAGGCAATAATATCGCTGATCCTACCAGTAAGTCAATTAATACTTCTAACAGTGTCTATTCCATATAGCTCAGAGCAACTCTTAGTGCAGTACATCCTCTGTAGCAAGCAGTAGACACTTCAAGTAATTCCCTCAGCGAACACTACGAACCAAATTCCCCGTCCCTATCCGCTAGCCGGATAATCTTAATACTCATCAGCTAGCCTTACCGTTTATCTGTGTTGTTGTACTCCCATCTTCTACGACTCACCTAAGACTCACCTTCCACTCACACCGGATCCCCCGTTGGGAGGTCGTCGCAGAGTCAAAATCGCTGCGATGCGTTTTCCAATTTTCACTTTTCCAGCGATGAGTAACAAAGTTATAAGGAGAGAGAAATAACTGCTATTCAACTTCTTCTTTTCTGTATCACCACCTCCCTATTGCACAGTACTAAATGACCAGTGTTCCTGAAGTCCCACTTGAAGTTTCCAAAGTCTTCGATACCATCTTGGTATTGGACTTTGGCTCTCAATACTCACATTTGATTACCCGTCGTTTGCGTGAATTCAATGTTTATGCTGAGATGTTACCATGTACTCAAAAGATTTCTGAGTTGAGTTGGAAACCAAAGGGGATTATCTTATCAGGAGGTCCATATTCCGTCTACGCTGAAGATGCTCCTCACGTAGATCACGATATCTTCAAGTTGAACGTGCCAATCTTAGGGATTTGTTACGGTATGCAAGAGTTGGCTTGGATCAATGGTAAGGGTGTTGCTAGAGGTGACAAGAGAGAATATGGCCAAGCTACTTTGTCCGTTGATGACAAGACTTGTCCTTTATTCAAGGACGTTACTGACTCCCAAGTCTGGATGTCTCATGGTGACAAGCTCCATGATTTACCAACTGGTTTCAAGATTGTAGCCACATCTGAAAACTCTCCATATGCTGCCATTTCCAACGAATCCACCCACACCTACGGTATTCAATTCCACCCTGAAGTGACCCACTCTATTCAAGGTAGAACTATCTTGAAGAACTTTGCTGTTGACATTTGTCAAGCCACCACTAACTGGTCCATGGCTAACTTCATTGACACGGAAATCGCTCGTATCCAAGCTTTAGTTGGTCCTACTGCTGAAGTCATTGGTGCTGTTTCCGGTGGTGTTGACTCCACTGTTGGTGCTAAAATCATGAAAGAAGCTATTGGTACTCGTTTCCATGCTATCTATGTTGATAACGGTCTTATGAGAAAGAACGAAACTGAACAAGTCTACAAGACTTTAACCGAAGGTTTAGGTATCAACTTAACTGTTGTTGATGCTAAAGATTTGTTCTTGGACAGATTGATTGGTGTCACTGACCCAGAAAAGAAGAGAAAGATCATTGGTAATACTTTCATCAATGTCTTCGAAGAAGAAGCAGCTAAAATCCAACCTGTTGCTGGTGGTCAAGAAATCGAGTATTTGTTACAAGGTACTTTATACCCAGATGTTATTGAATCCATTTCGTTCAAGGGTCCTTCCGCAACTATCAAGACCCACCACAATGTTGGTGGCTTGTTAGAGAACATGAAGTTGAAGTTGATCGAACCATTAAGAGAATTATTCAAGGATGAAGTTCGTGATCTTGGTGAATTATTAGGTGTTCCACATGATTTAGTTTGGAGACATCCTTTCCCAGGTCCAGGTTTAGCCATTAGAGTTCTTGGTGAAGTCACTAGAGCTCAATTGGTTATTGCCCGTAACGCTGATGCCATCTTCATTGAAGAAATCAGAGCTGCTGGTCTTTACAAGCAAATTTCTCAAGCATTTGCAGCTTTATTGCCAGTCAAGTCAGTTGGTGTCATGGGTGACCAAAGAACTTACGACCAAGTTATTGCCTTACGTGCTATTGAAACTCAAGATTTCATGACCGCCGATTGGTTCGTTTTCGAAGCTGCTTTCTTGAAGCGTGTTGCCTCAAGAATCGTCAACGAAGTTGATGGTGTTGCTCGTGTTACCTACGATATCACTTCTAAGCCACCAGCTACTGTTGAATGGGAATAAATTAGAAAGTAGAATACAAGCTTTAAATTATGATGCGGCCTGTGGTCATTGTATATTAATACCGTTAGAGAGGGAGATCCCTGCACGAAGAACTGAATTGCTGAAGTTATGCTGAAAGGCAAGGAACCATGGACTTGGAATGGTAAGGCATGGAAGAGAGAAGGTATGGGATTATAAGACATGGGAAATGAAAAACAACAATCTTTCTTTATAGTTAAACAACCATATTAAGAGTCAACAAGATAGATCTACATAACCAGGTCAATATCTTCAAAACTTGAAAACACCTCTTCCAATAGACATAACTGATACTATGCTTGAGTTATTTGATCAATAATGTCAGTGGTATCAGAGTGAAAATGGGGTTTTATGTTTAAGTATTTTGGCTCTTCTCAGGAAGTTTTAGTAAAGTCACTTCTTTCCTCTTCAGTTGCCTTTATCAATTGAACGCATTATCCATTCGATTCATCTTCTTAACTATGGAGCTCAAATACCTTCTGCCTCAAAACAGTTGCTATAAGAATATCCAGATCATGAGAAATACTAGCAAGAAATTCTTCATCTTCAGAACCATACGTAGAGCCTGCAACAAATGGTTTACCTCTGGTATTATAATATCGATACCATTCCTTAAATTGGAATTTCTGTTGATCCTCTGGATCCAAAGTTTTGTAAACTGCTTCCTTCAAAGCCCAACTTCCTGCTAGAATACGAATCCTTTGATCTAAATCTGATGTTCCTTCGAATGCTGGCAACTCTTCCTGGGGATGAAGAAACCTCTGTGAAAAGCGTATAATATAGTTTGATGATTTCTCCTCGAGAATTTGTCGAAAACGCAGAGTCTTGACTACATCTACCCCTATAGATAGTGTATGTGTGAGTTTCATTTGAAGATATTAGTTCACATTCAGTTCCATCGAGAGTGTTTACAATTAATTTTTGCCAGTCGAATTCGTGAAAAGTTGTCGCTAATTGAAAGCACTGATAATCTATTCAAGATCTATAGAAGCAAGTCAAAGCAGGAAGAAAAGTACTCATACAGAAGAAAAAGAGCCACTCGTTCTACGAAGTAATTCAATTAATACGATAAACCTGTAACGATCTTCGAAAGAGCCCATATTGGATTAGTTAAGCATAAGTTTTGAGATACCTCATCTCATTCTTTACTAAAGGGACCTTCCATGTACCTCTCCATAAACACTCTATTTTGCCCCAGCTAAATCACATAAAGCTCTCAATTTGTCAATTGAATGACCATCATGATGAATGATGACCCCGAGATACCCAACAATCCATTCAAGTGACTTCTAATCACCCCATGCTTGCTTCATCCAATTGCCTTCAACTCTCCCCGCCAAGTTTTTTCCAGCCTCTCGCTACGTTGCTTCAGTAAATCTGAGGAATTAAAATTTCATATTGTCAATCGACACCAAACTCATTCCCAAAGCCCCCAGCTCATCATGGCATCGTCAGTTCCAGGCACCGTACCATTCCCTCTTTCCAAGTATGATCTCTCGTCATATTGGGGTAGAGTCAAGCATTGTGCTGAGATCTCTGACCCTACAATGTTACTCAATTCTTCACATGATATTGAAGCAGCTAAAAGACTTATATGGGACTACAGAAACGGAGTAACTGGAACTATGTCTCCTGAGTTATGGCGTGCTAAGAAGATCTTGGATTCCACTTTACACCCTGATACTGGCGAAACTGTCTTTTTGCCTTTCCGTATGAGCTCGTGTGTTTTATCCAATTTGGTTGTAACAGCTGGTATGTTGACTCCAAACTTGGGCACTGCAGGAACCTTGTTCTGGCAGGTTGCTAACCAGTCCTTAAACGTGGCCATAAACACTGCAAATGCAAACAAGTCTCACCCACTCACTACCAGTCAAATAGCTGTCAACTATTCAATGGCCGTCACTGCGTCATGTTCAGTTGCCTTGGGTCTTAATGCAATTGTCCCTCGTTTGAAGAACTTCAAGCCAAGTACTATAATGGTATTGGGGCGCTTGGTTCCCTTTGCGGCCGTCGTTTCTGCTGGTGTGGTGAATGTATTCTTGATGCGTTCAGAAGAAATCAAAAAGGGTATTTCTGTTTTCAATAAGGAAACTGGGGAAGAGGTTGGTTCGTCTAAGACTGCTGCTTGGTACGCAGTTGGAGAAACAGCTGCTTCAAGAGTCATCAATGCAACCCCTATTATGGTTGTTCCTCCATTGATATTGGTCAAGTTGCAACAATCTCGTTTACTCAAGGGTAAGTCAAAGTTGTTGGAAATGGTTGTAAACGTTGGTTTGATTTTCACTACTTCGTTGGTCGCTTTGCCATTTGCCTTGGCTGTGTTCCCGCAAAGAAGAGAGTTGCCTGTATCGCAACTTGAACCTCAGTTCCATAACTTAACGGATAAGGAAGGTAGAAAAATCGAGTCCTTGGAGTTCAACAGAGGTATTTAATCGGGGATGCTAATCTAGATATTATTAGAAGTGGGTTTGGCCCTTATGAATTGATTGTTTAATAGAAAGAGTTATTGGGCCTTGTTTTTAGTTAATGCATGTAAATATCCATTTAATGAAAATAGTAAGAGTATCAGTTTCGTCCTACAAGTTATGCAAAAACTTACTCTGAGGAAGGATTCATTTTCCTAGTCCCATTCTTTTAGATAAATTAACCAACAACTCTATTCTATTACCAGAACTTCCAGCCGGCCAAAACCTCAACATCCAAAGCCTGTTTGATTTCTGTAGTATCCTTGAAGCCCAAGAACCTCTCTGCACTGAAAACTTGTTTCTGTTGTTCCACTGCAACATCAGCCAACCTTATCAAACCAACACCTTTACCACCCAAAGATGTTTCGAATGTTTCAAACCCAGCGTTTTCAAATTCTTTCATTACTTTCTCTACCAGTTTCTCATTGACCCCATCTTCAACTAAGGTGATGGCACACCCTCCTCCACCAGCACCAGTCAACTTTGTAGCGCCGATCTTATGGGTGTCGCCTAAAATTTTAATGCTCTCCAAGTGAGGATGTGACACACCCAATGCAACAAGTAAACCATGGTTTATATTAACTAATTCTCTTAACTTCACCCTCTCATGAGTTCCAAATGATGGAACTGTCATCAACTGATATGCGTCAGTAGTCAAATGACCCATTGCGTCCAAAATCGATCCACTTGTCTTAGCATAAGTTCCGTTGATTCTGGCAACATTTCCGACCAAATCAGCAGTGCTTCTGGGCACTTTAGTATTGGTCAATAATAACCTGATTGGTGGGAAATTACGCATAGTAATTTTCACAGATGGTAAAGTATTGGTACCTCTTTGGAACATTACAGCACCCCCATGGGTGGCCACGGTATTGTCAATACCACTTGGGTTTCCATGGAAACACTTCTCACCCATCAAGGACCAAGCATCAATGAAATCTGCATCTTCTCTTTCTTTTGGACCAAACTTTTCAGAGAACCCATAGTGAGGGTTGTTGACATGGCCGCCTAAAAGTGACAAGGCAGAGGCAAGACAGACAGCAGTAGAAGCAGACGAACCCAAACCAGCACCGATTGGTAAAGTCGATCTCACTGAGAAGTTCATCGCTGGACTGTCACGCCCACACAAATTGGTGTAAAGATAAAGGAAACAGTGACATGCTGTGTAATGGAAAGTGTTGTCTAGATCACTTAAGAAAGCACTAATGTGACCAACGATCTCAGGAATCAATTCTTCGGTCACAGTAGGTTTTCCTTCAGAATCTCGAGGAGCGTACATCTTGATTGCATCCCACGGGATATCCTCCTTCTTCCAAGTGTGAGAGAGGTTAATGTCTGGGAAATCCAAACTGATGGTCAGATCATCATCACTTGGAGTAGCCAAGAGGAAGGCACGCAAACTAAGGGCAGCAGCAATGGCCGGTTTGCCGTAGACAGCGGAATGTTCCCCGAATATGATTACTTTTCCGGGAGCACTAACGTAGAAAGGATCACTCATGTTTTAGCGTACTTGATGGTACAGATGAACAGGTATTGGTTTGCAGTCGTTGTAGAATCCTAATCGTTCAGATTTTCGTGAGGCCCTCGATATACGACACTACACTTAGCGGGAAGAGGACAACTGAAGGGACCGCCAAACGGCCCCAAATGATCCAATTTGAAAGACCAAATAGGCCAACCCTTTAATATACGCTTTCAATAGTCAACACCCAATCGAACCAGGTAAATAACATCCAGAATCATGGCGTTCTTGACCCGTCCCCTAGTTCCCACTGTAAATCACCACCTGCATACAGGCCGCTATTTTCATCACAACTTTTCAAAGTGAAAAGCATCGAACCAAAACACAGCAGGGTGTTCTTCGATCTAGACACCAAGAGTTTCTTTCTTCGATCAATACAGCAGAAGTTTCATAGTATTTCCACCAAGGAAGTGTGAGGGAAGATTTCTTATTTTGACCAGAACACTAGGAACCTCACAAACGATGCCCGGTACCATTGAATTGAGTCTTCTGGAGGACTCCAATTCGGACGCTATGAATTCCTTGAACAAGGACGTCTTGCGGTTGAAACCAATACTTCCGACCCAATATTGGACATTTGATAATGCCCTTTCGCTATTGAAGTCATGTCAAGATCCGTACATATTGGATGCATTAGACGAATTCTTAATGCTTAACAGCGAGTTGCTAATGGACGCATCTCCTTTTGCTGGTGGCACCAAAGAAATGTTGGAAAACACAAAGGATATCCTTCTTCATAATATCACATACTCAGACATTAAATCGAGTAACGTTAAAGATGCCATTCGAATTAGTAAGATCTTGAACTTGGATGTGAAAGAAATCTTAAGAATCATCAGTCAAACATGTAAAAGAATACCTGAGAGACAAGTTGCTAATTTAGACAAATCGAAAAGTAAACTCCCAGATGATCGTGAGCGCTACTTGGAGAATGAAAAGATTTACCTATACATCAGCAAGATCTTACGCGAAAGAAGAATCATATTGAAGATCGTAGTGGAGTTATTAAACAACAAGACAAACAAATACGCTTCCTCCACAACTCAAAACTTGGGCAAAGATATCTTCTTGTCAAAACCGTACCTCAAGGGAATTATTTCCACATTGGAGAAGCAATGTGACTTACTCGCCACCAAGGGATTCAAATCTGACATCTCTCAAGAAATCGATGATTTGATAACAAGAGAAGTCAAATTGTTCATTATAGAATTGTGTAGGATTTTGGTAGAGATTTTAGTACAAAATCCAAACATCGATACGGAAACTACGAAGCAGTGGTTTTCGTTTATGCATTCTAACAATTTTGCATTATCATTGGGTCCATATATTAAAGTTGAAGAATCGTTTACGTTCTTGCATGCCTTGGTAACAATCATTTCGGTTTTGTTTTTGGATTTAGAGAATACCTTCGAACCTTTAGAAAATCTGAATACTGCAAAGAAAACAATTCTCACTGATATCGACACTTTTTTGGCAATAAATACCGCCATAAACAACCCAGCAAACTCCAACTCAGTGATTATGTACTCTTGGTCGATTATCTTGTTAAGAAAATACTACTTCCTACAAGAATATTCGGGTATAGCGTCATCTCAGGCATTCATCAACAAGTTTTCTTTGCTTGAATTAGACAACACAATCAACTCACTCAATGCAAAATGCATAAATGTCTTTCAAGACCTTTACCAGTTAAATGAAATACTTAGATTCGACAACATTTACTCGGCAATATTATCTTCAGTCATCATCTCTGCTATTCCGCTAGTTTCTTTTACTCCGGAGATTTCAAATACAATCGAGAGTATATTAAAGAACTGCCCAAATAGCGTCATTGAAAGGTTTTTTGACAACAGCTCTACTCAATCTCAGATAGTCTTATCTCGAGCAAAATTTCCCTTGCTATTGATACCGTACTTAAAAATAGCCTCTATTAGTGGCAACTTTGCATTCCATGAATTCAATGAGTTGAAGTCTATCATATCTGTTTTCAAGAAGCTGGAATTTTCAAGTTTATACGCTATTGATGATGAAAACACAGACTTGGTCAAGTTGAATAAATTCATTGATATTTATCCCCCTTACGAAGCAAACAAGAAGCTATCATTTGTGCTTAATTCTGGCACGAAGGCAAAGATTTTGCCAGCAGCCAATGATGACGAAATATTGGTCACCTTCTTATACAAATACAATGGTTGGGCATTTTTGGGGAGAGTGTTGCAAAATGTTTCGAAGATATTCAATTCTGGAGATAAAGAAAAGGTTGACTACGTGATTATTATTATGAATCTCCTAACTAAAGTGGCGACGGATAACACAGTCAACGATTTTAAATTGGTCTTGGAAGCCTTGTCTACCTGCACCGATGACTCTGATATAGTCGAAGTCATATTGAGGTTGTTGGAGCAAGGATTGCACTCACGCGAAGTGAATGTGGTAGAGTCCGTTCTCAATTTATTGACTCAGTTATTACCATTCTTATCATACCGCATTTGGCCCTTTTTATCAAAATCTGCATTGTTGTCAAAGAAAGGTAAAGAAGGATTTGCATCAACAATATTCGGAGCCATTGAGATGGTCAATGGTGATTACAAGTTCAGTATCGCATTAGTCAAATTCATTGATTCTCTTGTGCAATGTACTTTATCCCTAGGAGATGATTACCCACAGAAGTCCAAAACTATCATTTTATCGAAATTCATCGAACATTTGATTTTGGTATTTGAGAGCTACGTCCATTGTCGTTTCATCCATGCATACCAAAAGATGGAACTAGGGGTTTTGATTTTGGATGTCTTCTCTAAAGTATTGGCTACAGTTTATGGAGTAGATGAAGGTAGTGCACCAGAAGATAAAGTAACCAAAGTCCTTGCTGAACCTGCATCACGTATTTTGGACTCATTCTTAGTTGCTAGTAAAGATAACACCCGATCCGCTGTTCCAATATTGACGATGATTGATTCCCTTTCATCTAAGCTCAATATGTACGAGATCAACGATTTCTCAGGTTTCTGGTACGAGAACTGGATTCGATGTGCATTAGCATATTCACAATTGATCATTAGAATAAGATCGTCTATAAACTATCCACCTTCCTCATTTGAAAAGAAATTATTCAGAAAGTTGCCTGAACTAGTTTTGACTTATTCGCAATATGGCACATTGAGAAAGGATGTTTTGGACTTAATATCAGCATTGACAAATGGGAAATGGGTGAACGAGAGCAAACCTTCCTTGTTGGCACACTTAGGACGTGATTACGCCCAAGTATTGCTACACTCTTTGGCTGCAGACTTGGACAATTCGTTTGATGACTATAAAATTAAAATTGCATTATATGATTTCATTTGCGCCGTACTTGAAGGTAATCAAGAAGGTCTTGCAGTATTGTTTATTAGTGGAAGGGACGTATTTGTTGACTTCACCAAGGATAAAACATTGAGTGAAAGTAAAGATTCCAAGTCAAATGAAGTTAGACAACCTATTTCCCTTTTAAACATCTTGAAAAAGAATGTGAAAGACATGAAATACTACCCTAATTCAGTAAGCGTTCATTTATTAGATGCTTTGGCTTTGGCATGTAACACATGGTCTACTTCAAGAGATAGTGACGATGACGGTGAATTTGTTGACGAGTTGACAACACGTATTCAATTGTCTTTGACAGAGAAACCCTGCACTACTGATGAAGTCATCAGCAGGTGCTATGAACAGAAGATAGTTTCCAAAATTGGTGAAATACTTTCATTAATTTTGTTCACCACGAGAAACGACTCCAATAGAGATAAAATAGTAAGATTGCTCAAGTTACAATCATTCTTTGAGCTCTTGCAGGAGAAGTTCGTGATCCAGGATTATGATCTGCAGTCGAATTTGCAATCTCTGTTTGAAAAGCAGTTTCCCCATTATCAACTTAATCAATTTACTACGACTTTTACAAAGAGAAACAGATTTGGCCCCAACAGCATATACAACTTGCCACTTATGGATGGCTTATTCAAGAATAACGAACATTGGATCAAGTTGCGTGGTGAAATCATTGATTCAAGCATTAATATGCAATACGTCAACTCACAAATAGCAGTTGCCAAATCCTTTGGTGCTTTGATGACCGCCTTCTGCCGCAGATTTGTGACTTCACTCGACAGCAACCATATTCACTTTGTCTCACGTTTGTTGCAAGTGAATTTAACTGAAGGAATTCCAGCTTCTATTTTCGAGCAGATATATCAGGAAAGGATTGAGTTGGCATTCTATGTGATGTATTCGCTATTCAACCGCAGCGACCTTGCCAAAGATCCGAAGGAAATTTTTGAAATAATAAAGATCTCACTTGACTTATTGAATTCCGATAGCCTTGATTATTTTAACGCTTTGGCAAAGTCTTCGGGTAGCTATAGACCAATCTTACGGATCATATATTGCTGCCTCAACTTACTCAAGAATGAATCTGGAGTATTATTGGAGTACTTTAGTGTCTTCCGTGATTTGTTTGAGCTTGTTATAACAAAGTCAACCAAGGTCTTGTTGATTGAAGTTCAAAACGACGTATACTTATCACGCACGGATAAGAATCACGTTCTGTCACAAATGAATGAAAAGATTGACGATTTAATGTTGATTTTGTCAATTCTTAAAGTATTCGTGAACATGAAAGGTGGCCGTGATTTAGATTACGAAATGACCACCTTGATGAATGACAATGGGACCATAAGGGGATTATTGCACTTGTACTCATTATCACACTCGATTGAAGCCAACGACGAGTATATATTCGCTCAATTGAGTTTAATGTTTGTCCAGCAATTGATGTCGATTGAAGTAATTGCAGAAAAGTTTGTTCTGCTGGCACTTTTTATTGCTTTAGTGGAAAGTCCTATACTGGGACCTATTAAGCAAGGTGGAGTAGCGATTGACAATGGCAGTGCTCCGTTCCATAAGATTTGGACAAATGGTATTTTGCCTATTGTGATAATTGCACTTTCGAAATTGGGACCAAATGTATTGCCTGAAGTAACCGTTGCTTTGCGTATGTTTTCTAAGCAGATTGCGTACTGCCTAGAGAATTGGTCAAGAGACTCTTCGCTGATCAGGATTACTTCAGCAAATGTGGCCGAGACAAGTCAAATTTTACTTATTTACGAGCTAATCACATTGATGAACATCGAAGTATTACTACAGAATAGTGCCAATGGCACACTTGACATATTTCCTGGATTGGAAACCGAAGCCAAGCGTGATGAATTCGTCGAATGTATTAACAATTTGTTGAAGCACCCCAAATTTTTGGCTCTGCGAGTGGCTGCAAGTTCTAAAGAGGAACAGGGAATGATCCAGAAAGGAGACGAAAAGTCAAGTTTGCTAGTGAATAACTTAATTGAAGAGATCCGAGAGTTTAAAGAGTACTTTAACTAAAACTAGTTATATTAAATATTTCATTAAAATTAGTTTTATATCAGCAATATTGTAAGTGATCTAAATGGAACTGACGGAGAGAATACACTTATTGTATTAGATCTTATAATTGTCCAATGAAAAGTTAACTGAATTTCCTGGCTCGAAATCTAGTCGGAGGACAAGAAATAGCTCTTGTCAACTGATTCTGGGATTTCAGCATCCTGCTCAGAAAGACCTATCAAATCCAGTGGAAAAGATGAGGTATATGCTGGAGTACCTGGATGCGTAGTATTGGAAATCAGAGGTAAGTCATCACTTTGAATATGCCCATTGATCAACTTCCTCCAACTATCCCCACATTGTTGGACAATTGCTAAGGTTTCTTTTTGGTCTTTGTATTGGCCATTGAAAGCAAATTTATTTTGAGGTTTCCCATCAGCCAACTTGTAGTCTCTAAACCATTGCCTGGTTGATTCCAAGAGACCAGGACTAACAGTGAAGACATCATGGATATCATTGAAGGACTTTGACAAAGGATCTTCAACATTTATGACTATTATCTTCCAATCCAACTCTCCATCGTCAATAAGGGCAATTGCACCCAAGATCTTGACTCTTTTGACATCTCCAGTATTTAAGATGGTAGTACCAATGTCACAGACGTCCAACGGATCATTATCACCATACAAATCCAACCCTTTGTGCTTCGTGGTAGGATCTTCCCAAGTTTGTGGAAACGCTCCATAGTTGTGAATGTAGCCATGATATGGGAATAAGTTCTTCACATATCGAACGTTTCCCTTCTTGACATCCTGCTCAATTGGATTGCCCAAGCCCTTACTGATTTCGAACTTGGCATTGGTCCATCTTGGGATCTCGACGACCATATTGGCTTCTTTTGTCACAGTATCCAATTCAAGTGGTATGTCGTGGAAATAAGACAAGATTTTGCCATCTTGAACTGCAAACTGTTTGAAAGTAGGAGTGTACTTGGTGCCTCCTGAGATGCTAGTAATCCCAGAGCCCGTACTATTGCATCTGTTCAAAGATAAATGCTGGTTTGTTAGACAGAGCCTCAATCTAGCAGAAGCCAAGTGGTTCATTTTGCACACTGTGGATTTGAACATTCTCAGATGCAGTGAAATCGTCTCAATGTATCGTCTTCCGGTATCGTAGTACAAACTTTTCAGATCCAATTTTCAAGCGACGTTTTTCATTTTCTGCGGGGTACGTAAACCCATACACACAGTGTGTCGACCTTGTTTCCAAGGACAAGTGCGTACGATATATTCGATGTGAAGAGCACAGCGAGAAGTTGTGGAATACGAAGGTAGGATCATTGAGTTTGATCAAGATCTGTCTACAGGTTTACTGTTTGCGTTGTCGGAAGACTTCTTGAAGGTATATCCCGTGAAACTTGAATTCGGTAACCAAGACTTGCTTGCGCCTACAGGACATAGCTATCACTACGTTCGAGTTGTACTTATATTATAAATTAGTGTATTAGTGGACTAGTTGATCTATAAGCTTTATATGAAGTTTGAGTGATCAGGGTTTAGGCAGAATGTCAAGGGGAATGAAGACATCAACTTCACCAGATCAAATCGTCATGAAGTTTTTGTAGCCCAAAATTAATTTGAAACTTAGAAACAGGGTGGTTGCCTTATAATGGAGGCTTGCCAAGGTACGTAATCGCACCCTTTTCATTAAAAGCTGAGTTTTCGTCGCTGATCTCGACGACACTCGATAACTCTTGAATCTGAATAGTAGACAACCCCATAGGGTCCCTTGGAATCCAAACTCCAGGTGGCTTGGAAGAAGTTGCAGGGACATGGTAGGCATGTCTATCATCCTTCTCACCTGGGTCCTGGTTATACGTAGCTGGCAACATCCGCTTGACGTGTCTGTAGTTAAGGAAAACGTCTGGTCTGAAGAAACGTACGAAGCAATTATTGGACTCTAATTCTTTGAAGTCACGATCGGCCAATAAAGGTATCAGAACAGATGCCAGGTTAGCCTTGCCTTCTTCTGGTTTTTCTAATTCTTCTGCCAAATCGTTTTTGATTTGTTCTTTTTCAGCATCTTCGTACAACAACTCCTTTTCGGTTTTCCTGGACTTATATTTGTTGTCGAGAACCTTAGATTTGTACTCAGTAGCACCGTCAAAGGAAGCTGTTGCGGAAACCCCATCGAGCGCTCTCATGCAATCTATTGGAACTACCTGGTTCAATTTTCCAAAAGAACTACTCATGTTTATGTGACAGAAGACTGTCGCCACAAGACCTATGATTTGTAACACAATAGGTCCCCAGCCTTTACCAACTGCAAAAATACCAAGCATACAAACCTGACCCAAGTAGATACCCGTGAAAGTCTGAAATAGGGCTCTCGGATAATGCATACCCCTAGTGTCGGCACATTCAATGTAGATGTAGGTTAAGTTGTGGCAATATGCAATGTAGACCAATACGAACGCAGCTGTTGCGAAGAATAAGATCATAGGTGAAATAATCGAAAATGCCAATGTGATGCATGCCAAGTTTGTATACACTGGGAAGGTAGATCCCCAAGCCATTGAGCCCAAGGAGCTGAATCTAAGCCATTTCTTTCTGACAGTTCCATCTAACAACGCTCCCAAGATATAATATAAGAACAAGCCAACGACCTGAAAGAGAGAGGCTCCAGCAATAGACAAACCTTGCAAGACAATATACGAAATGAAAAAATTAGATGATTTTGGTAACCCTGCAGCTAAGATACTCATTGCCAGTTGTGGGTTCTCCAAGATCTTAGTAACTGTTGCAGCAGCAGATGAAGTAATGGTAATTACTAAAAATGAATTGACCACAAGAAATGCAAAGTATGCACCTTGAGTGAATAACTCAACGTGTTGTACAGAAGGAGCACCAGCCACCTGCGCCATTGCTCTCATGAAAATAGGTAACATTGACATCAAGAGAGCTAACATGATAGTAGGCAACAAGCCTGTGATAATACCAAGGAGTTTCGCTGGCATATTCATTATCCATCTTAACCAATGGACTTTATTAGTAATGTAGGTAATATTGGAAATCACACCGACAAATGCAACAGGGAAAGCCCACAAGATTATCAAGGCGATTACCAGTGCCCATGCAATAGCTCTGCGGGTGATTAATTCCCACCAGAATAATCTCATATTATTCCATTTGATATCACCAGGCTCTAACCCGGTGTAGGCAGGAGCTAATCTTAAAGGATTATGGTGAACAGTCGCTTGAAATGCCAACTGTGCAAAGTACTGGTTGTCAAATTCAACAAACAAAGAATTCTTCGGCTTGAAGGTTCTGAATCTCTTCTGCAATTTATGTGCTACGAGGTTTAGTTTTGGGATCTCTTCTTGACAGTGTCTTATTGTGTCAACTTTTTTAGAGAATATGCCTCCCAGCCTATGTCTTGGTCTCTTTTCTTCAGCAACATAAGCAGATATTTCATCCACTGGCTCAAGTTTGATGCTCTTCTTCTCAGCTTTCAATTTATTCTTGACAGCTGATTTGAGCAATTTATTAACTGCAAGTTCCAATCTATTGATTGTTGCGTTTCTCTTATTAACAGCAGCCTCTAATTTTCTTGAGGATTTGACGGTGTAAATTCGTTTCACCCCTTCAAACATCTTGAAGAACTGCTTTTCGTCTAACAATGAGTCTGGAACGGACTGGAATAATACGGTTCTCGAGGCCAACTTCTTAGCATATCGAGGAGAAGATAACACTGCGCATCTTAATGAGTTATAAAAGAACAACTCTCTGTAGATAACAAATACAATCCCACCGTAAAAGACCCATCCAACAAATACATGCGCATAATAGCGATGCTCATTTTTAACATTTGCAATTGACAACTGATCCAAGCCAGTGTTACCTTTCCCATTTGCAGCATTGATAGGTAAAAGGATTATCCAAGACAACATACCAAAAAGGAAACAAAGTGCCATCACCAACAAGTATCTCAAGAAGAAGTAGCCATCTAAACCAGCTTGTTGGATGATGAATGAATGAGGCTTTGTCAATAGGATGAAGATCCATCTGATGGGGTCTTTAGGTAGTGGAACTGGTTTCTTATCCTCTGGTACTAAATCAAACGTGGATTTAGGGGAATAAATACGCTTGAACTTCAATCTTAATACCAAGAAGCAAGTGACGAATATTCCACACATCACCAAGTTAACCACCACAGACGTGATGACGGCGGACGTTGAGGTCGAGCTTGTTTCAACCATGAGCCTACAGTAAATCGAATAATCAACAAGAGACTATTATGTCCAAGTTCAAGGTTGTGCTTCTTTTCCAGAGGGAAGGGTCAAAATTTTATACAACGCAAGCATCTGTAATCACATTTTGAAATTGCGTTCAGAATTTATGATCTCAAAAGTTGCCTGGCCGCCATTACTTTGTGCATTGCAACAACGTCATATCGTGTAATGGTTTTGAGGGTTGTGCATGTTAGAATATGCTCGACTGCATTTCTTTTGCGACAAGCCGTCTGTGAAGAGGAAGGATTTTTGCAGACTGAGGCGTAGGCTGAGCTACGGTGATGTCTTTAAGCTTTGTTTGGGAACTCGAGTGAAAGTGGAGATGAAGACGAAACTGGTGCTGGAGGAGACCTGGATGCTAGAGAATACTAGGCAGCACTCTATACTACGCACAATAGCTGTACTTTTATTGGGCTTGTTAGACTTTCTCCAGGAAGTGTCTAATGTTGCTATATGTCATGCGCAAAGAGCATGAATAAGAGCAATGTTAATGTGCTCAGTGCCATCGGTGGCCTTACAGTAAACCAAAGGTGAAATGGCCGTTGTAACAAAGGAGAAATCCTCATAAAACTAAACTTTGTGAAGCTGAAGCCGTCTAAGTTACTGGGTGTACATCGTGGCTGTACATGGTGAAAGTGTGATGGCCAGAGACCCATAGTCAAGATTAACCTCATAGATTTGATATTTGCATCGAAATTGCCTCCGTGTGGGGAGGTTCAGTGATACCGAGACCACATATTGCAAGCCATGAGCCCTTTAGAACGGTTTAATTTGCTTCTTTATTGATATCCCAGAGTTACTGTGCTTATGAACTGTGACATTGCACTGTGTTCACAATAAACAAAGCATACACCAATTAATACTTCATTAAGCAGGTCCACAGATCAATGAGAGTGCTCCCAACCCCCTCAAATCTTTAGCATGTATATCCAAAATGGACCTAGAGACTCTTCTTTCCAATATCTCTTTGCTGAATGCTTGCTGCACTGTTAGCAATTTCGCTGCCATATTGCTCTTATTTTGCAGTCAGTATTACGTCAATAAGATGAAATATTAGAACAAATTAGGCATTGTGGCCGAGCGGTTAAGGCGATTGACTCGAATATTTCGTGCCATCAATTGGGATTTTCCCGCGCAGGTTCGAATCCTGCTGATGTCGATATTTTTTAATCAATTGAAGTGAATTTTTGCACTCTGTTGAAAGTCATCACGAACAGTCATCACAAATCATTCCTTTGGTTCTGGCGTATCCTTTTTTGATAAATATGGCGAAGATAAAGACGAAGAAGATCAAGAAGACCTCTCCACCACCAGCGGGTTACGATAGGATCGAATCTACCATACTGAAGCTACTAGCACGTCTCAAGGCAGCACAATCTTCATCAATAGACTCCACATCAAGTACAGACAAGACAAGAAGTAAGACAGAAGCACTATGGCCCATCATTCAAATTAACCATCAGATATCAAGATATGTCTATGAAATATACTACAAGAGGAAGCTCATATCTCGGGATTTGTATGACTGGCTCCTCTTGCAATCATTCACCAATGCAGAGCTCATTGCCAAATGGAAGAAGCAAGGGTACGAGAACTTATGTTGTGTTCAATGCATAATGACCGGGGATACCAATCATAAAAATACGTGCATATGTAGGGTCCCCAAGGTTACCTTGTTGAAGAATGAGGGAGAAGAGGCTGGTAAGTCTGTTGAGTGTGTTACTTGTGGGTGCAAAGGATGTGCCAGCACGGATTAGTGTGATAATCAAGGGCCCATGTTGGACACAGCGATGTTGGCGAGCATAATACCATCGTATGGTAACCGTACTACAATTCTAATGGAAAAGAATATTGTTATAATAATACATAAGTAAATAAATTGAAAAAAGTTAGAGTAATAATCCCAGTTCCTAGGGTTCCCAATAAGAAATAAATGTAGAAAAGTATAGCCAGTCGAACCAACAACAAGTGTAATAAAGACAAAGTGAGAAAGTAAGTGAGTATGAAGTGAAGTAATCAATCTTCATCGGTAGAAGTCATGCTTGTAATCAAATCAAGAGGCTCGTCAATGAGACCTCTTTCAAGACGTAATGGTTCTGTAGTACGCTTCTTGGTCACCACAGGAGACTGATGCTGCTGAGGATGGTGTTCAAAGCTCCTAATAACCATATCATCATCGTCGTAAGAAGTGAGAACGCCGTGACCATTATTATGGCTATTTATGGCAGATAAGTTGTTGATCAAAGGTGAATAATAAAAATCCTCAAGGTACAGGGGAGAATTCCACAACTTCTTCATAATGGAGTTCGACTGTGGAGTTCTCAAGTTGCGCATGGGGGTTCTATTTGATTTCGGAGTGCGGAGCATGTTTGGTGTATGGGATTGTTGGTTCTGGTTAGAAGGTTGTTGTAAAGCTGGTTTGTATTGGCTGAGAACAGGATGTAATGAAATGTGAAGGTGGTGGTTGCTCCCATTTGAGTTGTTTTGTTGTTGAGACATGTGTTGACTTAGGTTTAATACTTGCGTGTGGTAAGTGTTATTTGCTGGGGTCAATGGTTCCAACAAGGGACCAGTTTCACTTGGTCTAACAGGAGACAATTCCAAATTCGATTTGCAACTAAAGGATGAAGTATAGGTTAAGTTCTTGGCCGCAAGTAAGGGTTTATTAGGAGATTCCGCAAAAATTGGCATCAGTTTTGGAGTCTTGGTAAGGCTTGCGAGGTTCAAATTAGCCAGCTGACGAAGCAGGGTTGAATCAGAATGTTCAGGTGGTGCCAAGTTCGGAGTATTCTGTTTAAATGGTTCACCCAAGACATGACGTCTTTTTCTAGGAATGTCATTATGTAGATCATCCAGGTCATCATCGAAGTCATCGCCTTCCTTTGTATAGGTATAATCGTAAGTAAAACTTCCCTTGAAAGAAGTCGAATCAGCGTCCCCTTCATCCTGGTTGGGCAGCAGAGGAATTGCATTCATATTTCTCTTTGTATCGTCCTTCAATTTCAATCTGCTACTTGAAATTTGGTCCATCACCTCATGATAAGATGATTTCTTCACCAGACGGGATTTCAAAAATTGCTCTTCGTGACCAGGTTTGATGCACCAGAAGTGGCCTTTGCCATCTTTCAGTTTCTCGCCCTTGACAAAGGCCTTATTAAGAGAAAGATTGTGACGGATTGAATTTTGCCAGCCGACATCTTCTCTCTTGTAGTATCTGAAGGTATCCGATATCCATTGGTAGATCTGGGACAAAGGTAATCTCTTATCGGCATGACTTAGGATTGATATTCCGATCAAGGTGGCATAGGAATAAGGAGGCTTCTGTTCTGAATCCAAATCAAAGGTTGATTCTTTTAATTCTTTCTTCGATCTTTTAGCAGCAGCAGCAGCTCTTTTCTTGGACAAGGACTTCTTTATTGAAATTGGCTCTGAGTCATCAGACAAAGAAAGGGAAGATGCTGGATCAATACATTGTGGTTGAGGCAGAGACGGGTGATTACTGGTAAATTGTCGTGGGGACGAAAAGGCAGGAGAAAGAAGTGCCGAGCCGTTGGTAACGGTACTGGTCTGATGTGAGGAGCTCACATGGATGTTTTCTTCCATTATATTAGATACTCCATGGTTTGAGGTATAGTTCTGCATCATTGAAGGATCGAACAGGGCAGTCTCAGGAGCGACCATATTGGACGAGATGATATCTGGAGGCGTCGTCATTTTAGTCGAGCTAAATTTGTTTATGGGAGTTTCAGTGATTTTTCCATTTATATGGATTGCTGAGTTGAAGGAATGCTCTTGTAACGGTACTCTTGAGTAGCCATTAGACATCATCTATGGGAGGGTAGTAAATTTTTTGTTCAATTAATTTTCTCGATGGTTGAGATTTGGGGGGAACGCGTTTGGATGGAATTAGGGGGTAATTAGGGCGGGAGGTGGGATTGAGTGGGTGAAGTTGTATCAAGTTGTATCAAGTTGTAGCAAGCTTGGTTGAGTGGATGGAGTTGTATCAAGTTTGGTTGCGTAGGGTTGAGTGGTTGGATCTGGACAGTAATGCGTGGCAAGGGGAAAATAGTGCTTGGCTGGATCTACTTACTCAGATAATATGTCTTTATGGCACCTCTATATCTCTCACGTGAATAAAAACCACAATATTAGACTTTCTATCTACTCGGACACTTGCCCCGATATATATATGGCCAGGATATTCGTGCCAGACGTGTTTGTTTAAGCACAAGCGTGTTCTCTTGGGTGTGCCCTGTGAAGACAGCTAGATTGCAGGTGAAACTTCTGAAAGTGGAAATGTACAAAGACGCGAAAAGAGTGTCACAAAGTCACCTTGGGAATTTCGATTCTCGCGTCTTTGAGGCCGCGCGGTGGGTGGTGATCAGTTGGGATGAGATTGGAGGTTTGACGGATTGTGGACATATGAGGAGGAAATGCGAAGGATGAGAACGGATGGTTGTTTTTGGTGTTTTTGTTGAGTTTGTTGTGTATGGCGTGTTTGGTGTTTTTGGTGTTTTTGGTGTTTTTGGTGTTTTTGGTTTTGGTGTTTTTGGTGTTTTTGGTGTTCTTGGTGTTTTTGGTGTTCTTGGTGTTTTTGGTGTTCTTGGTGTTCTTGGTACTGTTTGGTGTCACGTATACTACCACTCTCATACTGTCTCTAACTCATAGCTACCTCACAACTGTCTAGCAACCTTACAACATTTTCCTCACATGCCAACAATGAACCACAAACAGCCACCCACTCCATTACATCACCCCTTGCTGTCATAATCACCTTGAGACGCGAATTCTCTAAATGCAAGAAGAATTTCACATATCATCTACCATCAAAGAAGGTCAACATGCATCAAAAACGCATTATCTGTAGGTAATAAACTTTACGATGCCTGAGATTGCTTTGGCTGTGATTGTACGATTGATTGCACGATTGCTTGCACGATTGCTTGCACGATTGCTTGCACGATTGCTTGCACGATTGCTTGCACGATTGCTTGCACGATTGCTTGCACGATTGCTTGCACGATTGTTTGCACGATCAATTGAGTGTCCAGAAATGTTGATGATGGCTTTGGTTGCACGGAATCGCAATTGTTCTGGTCCAAGACTAAATACATAGTAAGCACTCGAGTATTGGTAGGCACTCGTTTTTTATTGAGGTAGACTCAACTTGAGTACTGCTATTGATTTCCCGCGCACACTGCTATTGCTCTATTGTGCATACTCCTATTGGTCTCCCGTACGTACTGCTATTGGTCTCCATAGTGAATCTGTAAACGTAACACCTTGGATCAAAGATATCAGCTGACCTCTTTTCTTCTTTGTCTCGCGGTAGTAAGTCTCCCAAATCACCTTTTCCGTAACCACCAGTTTGATATGCTGCATTAAGTATCAACTGGCTGCAAATAGGTCATATCATATCAAACTGCAACCCCCTAAGGATAATAAAAAGCGTAGGATAATAACAACGAAGAAAACACAACGAAAAGCAAATTGGCAAAACTTTCCCAGTTTCAAACAACCTTGCTGTTAGAAGACTCTTTACACATTTCTACTTTCAACAACTGAGAGCAATATATGTGTTCATTTGCTTCTCTTCACAATAAACCATTGGCCATTGGCAGGTTAAAGGATTAAAGGACTTGGAGCCAGGGAACTCGACTACAGATTTAGTATGTACGGTTCTAGAAGTCGCCTTCGATCTAACAAAACACCCCAAGCCATGGTATCATGATGTTGACACACTCTAATAACTGTCATCATTCACTCATCTCCTGGTCGTGCTGCTATCTATTTGTTTTCCATCTTCACTACTGTGTGGCTGTGGCTGATAGTTGTGTTGGAGGTGTTGCTCGCAGCAAGTGCCATCCTGTTCAGCTGCTGATACTTTCGGCATTTCTGGTCATTGACAATGAAATCATCCAACATTTCTAAACGTCCGGCCTAACACCCCACATCAAACACCTCTACCCTGCCTGTGCCTCATAACTCGTCCCTTCCACCTCTTAAGGCTTACCCCATATAAGCCATTTTTGCAGCCATGACTCTCAATATATTATATGCACTCGTCGAATTCACCTGTAAAAAAAATTGTAGCTTCCATCAAATTTTAATCCACTCCAATCAACTCTAATCAAGGCCAAGATGGATGATACCGTGCGCTCGTTGATTCGATTTGTGGCAAGAGGGTTCTACTCAACGCCGTATGTGCTTATTCTTGATGCAGTGCTCTTACATTCCGTTCTTTCGGAAGATGATTTGATTCATTTACTTAGTATCAAACGTAAAGAGTTACGTTCCCTTTGCAACAAGCTCGTAGAAGATAGATTGCTAGTGAACCACATACAAAAGGAAGAAAATGTTCAGCAAAGGTTGATAACTCGAACATATTTCTACATCCATATTACAGAAGCAATTGATGCTATCAAATGGAAGGTTCATTCAATAGTGAACCTGCTAAAACAGGAGATGTCATACTTTGGTAATCCGCAGGGGTATGTTTGTCCAAGGTGTGGCAAGAAGGTGAGTCAGTTAGACGCTATTTCTTTACTCAGCGAGGACAAGACTGAATTCGAGTGTGATGTCTGTGGCGGTGTTTTGATTGAAGATGATTCCCTGCAACAAGCACTGCTTAGACAAGCCAAATTGGAGAAGTTGATGGGTCAGGTTGATCCGATTATTGGATATTTGAAGAGGATAGATGAATCTTCCATCGAAGACAACAACTTCGAAGGGGCTTTGATAAAAGCTATCCCTGCTCAATCAACATCAAATGCACAATACTCGATGTCCAGCAGGATTTCTTCAAGATCCCATGGTATGCTGCAGTCCTTACAAAATGCTGCTTCGAAGGCACAGGCAACCTTACACGTTTCTATAACTGCAAATGACGAAAACTACGAACGTGAGGTTCAAGAAAAGGAAGAAAGAAGAATCAAAATGGAACAGAATGCATTACCTTCTTGGCATTCGAATTCCACTGTTGGTCAATCTGGGTTGGGTAGATTAGAAGAAGAAGATTCCAACAATCCGTCTGACGCAATGGACATTTCAAAGGAGGGAACCCCAATGGATATAAAACTGGAAGTCAAATATGAGAATAAACGTGAAGTCTCTGAAGTGAGTGATATTGGCACTACTTCGAACGCTGACACTCCAAATATATCCCCTGCTCCCCCTACAGTGCCCTTGGCTACGCCTGATGTTCATGATAAGGAAGGTCAAGATGCATTGGCAGCCTACTATGCTCAATTGGCTGAGAATGAAGATGACGACGACGACGACGACGATGATGATGATGAGTTCGATGATATTATGTAGAAATCAGATTTTCAGCTAGGATACTGTAAATACAAAACAAAAGAATAGAGACTTAAAAAATAGTAGCATTTCTTATTGTAAACTTCGAATTTGTGGAAGTGTCTGTCAAAGAGTTCTAGTTCTCTACAATAATTTTACCACGCAGCACCACTTGGAAGCGCAGAAATCAGTCGCCTGCTGCACGCCCTTTGCGCTACCTCCCATCGCTCCCCAGATTCGAGAAATGTGACTCAGGACTCGAATCAAAGGCCCACGATAATTATTTTGTACTTCTAATTGCACCACCGATAATTTTGGCCTGAAAAATTTTGGAAGAACTCAACTTCTTCTTACATTGGACGTCAATTATATGAACAAGACAGTTTAAGAATCATGGGAGATAAGGTAAGTGGTGCCAAATGTTGTTTGTTTATATTGGGAACAATGCTAACGTATTTTTTAGAAAGCTGATCCGTTCAACTCGTTCATCGCTGGTGGTACGGCAGGTGCTATCGAAGGTATTATAACATATCCATTTGAATTCGCCAAAACCAGGTTGCAATTAGTAGACAAGTCCTCAAAAGCTCTGCGTAACCCATTGTTGCTCATATACAACATTGCCAAAACAAACGGTGTTTCCGCTCTTTATATTGGTTGTCCAGCATTCGTTGTGGGGAATACGGTGAAAGCCTCAGTTAGATTCCTTGGGTTCGACTTCATCAAGTCTTTATTGCTAGACAAAAATGGGAAATTGTCAGGTCCTCGAGGCATTTTGGCAGGTCTTGGTGCAGGGTTGCTCGAATCGTTCATTGCTGTAACTCCATTCGAAGCAATCAAAACTGCATTAATTGACGATAAACAGGCATTGAAGCCAAAATACCAGAATGGCCTCATTTCAGGCTCTGTGAAATTATGCAGAGATCTTGGTTTCAAAGGAATATATGCGGGTTTACTACCTGTTTCTTTAAGACAAGCATCGAACCAAGCAGTCAGGTTCGGTCTGTACAACTCAATCAAACTGATGATCCAACAAGCCTCGGGCACTAAAGCGAACGAACAGCTTAGTTCTGCTGCTACGTTCATGGTCGGATCGATTTCAGGCACCATAACTGTATACGCAACAATGCCAGTAGATACAGTCAAAACGAGAATGCAAGCATTGGGTGCTGATAAGTTGTACTCATCAACATTTAATTGCTTCACAAGGATTTTCAAGGAAGAGGGCTTGTTAACCTTCTGGAAAGGTGCCACACCAAGGTTGGGTCGTCTCGTGTTGAGTGGGGGTATTGTTTTTACCATCTACGAGAAGATGTTAGTAATATTACCTTAGATTCAACAAAATGCGGTTCATGTATGCATTTATTTCGATATGGTATCCCCATATTCCAAAAGGCTAGCATTATTTGATAGTTATTTGTACATGAAAAACGCATGTAAAACTATGAAGACTAATACTATCAAGTTATTTATATTAATGTATTAAAGCTATAAGAAAAACTTGCATGTTTCTGAACATGTAATTTAAATAACATCATACTATGACTATTCCCTGTTTGCATTCTCAGACTCTCCGGTTACACTCGTGGTTACCTCAGCGCCAGGAGGTACCAAGATTTGCAGCTCCATCCTCTTGACCCAATAGAAGTCCACCAAAGACTTCACAATCATAAATAATCCGAAGGCAACCACACCGTATGCAAAGTATGGGGTATGCTCCACCAACTTCTTTGCTTGATCGTCAGAGAACTGCTTAAATAACCCTGCATCATACGTATCTACAGAATTGCTCAGCACGGAGGTAGTCTGTGATATATCAAATTCATTTGGGTCTTTCGGATAGTAACGGTCTGGTATATTATCCAGGTGACCAAAATTCGATGGGACCATTGCTGAACCAGTCATTACTAATGTCACACCCAACCCTGCTCTCGAACCATGCTTGGCCGCATGGGAAGTATGAAGTAAATAGCAAAGAACGAATCCGACATATTGGAAAGCTACCGAAACCAAAGCATTCCAGGCATAACTTGCCAAATCCCCTACAGGTAAACCCTCTACAAATACTTCATCTCCACATAACGGAGACGCAATAGTTGTTTCCCAATACTCTGGGGCCGAATCTGCAGCTGCTTCTTCATATGTGGGAGGATGTTGTTCTTGTAAGTGGATGTTTGAGTCTGTATCTGGCTTAGCCGCAAGGTTCCTGAACACACCATCAGTTCCCAGACCCACGAAACGACCAGGAGTGTTAGGTTGCATGCGTCCTGTGATCAACCCATTGTTGATTCTATCATAGGTTTGTTTGATTGGAAGAAGTCTTGCCACTACGTTCAATATTCTTTGCTTAGTTGTGAGTCGTATAGGTCTTTGCATCTCCAAGTCGCCAGAGGAGGAGACTATGGCTTCATTACTCGTGTTGTAAGGATGGTCCGAAGCAGAATTAACTTCACTAGGAGACGCGTCAATATCACCTCTTGCTTCCTCTAAACCACTCATATCCTCTGTACTACGCAGCTCATCTCGGCTGCATACCCCATGGGTATTTTCCAATCTTGTATCGTCATTATTCACCTCACCTGCCTGAGGCATTGGTGTTTCGCCATCATTGCCAAACGAGTCAAGCAACCTGCGTCCCGACAAATCATCCATTTTTTCACGATAGCTTTTGAACTTGGGTAATATTTTACGTCTGTCTGCTTATGAGAACACTGCTTCTAGCTCTGGATGTTGTACTGTCTTACTCAGAAGATATGCGGAGGCTGTTCAATTATAAATAGAGTTGTATTTCAATATGCGGGTGCAAGAAACTTGAGGCTCAGACGACTTTTGGAGCCACTATGAACAATGGAATAGCTGCAAAACTGTCAATTAATCAGTACCTACATCACTGGTCAAGTCGTGAAATGATGATGAAAGAGATCCTAGAGAGATCACAAGGAGCGTAGAGATCCCCCGCTTTTGCAAAGTTTTGATTTGAAGTTGGCCGAGGTAGGGATATTTAGAAAGAGGTACTCTAGAGTGGTGGTACTGGTACGTGAAGTTCTTAGCAGTTGCCAGAGTTAGAGCGAGAATTATTATTAATATTAGTGTTAATGTTAGTTTTAGATGGGATATATGCTGTAAGGTTCGTTCATTATCTTCAAATTGCTAAATTGTTAACTAATCCTGAAAGAGACATCAATACTTGCTGCAATCCTTAATACTAGGTGGTGGTTATAACAGACATGGTATCGTTCGTTCAAGTGGAAGAAGGACTTTGTGGAATTCTTATATATTCAAATGATCAGTATGGCTCATTGACTAAGCTCTGCATCGTTCTTTTGGCAATACTTCTATGAATGTAATCTGCTTGAACTTTCCAGTTTCTGAAGAAGTCCACACTTTGTCACCATCAACATACTCAAAAAAAATCGGTCCCAGGACTTACGAGAGAGTTGCCTACAATAATCGGTAGCATTCACTTGAATAATCCACTTCATTCACAAACTTGGATAAGATCTTAAAATCCTACTTAAATCTTTCAATTTCTTTTCAACTTTCTCGTCTCTTGAACCTGCTTGGTCAAATTACGCCATACCTTTGTTTGAGCAAAGTACCATGAAATAACCCGTTCTTGAAGCCATAAGGGAAACCAACGCAGCATGAAAAGCATTACCCTGGACGTATAGCCACGATACAAATTGAACAGCCAGGTCTTCGCAACAACCAGCGCTACGATTTGCTTTGCAAATAATGGGGCTGGATATTTACTATCGCGCAGAACACGGTTGGTAATGAGTCTACTTTTGAGGATCCCATCAACGTCGTAACGAGACCCGGAAGCCAGCAGCAAACACTGGCTGGCGTCCAAAACTGGGGTATCTACACAACCAGCTATCACTGAGTGAACTCTCACACCAAATGGTTTCATTTCTTGGTGCAAGACCTTGGCATACATATCGATGGCCAGTTTGGTAGCACCGTAACAACTGCTCCAAGAAATAGGAACGATCCCGGCAATCGAAGATGTATAGACAATAGCACCACTTGTTGCAATGAGGCTGTCGATTAAGTATTTAGTCATGAAAATATGGCCCGTTACGTTAACCAGGAATATCGTCGAGATGTCCTCATCTGACATTTCAACAGCTGCTCCACCAATATGAATGCCAGCATTGTTGAACAACAAATCGATCCCAGCAGCACCTGCCTCTTCTGTTGCAGATGTGATTTCACTTGTAACTCTTTTGATATCAGAGAGCTTGGTCAAGTCGCATGCAAGTGGGACCAACCCGTACTTTTCTTGTAATGGTTTGGTTTGCCAATGGGTTGATTCAGGGCACACACCAAACACTGAGTAGCCTCTTTTACCCAATTCTTCACTTAAGGCATAACCGATCCCAGAGGATGCACCACTAACAACAGCGTATTTCATATCAGCAATCAGATCTCAACTCAAATATCAACTGAAGTGTCAATTTAAAAAGGGGTCTCAAATAAAAGGGATCTCAAATAAAAGGGATCTCAAATAAAATGATTTCTCAAATAAAATGAATTCTCAATTACAACGTCTGATTCTCAATTACAACGTTCCAATCAATTACAAACGTTCAATATAATTAAAGTGGGATATCTCGAATCGTCTTTCTTCAAACGTCGCTGGGCACCAATGTCTCTTTATACTTTCGATTATAGGGAAAGTGGGGAAGATCATTAGTTAGCAGCTGATGGAGAGATCTCCAGTGACCACAAACAACGCTAACCATGCAAAGCTGCTTAGACAGACCCCTCCGACTTTTTGCTCAACATTTTTTAACAATAATGCGGATAAATGGGTTGCGAAACAGCCTAAAATTGACACATGGAGTTGGTGTGTCGAGTCGTACATTTCGTTGATGTGTCGAGACGTACAACTCGTTGGTGTCTTGCTTTGAGTGCTGAATAATGACAGAAACCTAGTTCACATTTCTGATGGTTTGATATACCTTTGAACGATATGTCTCACAACTAAAGCACACCGAGCATGATTCCGTTAATGTATAATTACTTAGTTAATAGTTTAATTGTGGAAGTGCAGCTGTAAGCATTGCTGGTTTTTGTGTAGGAAATCCCACTTCAGCGACGTCCCTCTGGCAAAAGTGCCTCACTTATATGGAAGCACGCATGGTTAGAGATACCCAGTTGCCTAGGGAATGCTGCAAGTCGTCTGTATCATTTGAAGTGGACGGTATAGATTCCAGGAATACCTTAGTATATTTCTGAAAGAGGCTGTCTTTAAGTGATCATTAGTTAACAAATACTATAAAAAGAAGTTAGGGCACACATGCTCTTTGAAGTGCGAACCAAGGTGCCCGTATAGCTGCTGTCAATTCATCGCATTATCCAACACTTACATCATATACTATACGATTTATAAAAGTTTGTTATAAAGTGTTTTAAACTACATAAGATTAGTACCTCTATTTAGTGGATAGCCTTTTACATAAGGCTTCTTGGGTTTGGGTTTTCTTTAGTCGTACCCTAGGGTTCACACGGTCTCGGCCATGATAATTGGAAATACACAGCTAACTCTTCCTGAAGTCGTATCAGCGTTTCGGGGCTCACTGCCACCTAATGGAAACATTAAAGGTTCCATTCTGCTTGTCATGCAAGTACTTCACACGCGAGAATAAAGATCCAGCGCCGTTTCGTGGTCCTACCGTGCGCAATTCGTGAGAACCACCTTGTCCACCATGAGACATGCCTGGCATACCTAACGGAATCTGTGCCATAACTGGAGCAGGTGGTTTATAATTAGGATTCCTAATCTGTGATTTGTGCACATATATCTCTGAATATTCATGTACTTCAGGCACTCCTAAGTCAACTGCACCAGGTAAAGTGCTGGAAGGAGCTGGGGTACGGAACGTCTTTGGGAGATCTGAAAGATCTGGAAGCGTTGGCCCACCACGACCTCCAGTATGAAGTGCTCTACGTGACGTAGTCGCGCGCGCTTGAGAAGAACTGAGGAAGCCACCTCCACCTAGGCCAGACATTGCAACACCACTCCCACTCATGGAAATGTTTTGAGGTGCAATTGATCCTCCATTACTTCCACTTTGAGACTCATCCCCTGTGTTCAAATGTCTTCTCTTTCTTCTACTTTCTCTTTCAATTTCCTTATCCAATCTCTCCACTTCTAATTGACTCAATTTCACCAACGATGGAGTGAAATCGGCCACCGTTCCAGGATTTCTCAAAATCGAAAAAAAGTCATCAACCACTTGATTCAGAGGCGACACTAATCGTAAGCTCGGTAATAAGTGTACTCTAATCTCGTCTTCATGGACTGGACTACCATCGTACGCATATCCAACCAAATTCAATGCCTTGTGGTATAATTGTGTCTGTTCACGAATTGCGTGTACTATTGCAGTTGCAAATTCACCAGGCAACGCTAGCTCGTCACACATTCCACTTGCAAAGTCTTCAGGATCACTTTCCTGAAAATTAAGCACATCCCATTCAAACTGATCGATTAATTGAGTATTGTTTATAGTAATGTCAAGCTTTATAGGAACTCTCAATTCACCACTCACGCCAGCATTAACGCTCTTTTCAGCATTTGTGTTTAATGGTCTCCTTTGATAATCATTAATCTGCTCTCTTACTGATGTCAAGATTGCTTCATAATGAACTTGTGGAATAAACTTATAGTCGTCAAGTAATTGTCGCGTAAAACGATCCAAACTCAAATTACTTTCATGCAAATCCCATAAGAAAGTATCACGTAACTTGAACCTATCACGTTCCTGGTCAAATTCAAGCCTGATTGGTACCAATTCCTGTCTCTTTGCTGAATTCTTCATTACGCTATCATTAATTTGAAAGTCAGTCAGATCAAATTCTGGCAATATTAACTTTGTTGTTGAGTTGGACATGCCATTACCATACCCTTGAAACCCTTCTCCCCATATACTATTATTGAATTGTGCTTTCGTTGAAACACCGATCGCATTCATGCGTAGTTGTTTGATTTGATTATATTCTTGTATGGTACGGGCCATGCCTTCAACGGCCAGTTTGTTGCCGTGAACTTGCTTCAGTAGTTTTGTGAGGTATTCAGAGTCCTTGCGAATCAAAGACTCATACATTGTTAATTCAGAGGTAACTTCATCCCCTTTGTCTTCGGATTTGAGCTTATCTGACCATTCAGTGATGCTACGAATGGTGTTCATAGGAATTTTATTGAGCACGTCTGGAGCGAAGTGAGGAATTATTTGACTTCCTGGGCCACCTGCTAACGAAGCAGAAGCTGGTCCTAAATTTGAACTCAACGAATTTAAACCTGGCTGACCACCAGGCGTTACACCTATTTGGTTTCCTCTAACAAGGCTACCAACGGACCCAATTTGAGTACCATTGTTTGACACTGGGCCGTTTGGTCCATTTGTGTCACCACCACCTTGGTACATAGGTTGGCCACCAACCAAAGGTGTGAATCTTTGGGGGCCTTGTCCTTGAACTGGTGGGCCTTGAGGACCCGGTCCTTGTTGTCCCATTGAATATTGCGATACTTGGCCCATTCCTTGCATTCCCATTCGCATATTCTGCAGTTGTTGTTGTGCTGTTGGCTGTTGTTGAATGGAATGCTGTTGCTGTTGCTGTTGACCTTGAATCGATGGTTGTCCCTGTCCCTGATCTTGGGGACGTCCCTGCTGCATAATTTGTGCTGCTTGTTGTCTTTGAATGAAATTCCTCATGATTTCGTTGTATTGTGGGTGGCTTTTGAATTGTTGGAGTTGTTGTGGGTTCAAGCTAGCGAGTAGTTGAGGAGTAATCACAGGCACATTTCTTTGACCTTTTTGGGTACCCTGTTGTTGCTGACCTTGAGGGTGTCCCTGTTGCCCCTGTTGCAGAGCATTCCCGCCATTTGATTGATGGTTGAAGCTCATGTTTGCTGAGTGTTAAGTTCATTTGTGTTTTACATTTGAAACTTGAAAACTAAAAGAGGTTTGGTGCGTATTTTGAAAAATAATTTGGCGTACTAACAGAGGCACTAGTTAATGATAGCTATTCGGACGAGGGAGTATAAAGAACAGCAATACTTGCGAGATTGGAGATGTATAGTTGATGAGACCGAGGAATGTTATGTCTCGTGTGAATTTAATTAATATATGCTTACAAGTGAAATTTTTGTTAGTCTTATTATTATGTTTATCTAGTTTACAAATTCTTCTAAGTGTTCACTCCAATTATCATGAGTTCACATTTAATCCACATGATTCGCCAATTTCACACAGTCATGAAGTCAAATATTGAGCCCATATTAACGTATCTCCTGCCGCAGTCACTCAAGTACTTTTGAACAACATCTTGGCCCAGCTCGAACAACATTCGATTCTGCTCTGCTAGAGCAGTCACTGAACCAATCGAAAGTGGTGGAGCAGAACTAGAGTATTCCTTATTACTATTGTCAGAATCATTCACTGGTCTAAGCTTACCTTGCTTTGCCTTCTCCACATCGAAAACTGAGTCAAAGTAAAGCAATTGGTTATACAACGCTTTATCTGAGTACTTGTACCTCATGATTCCTTTGCACCCATGAGCCTTTCCAGATTGTCCAATACATCTCTTCCCGTAAACAGAAACTTGTCTTGTTGTAAGACCACATGCAGCATCATCACAAACTAACCAACCTGCGTAGTAGCAGGAGATATGATTCCTAATGGCCAGTTCCAACTGTGCGTTCATCTTAAGCGGTGACATTGTAGTTTTGCATTTCATACACGAGATACCTCTAGAGTTAACTGAATAGTTTGCAGACAGTTGGATTCCTCCAAAACGGAACTTGCTTCCACATTTGCATTCTAAAACCAAGAAAGATGTAGATCTGAACCTCTCAGTGTCCGAAATGCTGGATTCCAACGGAGCAATTTCACCATGTGTGTCTCCATTCTTTGTTCTCATAATGTATCTCTTGGTATCTATACCCAAGGAACTAGCCACGCGTACCATATCAACCCCTTCAATTCTCTCTAACAATCTCTCAATTGGAGCCAATAGCTGCTTTTCTAAATAGTGGGCAGGATCGGGCTTTAACGAAGCGTTCTTTAACACCTCTTGGATTGAGCAAGCGCGTTCTGCAGAAGTTCTTTCGTCATCAGCATCTTTTGGTGCAGTAATCACGAAAGTTATCACACTACCGGCCTTCACTACTTTACCTTCCTTACACATTTTCAAAGCAACTTGAATTTGCGGCATACCTTTACTGTTTTGATAAGCCTTGGGATCTTTAGATAACTTATTGTTGATCTTGAATTTATCCACACGAATTTCGTTTGCCTTCACTTTGGCAGTTGTTTCTTCCAAGTATTGATATACTTCTTGTAAGGATTGTTCAGGGTCCATATCGGACAAAATCTTGTTCAACACATATGTAGAAGTATCTTTAGAAAGCTGACAGAACTCACGACGTCTCATATCCAAACCTTTGACCTCCAAATTCGTGACTTCAAGTCCCGTCCTTTTGTCGATGGAACAGTTCATTGCAGCATACTTCTTCTTTGCATGTAATAATAATCGCTTGTACACATTATCAATGTCAATTTCGAGCAATTTATAACGCTCATTTACTTGGATTTTAAAAGCCTCGCCAACCTTCAAAGAATCTGCAAAGTTGTCTGAGCCTGTGTCTATCATAACGGAGTCAGTATCACCATAAATAACCCTTAATCCAATCAGCTCTGCCAATTGTCTCGTGTCCATCAAAATCTCTCTACCCTTGTTTGTAACCATCATGGCCAATGGTTTGGCATAGAAACGCGAGTTGACGTAACCAAGACACCCATACATCGAGTTAGCAGTCAACTTCAATGCTTGCTGTTTGATATCGTATTGTGCTCTTTGGAATGGTGTGTTCTTGGGATCTTTGAGCAACTTCTTTACCTCTCGACGACGAGTGACCAATGTGTTGAGCAAACGGGGCAAAACACCTGGTGCTGAATCTCTTTCTGGCATTTCCGGCATGTCTTTGTCTTCGTCATGAGTAATGTTAAATGCATCTCTATCAACCGTCGTGAAACAGATATTAAATTCCTGTATGATACTAGGATATAATGAGTTGAAATCCATAACAAGAGTGTAATTTTTATGCAAACCTTTCACTGGTTCAAACACGAGCCCACCTTGGAACTTTGGCTTCTTGTTTGAGGTAGCAGCTGCTGCTGTATCATCGTCATTAGATTCCATACGTGCCTGTTGTTCGTGATTCTTGGAATATTTAGAATCCTTGTCAGGAACAATGTACTTGTTTTGCTTGAATTCATGTAGTAAAATGTATTCGTTTCTACCAGCTCTGGTACCACTAAGTGTGTGTGACCATGCATTTCCAGCGATATTTGTTAATTGTTTCAGCAAAGACAAGATTTGAACAGAAAATGCAATTTCGGCAGTAATTTTTACGTTCCTAGCGTTCTCTTGACATGCCATTAAAAGCAACTCGGCATCATCAGCATACTGAGGGTTTGCAAAGTTTATATCTAGTAAGGAAGTCTTCTTCGAGCAGGCAACTTGGTACATTTCTGCCAAATCCCATGATTGACACTTTGGGGTCAATGACTGGCCCAACTCGTTAGCAATGTCACAGAGCAAGCGACCTTGGAAAATATCTCTAATGTAAACCGTATTTCCAAAACCGCTACGACTATGAGTGTTTGGCCACACCTTCCTGTTACGACGACCCAATGTAGACCACGTTGAAATCTTCAAATCTTGCATTCTGTGGACAATGACGTCGAGGGAGATATTTTCTAACTTATGACCAACGAATATATCTGTGTCAGTAGACTTTATGATTGCAGATAAACAGTTGAGCAACACCTTCTCGTTAGGAAAGATCTTGAGGTTCAAATTCTGCTTTTCAGCTAATTGTTTTAATCCTGGAGGTACTGCAACAGCACATACTGGCCTAACCAAAGTATATTGTTCGGTAGGCTGGAGGCTTTCATCGATTGGAGAATCTTGTGGAACGTCCTTATAAGTAGCAAGTGATATAGAGACGACTTCCTGCTTATCATTATTCAACATAGTTTGGACTGCAATTGAAGTTACAGTTAATGGCGGAGCAACAGGAGGCCTATCCATTGGTCTAATACACGAGGCAGATGGGACTGCTACTTCCACTTGACAGTGAGAAGTATTTTGGATCGCGCTAAAGTTACCCCCACTAATTTCCAACCAACATGGACCCATGACATTTCTCTGGGTCAAGAAGGATTCGAGAATTTGAGCATTTCCGCCGAACACTCTGCTGAAAGTGGATCCTTCCAAATCAACAGGAAACTTGAAATTTCTTTCCTTCTTTAATTTGAAGGGAAATAATACTTTTAGGTATTCTGCTTCATGTGGGACCCCGGGAATCTCAAATGCATATTTCATCACTTCTGGTTTACCTCTAAAGGTCTCTAAGCCGAAATTTTTCCTGAAAAGAGGATCAATTTCTTCAAAAACGTCCCTTGCAGTGACTGGTTGGGTCTCATCAATTTTATCATCATACTTGCGGAATTTACGAGGAAGGAAATACAATTCACGATCCAAACCGTTAACTTGCACTATCCCTGAGACTAGTTTTCCTTCGCGAGTTAAAACCTTTCCAAATAATAGCAAACTACTGTCCACTTCACAGTAATCAAGCCAGAACATCTTGAAGGTTGAATCATCTTCATTCACAATACTTGAAGATTCTAGCTTCTCGGTATGAGATATAGCTTCTTGCGTTGCCCTCAAAGGAGAAGAAAGAGGAGCTGTGGTAGCCTTCACAGATGAGAAGTTACTGATAGTGGACTTCTTTGGGGCAGCAGTTCTAGGTCTTCTAGTTACCACAACCTCGTCTTCAGAATCATCATCTGATTCTTCAATTTCGACCTTTTCGACTTTTGGCCTAGCTTTTGGTACGACTTGCAATTCCGCTTCCACACCATTTGGCTGTTCTCTCTTAATTGGAGACAGAGGTTGATCATGATTACTGGCAGTTTCATAATCAAATGAGTCTTCTAGGTCGTATTTATCTACCTTTCTGTCCTTCCTCACAGATGTGGTGGAGAAACTGAAAGGATTTTTAGTCTTCTTAGGCTTCAGTGCCCCGAACACGTTCTTCTCCTTCTTTTGTTTCTTAGCTGGTGCTGAAGTGACAACATCATCGAAGCCCTCTAGAATATCCTCTATGTTTGTTTCAACCACCTTAGTTACCGTGCCCCCAGCTGGTTTGAAGAAATTGTTGATCTGGGCTGTCTTAGCCACCTTGACGGGTTTTTGATCTCTCTTTCTCTTCTTTGCGGCACCCTCTGGAGCTTCTTCGTCTGAATAATATTGGGGTCTTGAACTGTCATCCCATTCATCTACACCATTATCAACATATCCCTCACCATCATCATCGATGATAAAATCATCATTCATCAATTGCTTTCTCTTATGGGCAATGTAGGTGCTTTCATCTACTTCATCGTAGACTTGGTTGTCATCTTCCGAACCAGAATCGGACTTTATTCTTCCACCAGTTTGACGTGCTTCGCGAAGCAACCGCAACTGCTCTTTCTTGTTTGCCCTCGACAGCATGGTGGTCTGAGTGCTGTGTGTTTTGATAAAGTGGTGGACGCGTCCTGGTAAATTCTTTAAAAGCTGAGAAGTATTGGATCGATTTGAAATACGCGTTAATATCGTTTGGTAGCGCTGAATTGCAGTTCTGGGTTTAGAGCGAGCTGGACTTTGGGTTCGTGAGAATGTAATAGGAGTGAAAGAACTGCTACTTGTTGTTTTTCTTGGGTTGGGCCTGGCTTGTGGTTATTCTGACACCATTGATTTTTTGGAATTATTAGGTTTGTATTTTGGGTAAGTTGTTGTTGGTAGGTGAATCGTTGGTCAATTGGTTTATTCTTGCAAGTACTAGAGACACCTGTAAGAGACCAAGCAAACGGCAGCCATTATGATTCCAAAAAATTATAATTCAGTGCCAATTGCTCAAAGCATGAATATATACTTAATGTAGCTAAATGTATATTAATGCATAATTCCCTCCGTTGACTATCGCTTTCGAGCGTATTGCAGGTTTGCAACTTTCCAACTTTTTGCAGCCATTCAAAAACGAAAAAAAAATACTTTGGTACTATGACTACGTGCATATCAATATTGTCCTCTGGGTGGCACACTTGGCTCTTGGAGAAAAGATTTAATTCTCTATTGGCTTCTAATTGAAACTAAACGTGATATGAAAATATGTTTCTCCAGGTATCTCCAATGTCAACTTACTTTTGGTGTCCCTATTCTGTAGCCCTAGTCCAACTTAGGATATCTGTGCCTTTGTACTTGACACCTTGGTATATTGGGCAAAGGTATCGATTGACAAATAAGCTATTAGTCACCAACATTATGCTTCTCATGACATTGGTAATCTGCTTGTGGTGTACTAGCTACAGTAGGTACAATTGCATGCTATTTGCAAAGTTTTGATGCAATTGTCCGTAGAAAGAGCTACCAGATAATTAATGTATGAAGCACAGTTCGGTGTGCATCATTGGGTATATTCTGTTGATTACGACTAAACACAAGGCTCGAATGGTTTGTCGAAAGTAACGTATATCCAAATAAGTGTGTTTATTTCGAGCTTATTGAAGTTCCTTGCATTTAGCCAATCTCAATTCCCTTGATATAAACATCACAACTGCATCTCTACTAATCTTCATAATTTTATATTGTTTGGTGTACTCGTATTGTGTTGCTCATGGCTGCAAATTATTTGCAATCAGGAAAACCAGTACCATGACTGTTTTTTAGGTATAAACTATGTAGCATAGACCTATAAAATATATAAAGAGACAAAGAGAATACCAGAGTAGATGGAGATGCTATGGATGTAATTACTCAAGAAAAATTAGAATCACCTATGCGTTGTCAAACATATCCTTGGAGATAAGACCTTTGCTCATCCTGTCAGTGACCATTTTGGCAAATTGCAGCAACAATTTCTTATCACCTAAAATCTGTTTGAGCAAATTCGGAAGTAAGTTAGACTCCTTGAGAGCCCCAACAACCTCTTTAGGAGAAATAGCACCTGAACGCAAGATTTCATTTAAGAATTGGGCAGAAGGATTGGCTAAATCTGGAGATGTCAACAAGTGTTGGACAACCAGTGATGCCAATCCAGAAGAAACAAGAAGCGAAAGGACTTTGTTCAAGTATTCATTTTCACGTTTAGAAAGAATAAAGCTCAAAGCTTCGTCCTCATACACAGCCTCTGCTTGGGCTTCCTCCTCGAGACGGTCCAAATCACGCTTGTTGAAGATGTTAATTCCGTTGACTTCCAACAATTCCTTGCCAATACGTAGAACACCTGGTAATATTTCAGGGTCAGACAACGACAATTCCAAGATTTGGGGGACCATTCCAGACTTTTCCAAGGCAATAAACAAATCAGTCAAATTGATCAATCCAGACTTCAAGACCACTATGGTAGTGTCAATCGATATTTGAAGCAAAACTGGGTTAGTGAGAAGTAAGTCAAGACCAAAGTTAAGGATACCTGCATTAGCAAGAGCAGCAAGAATTTGGTTAGCAATATCGTTGAGATTAATATTGGCCAAGTCGAGCTTTGAAGAGCCAATGGTTTGAGGGCTGACAGCTTTAGCTGTAAAAGCAGGAATAGTGCCAGCAGCAGTTGTACCTTGGGCCGATATAACAGCAGTGGTAGTAGCACCCCAAAATGGAATGGCACCTACTGAGCTTGCTGCGAAAGTGCAGTATAACAAGATAGACTTAGCAGAAGATTTAGATAAGTACATTGGTAGGAAGGGTAATAAACTTGAATCAGGAATCAAAATAGTTACATTAGTATGAATTTATATACGAAAGTTTCGGAGAATAACTTTGAATGGAAAGTATAACAAGACAACTTATACTTTCTGATCTAATAAGCTTACAGATGTGGATTTATAGATGTAGATTCACTTCGATGGCTGCAAAATCCATATTGGAAGGTCCAAAAGGGTGCAGAAAATTGGGTTATACACAACCAGCATAAACCCCTAATAACTTGTATTCGAAGACTGAAAGAGGAGCAGATGGTGTAATAGGGCAATAATAGGCACTTCTTAGCAAAGAAACGGGTAACTAATACGCTATTGGTGTATTGTCTCGTATCTCCACTTGCAGTGTTGCGGTTTTGCTGTCACACGCATTTTGACCAGCCACCAGCCCCACCAAAAATTCAATTGATAATTCGAGCACAGAGTGAAAGTGGCAACGATAAGACAAAGAATCAAGATAAACAGATGTCGTTTGCTAACTTTGACTTGGAATCACAAAGGCCTCTTGGGACGAACAACAGTACCCCAAACGAAGATGACGAATTAAGAACTATCATGGATAACACGTCGAAACAGTTGCAGCTGTTTGGGACTCTCATTTCACAATTGGATTTGCAACGAAAGCAGGTGGGATCCCGTAGGGATTCTTATGAATTACGAGTTTCCATAGAGGACATCTCTAGTCGTACGGGCGAGTTGGACAAGGTGATACAGATTCTTGTGCTGGAGTTATCCCATTTAATAAATAAGAGTTCTGGTAAGAAAGGTACGGGCACCTTACAAGTAACGGAAAGACAAGTCGTGATCAAAGAAAGACTAGTCAATGAGTTCAACGAATTGCATAGACAATTCCAACGAGCCACAAGACTTTATAGAGATCAAAAACGAAATCATCCGTTAGTAGAGAATCTGCATGATCTACCACCAGACGAGAACACTCCATTGCTAACTGAAGAACAACTGCAAACGCAGTTACAAGTCCAAGAGGAAGAAGATCAAGTCAATGAGACAGAACTACAATATCATGTACTACTCACAGAGGAGCGCAACCGTGAAATCAGTAAAGTTTCACAGGGAATCCTAGAAGTAAATGCAATTTTCAAGGATTTGTCTCAATTGGTGACTGACCAAGGTGAAAATATAGACACTATTGAAGACAACATTCTCAATTTGAATGCAAATACTCATCAGGCAAGCCAGGAGTTAGTAAAGGCACATGAATATCAGAAAAAGAAGGGTAAGTGGAGTTGTATACTATTGATTGCGTTGTCCGTATTCATTATGATAATAGTACTTGCAGTATTGAGTTGAACCCTTCCGTATTTAGTGGAAGGGTGAAATCCTATGGAGGATCTATGTCACCTGAATTCTTGGGCCATTTGACTCTTATTAAGTTGCCTCCTTTATGTACTGTTTACCCAGAGGTTTTAGGTATGGAGCACAGCCTTAGCAGACAGGATCCACTAACGCATGCGCACAAGCTTTGATGGCAACTCAAGCAATTACCGTATATCGACTAAACATGCATAGTTAATTAAAGAATGTGCATGTCTAGAAATGTAGCTAGTACTAGTAATAGAAAGGAATGAAGCAATTTATGTATCTGAAAACTTCTTGAGTGTCAGATTTTTCAGGTTCTAAGTATCGGTTGTTGTTCCAGGAATAAACAATATAGCCACCAAGTGTAAGGATAGTGTAAAAACGACTTAGTGATCAACAGTTGTTCTAGCGCATGAACCAATATCAAGAACTAAGCATTATTGCAAGTATGCAACGGAGATAGTGCAAATCAAAGCACAACGTGATACCATGGAGTGCAATCAACAAGTAATAAACAAGTTAAAGCAATAGGCAGTTTGGGCATGTAAATAAAAATCTGGACATGTACGTAAACAGGTAGGACGTGAAAACAAGCTTGTGAAACAATTAAAGGTGTGTAATGTTTTAACTTTAGTCCTCGACTAAGATTATAGGCAAGCAACATTAGCCTGGTTGGGTCGTAGCCAATGAGTCTCTGCCATCAAACAATCCAACTTGGCTAGTCTAATCGAGTTCTTCCGGCATAGGAGATTCATCTGTACAAGAAGAATTCTGATCAGAGTAGGCAAAGTGATCTAAATCCGCTACAGATGATATCTCACTGTAGTCACTAAATCCCTCAGTTTCGTCTCCTTCATCATCTGTGGCATTTGGGGTGGTGGCCCCGCTTGATGTGTCACTGTGGTATCCCCTTGATAAACCGCTACTTCTACCTACCCCGGTCTTCTCATCATACTCACCATCAGAATGTGTATAATTGCTAGCCCTGAATTCACCATCTGGGATATCAGCAGCGTACATCAGAGCTTCTTGTAAATGACGTCTACATGCGTGTGCACCACGTTCCAAAGCATCTGCCAACCTGTCCAACAAAGCTTCTTTATTCTGGATCACGGCAACTGCAGTACCTGTGATTATCCCAGCTGTCAAGGCCATTTTAATCGAAAGGGGAACTGGATTGTTAGTATTCTGTTATAAGGACCCTGATCAGATGATTCAATAGAAATCAGCCTCTAGCCGATTCAAATAATCGAATCTTGGCCAGCCAAGAGTTGAATCCAATGCTTACTCATAAAGACCATATTCTATATCGTATTCCTAGTGTAGTTCTTTAGGTATAAAGAAGAATTGATAGGGGAATTCCTGTCACTTTTTTGACACTCTGGGGCAATGGTTTTCGTAGTGGCAAAATTAGGGGCTACCAAAATACGAGCATGGAACATGGGGCATTGTGGGAGAGGAGGTGGTAGTTGATCCTGGACAAATAATTTTGCGGTTATGATTGGCATATATCATGGATTGGGGGGGTATTTAGTTGGAGGGTTCAGTTAGTGCTTGTTCGGAGGTTTGTCACTGTGCTCTACCTTGGCTCGTTGAGTGTACCTTCATACTGACTATTTTGCATCCATATCAAAGTGTTGCCAGTGTTTCTTAAGAACCCAGTAATGAAGCAATTGGAGAAAGGCATTATATACTGGCAGCTCACAATCGAATCTCGTATTTGGCCATATTGTATCGATCTGTGACTGACTGATCAATTAAGCATCCTCGTCGAATATTCAGTGGATCAACTCTACTGCTTTCATCAAATGCCAATAGTAAATTTAACGCCTGCATAATATATAGTTGATATCGTCTTAGAAATTCAGCCCGTTCGTTCAACTAATGAAGGGACGATTGCGGAAACTACATGAGTGATAGGACTTGGATCTACAGGTGCTAGGTCAATGACCGGTTGCTCAGTTGTTCTGTATCGCCGGCATTTTGGTAGGTGAATTCAAATGAAAGGTGTCCTGTCGTAGTCCAATGAACCATCAACCATCGACAAGAATCCATATGGCTGCAAAATTTCCCAAAATTCAACAATAATGTTCATTTTTTGACAGTCAGACCTCAAGATGAGACTCCTTCTTATTTAAAATGGTTCATTAGTAGATCTGTGGCTGATCCTGGTTTTACAGTGGTATTGACTTCAACCTATACTCTAGCACAGATCATGGCACCATTCCTGCAACTATGCCCCACACAAAATAAAGCAGTCTAGATGAGATGATAGAAGCAAGCAGAAATACATTCTTTTGGCGGGGTCAAGAAGAATTATTGTTCGATAAACTTTAGGGTCTTACTCCGAACTGTCATCCATTACCCTGAACTATAATCCCAATCATCAAATTCACATCACCAACAAAAAAGCATTGACCCTGACTTGACTACCTGCGGTTCTCGATTTCCGCTCACGACTCACACTGCCTCTCGCATCCTCATTATACCGCTAGCAACCTAAACTTACTCTTCCATTCTTCACTTCCAAGTATGTTTCAACTCAATTCAAAGTCAGAAGGAAATCCTCCTACGAGCTCAATTATTCAGCACCACCCAACCCAAACAAATTCTCAGGTGTCTCCTAGAATCACTTCTGTGAACTTCATCCTCCTCTTTTGCACAGAAACTATCTCCTTCTGTGACCTTGTCAATACATAAAGAGCATGTTGATTCACCATGACCATCTGTTTTCCCCTATGTCTTCCCCTATATTCACCTATCATACTGTCTTCCTAAATTCAACTGATAGAAACTGATAGAAGTAGCGGAAAAAATCTTCGTATCAAGTTACAAAAGTGAAAACTTTTGAGTCACCTTGACTCATGAAATGATATAAGCGGATATGAATTGGTCTACCTGACTCACGAAATGATTATAAATAGGAGTGAATTGGTCTATAATCTCAAAATCCCTTAGAGCATCAGCTACACTCAGGCATGGTTTCTATTTCTCGTCCTTTAAGTGCTTCCGAAAGCTTTAACAGAGCTAGAACTACTAATAGGTTCTATTCAAACTTCCAAGTCAGTGCCACCTACTCAATTGATTTGACTTTACCATTGCTTTACAAAGCCATAAGGAAGACTATTTTGGATTATCACATGTTCATTTGTAATGTTTTCCAGGATGAGAAGCATTACTTCTACCATCCACTTGAAAGTGTAACTTTAGGCCAAGTCTTGAAAATTGTTGATCCTACCGAATATATTTCGGATCTTGGCCTTGTTAATGAAGCTTGGATGAAAAAGGTCAATGCAATCACCTTCAATCACAACGTCCAAGAGCCTTTATTCAGATTGTTTCTTTTGGGCGACCGTACAGTAACTGCTTGCTTCGAGCATTCGATCGCTGATGGTACTGTTGGGGTGTACATCCATCAACTTCTTGCAGAGCAATTTGCATCCGATCTGTATGACGAACTGTATGGTGAATTGCCCAATGATATCACTTTGGAGACCGAGCTTTTCAATTTCTCCGCAGATAAAGGCTTCCTTCGCCATTCTTTGGCTGGTCCAATGGACCCTTACCTTGAACATTATTCCAAAGATTTCACCGATGGTGACCCAAATCATTATTCTAAAGTAGCTCCTGCTGGCTACACTCAAAGCTATCAAGGAAGAACATTGAGTAAGTTTCAAGAGTCCATTGCTTACAAGCTCTTGAACTTTCCAATTGAGGAAACCAAGCTGATCTTGCGCAAATGTAAGCAGGAAAAGGTCACATTAACGGGCTATATAGTGATGGTGATGTCTATTACATTACAGCCATTTTTCAAAGACACATATCCTACCCATAGAGTCGCCCTCAACATGAGAAGACATTGTCCTGAAGATTTAGTGGGCCCTGGCCGTAAAATAATCGCTACAATGGCTCAAGTAGGTATCAGTCAAAATTTACCTCCAACGACTGAATTCTCATGGGACCTGGTTCGTACTCTTAATGCTGATTTACTAAAGACTATTAATAACAAGAAGTTGTTTAATATGTCAGCCAACTTCTTTGAGGAATACGAGAAGGACCCCCTCACCAATGCTCTAGACGTTTTTACATCCCAGCTCGGAAAACCTCGAGGAGATACTACAAAGTTCTCTAATTTGGGCTACGTTGATATGCCACTTATTGAGAGTCTTGTATTTAGTCAAGATGTTCCTCCTGCTGCCAGCGAATTCTTGTTGAATGGGGTATCTACTCCAACCAAGGGAATGAACTTGGTTTTGAGTTATTATGACGACAATTTTGATGACGTTGAAGAAGACAATTTTGATCAATACTTGGTGAAATTCAGAGAAAACATTATGAAGCATGTCTAGAGAAGCCACTCTTGCTATATAAGAAAATGGAATAGACAATATTAGAGTATCCTATTTTTACGAAATGTGTTAACATTCATATACACGTCATATTCTGAACCTTTCTTCGGGATGTCCTTTTATTGTCCTTGCGTAAATGACAGTACTTGCAATTGATCGCTACACCAGATAATGCTGGATCCTTATACGCAATCGAAATAATTGTACCTTCCAAATATCTGCTAGACCAACGAAATCTTAACAGCAAACCCCCCTTAAACAACATACCCGTTTCAATATACGAAGCTTTCCGAAGGATCACCTAAACTAACTTACCTTACATTTTGTTCAACTATATTTGCACAACGAGATATTTCATGGCGTAAACCTTTTTCCAGTGCCCTGCACATCAAGTTAATATTTTTATACTCCTACAACACAATACAATATCTATATCTAGGAATGTCAGTATTACCCTAGGGAGCCACCTTTCTCTATTTTAGGGATTGTGTATTGTTATTGTTTGAAATTTGTAATAAATAATTGGCCAGGAAAACGTTGTCAAGTAACCTCAGAAAAGGTCAATTCATCGATTTCTCCAACTCTAACCTTCATAGTATCCTGGCTACCTTCAAAATCCAATGTCTTCCTTGCTACAGCTCTCTTGCAGGAAATATACATTTGGCTTCTCTCAGTGCATTCGTACCCATGATCTGCTTCTCTCAGTGCATTCGTACCCATGATCTGGTGTAGTGTATGGCCTAGACCAAGCTAATGCATGTACGGCTGTGAATTTTTGACGTGCTGCAGCACAAACATTTCGGACAATTTTTATTTTGACAGCATAACTACTAAATCCTGGTTAGCCAGAAATCTGGCACAGCCCGTGGCAAGACTCATATATTTGCCGTTCCATAATCGAATGAAGATGAATCCTGTCTACCACTAATGAAATTTGGACCTTGAGGAACCAATTCGTTCTTGGGAAAATTACCGATTGCAAGCTTGTTTCATTATGCCGACCCTTTAATATGAAAAATTTCACATTTATTTGCAACCATAATAATGGCCCATTGTGTTAGCTTTTGCGAGTTCGGGTTACATGAATGGAATAGAAGAGACTGTTAGCATCTATATCGGACGTATCAATAATGCGACCTTGTGATATTAGTATTGCCACTTATTCTGACATTGTTATCTCTTCCATCTAACGTTTTACCATGCTTTTGCGGAATGCTTTTTGGCTAAATGACTCCTATTGTTAGTTGCGAGTATGTAGTAGTGCACCCCTTTTTGCTACTGCCTCAACCGAAGGAGATCAATACTCAATACCTAACGTTTTTGAACAATGCACCTCCTTCATGATTGGCACGTAATATAATTATAAGCTCATGTTCCATATATACCATTGTGCTATTTCATGTTCACTGCAACAATGAATTCAATCTAGATATTTATAGAAAGGGGTTGACATGCTGCACTGCTTCTAAAATAGTCTATGATATTTCAAATAAGTAACGTTGCTTGCTAATAGCTCAAGGGTTAAAGGTAACTAGAAGTATTGGGCTTGAACTCAACTTTTTCAGTGCCCAAAAGTGTATTTAAGTAGCTGCAAAAACCATGGTGACCTTACCAATTATCAGTTATCTCCCCCATTATATTGGCAAGATGAGGATATTCAGCTTATTTGTATTTGCTGTGTCTGTTGCTGCTCAAGGGAAGCCTTTTGCATTCACCCCTCAAGCTCAAATCAACTATGGTGCCTGTTCTACCCAGATAAGAGATAGTAATGCAACGTTCTGCAAAATGTCAGATGGACACACCAAACATTATGACTTTGCCAAATGCTTCTGCTCAAATAAAAACGCATTAGCAACGTTGTCTGGTTGTTTCAAAGTCGGTAAGTCCGAAGACATGGAAACCATAGCCCATATTATCAATATTTGCAAGAAACATGGTACTGAATTGACTCAAGCTATATATGATGATGCACTGCATTATTACGATACCAGTGCTATTCCAGTTGAAAATCAAAGCAAATGTATCTCTGACGGATTGGTTACTTGCCCAGTTATCTTCAAAGAGAGTACGACAATGCTTTACTTGCGATCTTATGATAAGTACATAGGAAACTATAACAAGCTGGTGTATTATAGTATTTCTCTTACTGGATACTGGATCTTTGTCTTGTTTCTATACTCCTTGAGCAACTGGCTAAGAGTGTTGGCTCCTCTGGTTTTCGTCAGGTCAGAAGGTTTCAAATGGGTTGATAAAGTAAAGAAGCATGTTGTCCTACCAGCAACAGTTGGTGGGCACAAACAGGAAGCTATAACCCTGAGATCCGGGTCTTTTCTTCAGGCCTTGATGCCCTCTCGACTTGAAACAATAATCTTGTTAGGGTTTGTTGCTATGTGTGTTGCATTTATGTCTACTGAAGTCAATTTCATCGAAGGTGATCCAATATTTGCAACCAAGAACAGTGCATTACGGAAATATTTAGGTGTAAGATCTGGTATCATTGGGACAATTAACATTCCTCTCTTAATATTATTCGGAGGAAGGAATAACTTCTTACAGTGGATCACAGGTGTTAAGTTTTCTACCTTCATCACTTTCCATAAATGGATTGCACGTATCTTTGTTGCCATGATCATCCTCCATTCTATTTGCTACTCGCTATCATTTGATGTACACTACAAGGAATTTGTCAAGAGAGATTTTACCACCTGGGCTATTGTTGGCACCCTAAGTGGTGGACTCCTTTTCCTCCATTCACTATTGGCATTTAGACGTAGATGGTATGAGGTATTCTTGATCACCCACATTGCTCTAGCCGTGCTATTTGTTGTTGGAGCATGGAAACACGTATATAACATGGGATACGTGTGGTTCTTGTACTTAGCTCTGGCTGTTTGGGCTTTTGATAGAGCCATACGTGTTGGTAGACTCTTCGCATTTGGGTTCCCAAAGGTTAACATATTGTTGATCAACAATGACTTGATTAAGTTGCAAGTACCAACTCGAACTTGGTGGAAATCGGCAAATGGTGGGTTCTGCTACGTTTATTTCCTTCTGGGGACGAAGCTCTTCCAATCTCATCCGTACTCTTGCTTGCAACTCCCTAACCAGATCAATTTCTACATCAAAGTCAAAGAGGGCATTACACAGAAGTTGCGTAGCGAGTTGTTCGATTTGCCAAACATGTCCAAAGAAATGAGAGTGGCTGTGGAAGGCCCCTATGGTGGTGGCCTTGAAGCGTACAATATAAAACACTACCACCGTGCTGTATTTCTTGCTGGTGGTAACGGGGTACCAGGGTTGTATTCTGAAGCGTTGGATTTGGCTGCAAAAAAAAATATGCAGCAACTGGTGAAGTTGATATGGGTGATAAGTGAATACAACCTATTGAACTGGTTTCATGAAGAGTTGATGATGGCAAAGGGTACCAAAATGGAAATAGATATATATGTCACTCGCCCAGAAACTAGGTTACATGGATATGTTTTGCAGTTGTACGACGACTCTGATGAAGTGTCATGTACTAAGAAGGAGAAAGTATCTGAAATGACTATAGAGTCTGACCTCAACCACCTTCAACAAGTTGAGAGTATTAAACGCCACTTGCTGCATGTCACGTTCCATAACTTCAGGCCTGTAATGGAACTGTTGGTGACAGGTGAAGTGGACCTATGTGCTGAGACTTCGGTTGCCATTGTTGCCTGCGGTCATCCAATAATGGTGGACGAGGTTAGACAGCAGGTTGCAAATAACGCAGATTACACGAAGAGAGTTGACTTCTATGAGCATTTGCAAGTATGGGCTTGATATTAGACTTAGATAAAGCTATATAAAACATCTAAAGGTTAAATTGTTAACCACACTCATCTTGTTGCTACCTCAACATCTGTACAGGCACTTGATTGCAAGACATCAGTCTCGTCCAAAAATCTCTTGGTTGCAGCAGCTGTGATGAAATTGTAATAATCTAGGAGCTCTTCAAAAGAAAGATCTGTTCCTGTCTTCACGTTTCTAGAATCAGTTACATTCACGGTAATTGCATCTCCCTTCAACTTGGCTGGAATAGGAAGCAGGTAGAAATAGACAGTATCCACTGCTGCCTTCAAGTTAAGCTCATCAACTCAAGTGTTTTGTTGGAAATCCAATCTTACTACCAGGAAACCAAGATTCCAGGCTAGAATCGAATCAATAAAGTGATCCACATTGCAAAATATATCATCCATCGTATCACACTAGGAGAAATTATTAAATCTGGTTTCGTGATACCCAAGAAATCCTATCTGGGTAGATATTAAAAGGCCCATTGGCTATAGATACTAAGACTGCACCTTCACAGAACCGTTCGATGTACTTGTATAAATTCTGAGTAGGTCTTGCGATATTTCTCTTGTAGGGCCATTCCGAGTCAGCTAGGGGAGTCTGTTGATCAAATGAAATACCTAGATCAAGCAAGGTTGAGGTACCATCAATAATAATCAGGCCATCCTGAGAGGTTTCATAAGTAACTTTGTACATGCCACCGATGTTCATCGGCGACAGGCATGCTTGAAATCCAAGGGTTCACTATTGTAGCGAATAATCTCTCTTCGTATGAAGTATCTCAGAACTCTGGCGGATGGCGATGGAGCTCCTTACAGGTCTGTTTAATAAGTATAATTTTACCTTTAGAAATATCTAATATTGTTCTAGTAAGTCTAGTAATATCTAGTTCTTGGAAGTACCAAACGAATAATCACCCAGGATCCAAGTGTTAAGCATGGACAACGCACTCTCAGGCTGGTCAAATGGAACCATATGGCCAGCATCATAAATTCTCAAGAAAGTGAATTTCTCGTAGTTTTTAACTTCACCGGCAGGCTTGTCACCAACAGACCACGGTTTCAAAGTAGTAGCCTCAAACTCGTCATGGCCAGTGTACTCCAAAGCATCAGTCCAAGCATGGTTTCCTAACCAATTACAAATGTAATCCTTGTCACCAGCATAGATCAATACAGGTAAGCCCTTCTCTAAAAGCTGTGCAACATCCTCTTGGAAAGGACGGGCTTCGTCTCCGGATCTTTGAAAGTTGAAAAATACAGTATCGTCGCAAGAAGTAAAGATGTCAACGTTAGCTCCCACAGCATTCTTGACAAACTCAGAGTTAAGGTAATCGTCGATATAACCTAATTGCTCGTAGCATAATCCACCGTCATCACCACATTGGACTCTAATATCATATGGGTTCAATCCAGTGTTGGCGTATGGTTCGAACAAACGTTCACAATAAAGATATGCAGGAATACATGTGAATACAGATTCTTGAGCATAGCAAAGATGTTCTAATATAGCGCATCTTTCGTATTCATCATCCATTCTGTTACAAGTATCTTCGTCCAAAACAGCCTTGTAGCCACCCAAACCACAACCCATTGGTTTGTAGGATGCATCTTGGATTAAAGCATCGGTAATACCATTACCAATTAAAATCGAGCTAAGTTCAAACAGTCTGTCAGCGTTTCCAAGTATTTCTGTGGCAATTGCAGGGATATAGTGACCAGCATACGATTCACCAGCAATATGGAACTTAGAATTAAGGAACTGCGGGAATTTCTGGAAGAACAACTCCAAGAAGATGAAAACATCCTTTGCAGCAGACCGAGTACTTGTGATTTCGTCCCCACCAGTGTAAGAGTAACCAACACCGACTGGTTGGTCTAGAAATATCACAGAAGCATTGCTGTTCCAAGAGTGCGGATTGTAAACTGGCTGCAATGTGGAATTAATGGACAGTGGACCTAATTCAAAGAATAAACCGGTTGCAGAAGAGCAGCCAGGACCACCATTCAACCATAAGACAATAGGGTCGTTTTCTGGGTCGTTTCTCAGCTCGAAGAACCAGTAGAAGAAGTGCTTGTCCAAAGCATTCACATCCAAGTAACCAGTGTATTGTTTGACCGAGTCTAAACCCAAAACCTCTGGGTTATTCTCTTTTACTCTCATTGAATGATCTATGAACTGCTTGGATTCAACTACATCAAAGCCATCGGCCTTGGCGTTGAAGATTTGCTGAGCATTCTTGTACTTATTGGAACGCAACTTGTTGCTTAAAGTCTCAGCTTTGAGCTTATTCTTTGCCTTAAACTTTGAAACGGCATTGTCAATTGTTTCAAGCGAAAAATCATCAAACATAGACATCCAATTTGAAGAAACAGAAGGATCAAATTTTGTTTCAATGTTATTGTCTGAGTGTTCTGAAATGAAATTCGACCCAGTATTACGAAGGGACTCCTGTTGGTTGGTCAACTGGTCTTTCATGAAGTCCAACCCTGGGACTTGGAATGCATTTGCGCTTGCACAAACGATTGCAATGTGTGCAAGTATTGATAATCTCATGCTAATGGATAATAGTGGTAATTTATGCGTCGAGAGAAGCAAAATTAGGGGGATTTCAGTGCCTTAAATACTTTTGGAGGAGGAGGTCCCCTTATCTGGGTGGCAGTTTTGGGCAGGGTAAATAACCACTGCCGTTGTACTTCCTGCGAGGTTTGAATTGAGTCACAATGACGCAAGGAACTTGTAAATGAAGGCTTGTTGAATTGGCTGGTGTCCGCGTGAGTAATTGGGCTTATATGTATGTGCTATATGAATAAAGCGGCTTGAGATGATCAAGGTGAAATGTGGGGTTGAAAAGAGGAAGTATTAAGGTGTGTTTGGGTGTTTGGTGTGTTTTGGGGTTGATAAGGCTGAATTTGCAGCCATTGCTGGCCTTCGATTTGTGTGGGAGTGAAAGTTATGGAGGGTTGTAATTATGAAAATGAAAAGGATAATGACAGGGGTTTGAAGTAAATGTAAGCTTCTTATAGCATCGGATTACTTATAATATTGGGTGATCTTTGCCAAATTTACACTGAAATGGTGGGAAGTGTTTGTGGTGGAGACGAAACACATTCCTGCAAGCATATACTCTTATAGGATTATGCTATGACAACTAATCACTTTACACTGAAAAGTAATTAAAGTCTAAGAGAATGAATATAGTGTCCTCTTGTGCCCTTCTTGGTGCTTAGATCTCATAATATCAATGTTCAATTGACCGTTGTCTTATTATCTCGTCTATTTGTGCTTCTTGCTGGCAAGACAAGAATGGTACAGAATAGCAATATCCACCTCTTCAGCAACTACAAAACATAAAAAACTTCAAGAAAAGCGATACCCAATGAATAGTGAGTGACTAACCTTGAATGTGCTTCAACATAAGTCGAATAGCACTGTCTTCAGGCAACATTCGAATGCAGCTAATAATACGTTGGTACGTTAAGAGTCAAGAATGATCTCACGAAACTATGTGGTCTACGTATTGAAACAATACATTAAAGAGCCATTCACTACTCAAAGGACCTGGCAATGGAGGAACCCATCGAATTGCATGACATCACATTGCGAAGTCGCCAGACAGGTACTTGGATCAATCAGGAAGATGTGGACCAAGTAAAACGGTTCAATGAGTTTCGAACGGTTGACTGGGTAGAGGATGAATTGAGTGAACATCACAAACGATTAGCCAAACACAAGAACACAGGGGCTACATCTCTAGGCGACAAACTATATCTGTCAACCCAGAATTGGTTATTGCTTGCACTTATGGGATTGTTCATAGGTCTCATTGCCAGTTTTCTCAACATAATAACTGCTTGGCTCGCTAGTTTACGGTTAGGTCATTGCTCATCCAACTTCTACTTGAGCAAGCAATTTTGCTGCTGGGGAGAAACTGAAGAGTTTGGTTCGTCTTGCGAGAAGTGGCATGATTGGTCAGTGCTGCCTGTTGTTAATTATTTGGTCTACGTGATTATATCACTTGCGTTTCTGTCTGCCCTGGCAGTTCTTGTTAAGCTGTTTTCTGCTGCAGCTGCTGGTTCAGGAATATCTGAGATCAAATGCATAGTATCAGGGTTTGTCATGGAGGGCTTTTTAGGCTGGTGGACCTTATTGGTCAAAAGCATTGGTTTGCCATTAGCAATTGCATCAGGATTGAGTGTTGGGAAGGAAGGTCCAAGTGTTCATTATGCGGTATGCGTGGGCAACAATTTGACCAAATTGGTTTCTCTGTATAGGAAGCTGGCACTGAAGGGCAGGACCTTCTTGACTGCTACTGCTGCTGCTGGTGTTGCTGTTGCGTTCGGCTCTCCTATGGGGGGTGTTCTTTTCTCAATTGAAGAAATCTCCTCAGTCTTTGAATTGTCAACCATATGGCAATCATACTTTTGCTCGTTGGTTGCTGTTACTACACTAGCAGCAATGAACCCCTTTAGAACGGGCCAGCTTGTTCTTTTCGAGGTGAGCTACGATACTAACTGGCATTATTTTGAGATCCCATTATACATAATCATAGGGATCTTTGGAGGAGTGTACGGCCTTGTGGTTTCTCACTACAATATTAGGGTAGTACTGTTCAGGAAACGGTTCTTGAAAAACTATGCAGTTCGTGAAGTTCTCATCTTGTCCTTATTAACTACTAGTTTCAGTTATTTCAATGAATATTTGAAGACAGATATGACTGAAACAATGGATATATTGTTTCATCAATGCAATGCTGATTTCCAGCATCCGATTTGTCACTTGGACTCAGGAAAAGCACAGATATTGTCGCTGTTGATATTTGCTACTATTGCAAGAATGGCATTAACAATCATTACCTATGGTTGCAAAGTTCCAGCAGGTATTTTTGTCCCACTGATGGCAGCAGGGGCAACATTTGCTAGAGCCTTGGGGATCTTGGTGGACAAATTCTATCAATCGCATCAAGACTCTTCTATATTCTCGACTTGTCCAACAAATGCCAAATGCATTATCCCAGGTACCTATGCCTTTCTAGGAGCTGCTGCGGCGCTTTGTGGTATAACAGATTTATCTGTAACCGTAGTAATTATAATGTTTGAATTGACTGGAGCCATCAGATACATCATACCGACAATGATAGTGGTAGCTATCACCAAGACTATCAATCATAAATGGGGTAAGGGAAGTATTGCGGACCAGATGATCAAATTCAATGGGTTGCCACTTATTGATGCTAAGGAAGAGTTCTCTTTCAACACCACTGTTGAGAGCTGTATGACAACCATTGTCGTCGCCCTTCCTTCGAGCATTGACCATAAGATAACACTTGGAAAACTAAGGAACATATTGAGGAAAACTAGTTGTCGTGGGTTCCCCATAATTCATAGCCCTTCAAATCCTAAAATAGCAGGTTTTGCTCTGCGATCAGATATAGAGTTGATACTTCAAGACAAGAATGAGATCTCTGATGGCACTTTGTGCCTTTTTGGCAGAAGCAACGCGTATGGGGAAGTCATTGATTTCACTCCTGTTGTCAACCTATCTCCCATGATGGTAAATATCGATGTCTCCTTAGAGTATGTACTTGATATCTTCGTTAAAGTGGGTCCAAGGTACATTCTAGTGGAAAATAACGACCACTTCTTATCAGGAATAATTACACGGAAAGACATTTTGAGATACGAATATACCCTTCATCACTTGCATAGTAATGATGATGAACAGCAAAAACGCTACAGCATTATAGAGGAAAAGACATGGGACTTAATGGTGCTTCTTGTCACAAATTTCAAGAGAAATATGGGTAAGTTGTTATTCAATAATGACCAGAGGTTTCTATAATACCTTGACTTTGCTTGCAACACGTTATAGGGGCGTAGCGAGACAGTATTTAACTTCTCTCAAACCCAATAAATAGATAAGCAAGAGCTTAGCGTCACTGCTTAACGCAATCTTTCTCAAATTAACAAATGAACAATATGTTACATTTTAAGTAGGTCAATCTACTCTAATTTATTTGGGATGCTCAATACTACACTAGATAGTACTTAAGGTATTTGAATCTATAAAATTTTGAAAGATATATTGTCGTAAAGTGTACTATTGGCCTTTCCATTTACCGTTGTCTCTATAACCGTTGTATAACGTTCTATAATATGCTTTTCCAGGGAGGTCCAAGGAAGTGCTTACTAACTGCAACTCATTATGCGAGAGAACGTCGCAAGCAGCATATATACCCGGCATAAGCTCATCAACTGTAACGTTATTAAAGTTGTACTTCAAGTTTAAGTAGATGTAATTGATCAAGAATACTGGCAAATGTCTCCTTAAAGCTTTTCTGATCAAAGAAGCAATTGAGTTAAGAGAATTTTTGGATAACTCTCTCGACATGTTCGAACCCTCACATAAATTGGTCAATAAACGAGAGTATTCATTTCCACATTCCTTACTCTTGGACAATTTTGTATCCTCCTTTAATGATAAAGGTTCAAGTAAGCTGATAAATGTACTTATGACCAAATGGTGACGGGTAGACAACTTATATCTGTGAAAGAGCAATGCATGTGCAACAACTTGTGTGGTCTTGATATACACCTCAGGAGAATCGAATGACTTTCCGAACATATGGCTGATTTTGGTAATTAAGGTAAACGTCGATTCCAAAGAATATTGGTTGAAAAGCCAGGTCATATCACTCAAGGACAATTTGAGAACAGTGACAATATACTCGATGGAGCCATGATTCAACTGATTTAAGTTGGATAACAACGTAGACAAAACACCAACAAAATGATTGGTATTGATGTGGCTCTTCTTGCTGCATCTTGTCAAGGCAAGAAGAATCTTGACAAATATGGCAGAGTTCTCAGTGTTGATACCCTCGGTGGATCCTAAAACAAATGAGTACACCCTTTGGAAGGTCTCAGCTTCTAATTTCAGTAAATAGGCATGCAATTCCAGTGATAAGTCCATACCATTCGATTCTAAAATGAAATACAATGAGATCAAATATAAAGAGTGGTCTTCAGAGTGTATCATAGTTAACAACTTGAAAAGATGTCTTTGCAAGCTGAATTTAGCTTCCTTTTTATCAAATTTGTTCAACTGGGCCCCAACTAGTTTAATATGCGACAAAAGTAAGGTGTGATCAGACAGTGATATATGGTCAAATAATGTAATGATTGAAGTGAAAATCCAATCCACCTTCTTAAAATTCTCTAGAATCAAATTCTTGGAGATAAGTTTACTTAACGATTGGTTCAAGCTAGCAGAAAGGTTTGTCACCAATGATTCTATCATTGCTTTAACTTCGTGGTCGTGAACTTGTTTCATGTTGATTGTCTCCAACAAGTGTAAAGCAACTTCAAGATCAGCTGAGACTTTAAATTTATACTTGAATTGAGAGCTTGAAACCAATTGCTCCAAAGAAGATTTAATGAATTTCTTATCCTCTTCAGAATTCAGGTTCAACTCATTAGTCCAGGTCGAATTCACAATTTCCAAAGAAATTTCCTTAGCTTCTGGTGTAGAGGTTTCGACCAACTTGGTTAACCCTTTGAAGTTAGAGCATAATCCGCCTTGTGATTTTGAAGTCAAGTGCTTCAAAGATAATCTATACTGATAATTCTGCAAGTCTTTAGTATCGAGTGATAATTTATATAACTTATCGATCAAGACCTTCCTGACTGTCTTATCAAAGCATTGAATTGGAATGATTGAGATCAACTCAGACAAATTCTTTGTTCCCAAGTTGATTATGATATATTGAGTTAATGCAGCGGTCAATTTAGGCTGTTCAAAGAACAACTCACCGTCGTCACCGAAATAGTCCTTGATCTCAATAGCGGAGTACTTCTTAAAAATTATTTTGATAAAAAGGTCCAATTGCTCCTTTTCAAAATAGTTTTCCAATATTATGATCCATCTATCTAAGATAAGCTTAATTTCAGCTACATCTGAGTGCTTTGATAAATGTGAAGTGAAGGTACTTTGCAAGGAAACGGAGCATTCACCGGTCAATTCAATGAGCCGGAAAACAGAATTATAATATGCAATCCCTTTAGCCTTGGATGAAGATACCTTGGCCTTCAATATCTCTGCAAATTCATTGCCAAAAACACACAAGAGGTAGTAGTATATGTTCCAGAATTTATCGTTACCATTAATAAAAATGCTAGAGTTCTTCAATACCAAATCTCGTAAAGCATCTACTTTTGCAGACGGGCATTCTGTCAAACCTTTGAAAACACATGTTAACAAAGGTATTTGGTATTTGATGTCAATTTTGAAAACCTCAGTTAACAACTTTGATAACTGGTTTGACGACAATGACTTAATAAATTTCGAAACAGAGTTGATAAACTCGAGCGAAGCCCATCTTGAGTTCTGCTTGATGGCATCTACCCAAACCAACATGAAGAACTCATGGATTTCTCTACCCTTTAAGTAAGCCTGTAAGATAGACTCAGCAATTGGAGTAGCCAATTTCTGATTGGCAGAAGCACTCAAGAGGGCGAACACTTTAGGCCCATATTCAATAGTACGTTCCACATCCAAGTTGAGTAAATGCAAGACCAAATTCCAGTTAATCGCAGACGAGGATGCTTTAGCATCGATTTCGTTAGTATAGATAGATTTCAAAAACTCAGGAGATAAGAATTTGTTCAGTAAGTTTGCTGATAAGATTGACAATAAATCTTCAGATATGGCAGCGAACTTTTCATGTGAGATAATGGCAATGAACAATTCTTCACATACCCTGATGTTCTTTGAAGAAGCATGGGTGATGGTCAACTTGAATAACAAGTTGACAGCAGATGAGGTAATGTTATCTATATTGTCAGTCAAAAAGAGATTAATATTTGTAATGAAATACTTGTTAAAGTAGTCTCCATAGAATAATGAATCAGTTAAAATGGATTCGATTAATTGTGAAGATAAGCCTTGTGGGTGGGCAATTAAGAAACTCAAGATGTTTAAACAACTTTCTTGAACGAATTTACTATAACTCTTCTTTGAAAAAGTATTAGTTACCTTTAAGTTTTGCAAATCAACAAGATCTTTTATGGTTTGAGTCCATGAATCATTAATCGTGGGGAAATTCAAGACATTATTGACATATGCATTTAACAAGGACAGCGACGAATTTTCATCAATCTCGATATAAGCTTGATCTTTGACGAGGTTTGAGAATTCAAATACGGTGTCCCACAAGCTTTGTTGAGCCTTTGTATCTTGATTGGAGAACACATTTGTGATCAACTCCACATATCTAACGTTGTTGAAGACTCTATTTCTCAATGGCTTTTCATTATTCAAAGAATTCCACGATTCTATGAGTAATCTCCATATTCCATTACTATATTTCCAAGCCTTGAAAGGTCCTGGTGAGTTTTGGTTTACTCTGTCACACAACAATTCGAATATGAAGATGTTCTTGTTCGGGAGATATATCTCTGGAATCTTATCATTGATGAGGTCATAAGCTGTTGATATTATATCTTCGACCGAGGCTTTTGACCTTAGGAACTTAGTGGCCGCTTCTGCGCTATTCAAGTTCATTTTGGTGAAGAGACAGGTTGTGGGATCGTTTTGGTTTTGGTTTTGGTTTTGGTTTTACTTTTGAATTGGTATTTTTTTGGCGATGCCCTAAAAATTCGAATGAGAGATGGGCAGTCGAGTGTTGGAGTATAGAGAAGCAAGGCAATACTGAAGGGAAGCAAGAGTAAGAGAAGGAAGCAAGAGTAAGACAAGGAAGCCAGCTAGAGCTGAGGAACAGAAAAGCTGCAAATCCGAATGCCAGCAAGATTACAATGTCTACGTGGATGTTAGTCAAGAAATCACTTGGGTATCAGCCTACAGTTCACTAGTGGTCTAGTCCGTTCATTTACATATATAATACACCTAGATCAATAAAGTTTCAATCTTATCCTTAATACCATAGATTTGGTTCTTGATGGTAGAAGCATCGTTGGTGGTAACAGAGGCAGCGATAACTGGTCTGGAGACACCACAGGCTCTACCAAGGGCGGCCTTGGATGGAACAAAGACGTATGGAACGTTCTTATCTTCACATAACAATGGCAAGTGCAACAAGATTTCAATTGGTTCAGTGTCAGCAGCCATGATGATGAATTCAGAGATACCTCTGTTCAAGGTCTTGGTAGCTTCATTGGCACCCTTCTTCAATTGTCTCAAGTTTTGGGATTGTTGAACAACATCCAAGATTTGTTGAGATAAAGCGGAGTCGGCTAATGGGAAAGCTTTTGGGTTTGGGGCAGACATTATGTGATTAATTAGATGGGGTTCCTTGCAAATAAGCTCACCAGTATGTATAAAAAGAAGTATATCAAACTATTTTTCACATCTCATCTCTTACCTTTCTCATACAATTTTTCACGACCATGAGTCGTGCCACCGTTTACTGTGTGTTCGTTTATCGCAGCGTATATTTGAGACCATTAATTTGTCCTTGAACGAACTCAACGAGGCAAAGTCCAATGGTAAAAAATGTTTTAATTCTAATTAGTTGAGAGTTTAACAACATCAATTTAGTTAAAACAATACTAATAACCCTTCATAATGTCTGATTTATGGTATGTTTGAGCTTCTAGGGTCAGGTATGAGCAGGTGATAAATTGAATTGGATTCTTGGATGCAACCGTGGGGATGATTGATTGACGTGGATTGCTGTCGAGAGCGAATAGACAGCTTATGAGGTCGTCCAACATATCACGGAACAGAGGTAATTTATTGATTATTTCGATTCAATGATGCTCGTTGAGGTACATTCTTCGTCGATAATCTCATAATTCATTCAATTCGCCCTTGACACTGGTGTGTTGAATGGGTGTATCTGGTTATCTTTCACCAATCCAATCTCAATTTCAATCTCAATTTCCACCCACCACCCAATTTTTCCCCTTATCAAAAAATTACTTGCAATCGACCAACTGTCCAATTTCGCCCTCATTTCTTCAACAAAAGGATATAATACTAACCAATAATCAATAGCCCAGTTTACGCTCCATTCTTTGGTTCTATCGGTTGTGCTGCTGCCATCGTTTTCACCTGTTTCGGTGCTGCGTACGGTACTGCTAAGTCTGGTGTTGGTATTTGTGCCACCTGTGTCACCAGACCAGATTTGTTAGTCAAGAACATTGTACCAGTTATTATGGCTGGTATCATTGCCATTTATGGTTTGGTTGTCTCTGTCTTGGTCTCTGACTCACTCAAACAACAACAAGCCTTGTACACTGGGTTCATCCAATTAGGTGCTGGTTTGTCTGTCGGTTTGTCCGGTTTGGCTGCTGGTTTCGCCATTGGAATTGTTGGTGATGCTGGTGTTAGAGGTACTGCCCAACAACCAAGATTATTCGTCGGTATGATTTTGATCTTGATTTTCGCTGAAGTATTGGGTTTGTATGGTTTGATTGTCGCCTTATTATTGAATTCTAAGGCTGATCAAGATGTCATTTGTTAGGATCTTAGGAATTTATCTGTTTTTAGATGGACAAACCACAGTTCCCTTTTTATTGAATTGAATTGAATTGGTTGTTCATCTGTTGAGAGACTCAAAAGATTAAATCTACCTTCTACAACCTCCTAATTTCCCTTTCAATTCACTTCTTTGGTGAGTAACAGATAATGAGCTAGGTTGACTCCATAGTCATTCGCTTTGTCCTCGATATAGTCTTCCATTACTTTGCCTCCTCCCTATACAAACTTTGTATTTTTGTTTCAAGAAAAAATAGTGGAGTATTGAAAAGTTAGTTATATCATTAAGATCAATACTCGAATTTATATTTAATTTATATAATACATACATATAAATACAATTCATTAAAGTAGAAGTAGGAGTTTTATTATATTTTCAAGTAAATGTTGTGGCAACTTGTGCTTGTTTTGTATTAATTATTTATGTACACCTGTCCTATCTTGACTGTTATCTCGTTTCTGATTGACTTGATAAGTTCATTAATATCTTTAGGAATAATAGTTTTGCTATCTTTCATCACCTTTCTCCAATCGTATTTTTCGATCTCTGTTTCGAAGTGTTCAATGGAGTACTTGTATAAAGATTCTCCATCTTTAAAATCCTCGGCATATCTGTCCCTTTCGTAATTGTTAATGAATTCGATAAGAATAATCAATCCTGGCAATTGGAAAGAATACTTCGTATCAAGCAAAAACGGTAATACTTGGCTTAGCAATAATGGGTAAAACTTCTTAGGCAAAAAATTAAACTTTAGCAAGTTGACCAATTTACTCATGGATCCACTTTTGTCCGAATTATTCAGCAATGACTTGAAGAATTGGAATAAAACTGCGTATGGTGATAAGCATTGCCTTATTATGGGATGAATTTCAAATCCTTCATCTACTTTATTATCAACCAAATTGTTTATCAACTCATCTTGGATTGGTCTATTATTGATTAGACTATCTTGGAAAATAATGTCCCAGACAATATGGTGTACTTTCTTGAATCCATCATTGCTTGTGACACTAGTATCCTCTAGGTTAGCTGGATCATATGACTTGGCGAACATGTTAAGTGCTTCATATAATAATCCTTCGTCTAAGGACTTCAAGCCTTGTACATAGTACAACTCTCTTGCTGTGGAAGTCAAGTTCAACTTGGCACATATGGTCAATCCCCATTCCAAATCATCGTTTGTTCTATAATCAAACTTGGGCATGAAGTGGGCAATCGTCTTTCGATTGCTAAATATGGAATTTTGGGAAGTCGAAATGTCCCCATTTAGAAGTAATCCAATTCCAACGGGTACTAAATCATGGACGTTCAAACACTCATACGCGTGTCTAATTAAAAAATACTCTGAGAACGTCTTCTTATCAAGTATTTCTTGGATTGTTGATGATTGTTTTCCTCTGTAATAATTTTGGAAGAAGCCCTTTAATTCGATGAACTTTGAAACGGTCGCAGCAGTGGCTGGATTGAATTCATGCAATGTATGCAAAACCTTAACAAAGTTCTCTTCCAAAATGTCTATAAAACACGCGGATGTAACTTGGAAACTGTCACGCAGATCCCTGTCTTCTGGGATGAATGCTGGTTTAGCTTTTATAGCTTGTTGATAATATTTAGGGTATAACGATTCGTCATCCCTAACTTGGAACAAAGAAAATGCAACAAACACCTCATACCAGTCGTTACAGTACTCTTCTATTGTGTTTTTGAATCCAGTTATAATTCCAGCAACATCCAATACTTGCGTGAAAATGTAATCATGCTCCTCCTTAATTTCTGCCTTACGTTTACCCAACAGCTCTCTGAACTCACAAGCTCTCAATTTCCATTGTGGAAATTGATTCTTAAGTGAAAATACAGTATAAGTTGTAATCAACTCGTGGACATCTGAAATAATCGAATACAATTCTGGATCGGATTCCGACAATTCTTCATACTTTGACGAGGCAAGAAGATTACCTGCTTGGTCAAACAACCCTCTTATCAACAGATTGGTAATTAAGACATTCCAGAATTTTCGATGTAAATATGGTTCCGGTGTTTGATACATTACCTCCTCTATTACTTCATAAGCAATTTTATTGTCAAAGGTGTTAATCCATTTAACCAATAACTCTGGTTTTTGGTTCGCATTACCGTAGAAGTAGTTTGCACCAAGACATTGTAAGATATGAAGTACAATCTCCAACTCAACGATTTCATCGGCATAAGTTTCAGGTACTTGTTCTTTAAATAGTTGTAAACTTTCAACCATCTTGAAGAATGAAGTATTCACTTCAATTTGCTTTCTTTTGTTCTGGGCATCGGAACTGCTGTATTCAGTAACCAAGCCTATAGGTTCATCGTGAGGAGTTTCTAAATCCACTCTAGTGATATCGTTCTGACTCAATCCCTCCAATACTTTGAACAAACTGTTAGTATACTGGACATACAAAGCAGTGAACTCGTCTTTGGGCAAAAGGCTAAGGCTGTATCTATGTTGATCAAACTCAAATACAAGATTCTTGGAGCTGTTCATCCATTCACTTGGATCAATATAGCTAGCTTTGCTGGCGAATATATGCTTGGTAGCCATGTCTTGACTTCCCGACTCTTCGTCTCCAGATATGTTTTGGCTATTGTTGTTGTTATTACCTTCTGATATTCCTTCTGTATCCGAAGACGACGAGAATTCTTCATCGTCATCTGGAATATCCAACTGGTCAATATCCTCAAACCGGTTCTCATCCATATCGTAGTCTGCCATCATTGCTAATACACAAGATTTGGCTGCTTCGCTCAATAGTGACCTTCAATCTAAATCTTGAAGCCTTTTTTGATGAAGAATATTTTGAAGATGTGACCTGTATATAGTGCGACATGGATCGAGTGAAGCTAAAGCTCTGGCGGTGGAGGAAGGGTGGTAGTGGTGGTAGCAGTGATAGAAGCAGTGCTAGCAGCAGTGTTTTGTTCCTACGTGCTACTAGTAATATCTACCCTCATAGCCTTCTCTGAAAAGTTCCTACAATTTCGATACTCGTTTCGTTCATTAATCTACAAATTACCTGCTTCAAAGCATAAACTCTCTAATAACTGCAAATTATGGTTGCAGCTAATGTAAGTCTTTGACTTCTCTCTACCGTGCGTCTTAGCCACCACATACTTTCGTACGAGTCTCATATCTACAATCCCATCTGCTTCTTCTCTTATCATCTCACTGCTACCGAGTTTCCGTTGCTTGTACGCCAATGATTCTGAGTCGTACTGGAATGAATACGAACTCAACTCTTCATTGCATTCTTCTATTGTTCCTGAGAGTGCTTCGTCTTCCAACTTAGTAACCTTGTACAAACCTCCATTCAAGGTCCCGATGATGGCAATTTCACTTAATCTGCCTGCAGTTCGGAACTGGCTGTGTAAGAGTGTGACACAATTCACTTGATCCCAACCAATATTGAACTTGCAAACTTCATCCTTGTCCTTAATCAAAACATTTCCATATGCATCACCTGTAATTAATATAATATCTTCTCCATTGCGGCCCGCATCCATGCATGTTAAGAACTGGTTGCCAAAATTGCTTCTTCGCTTTGCAATGAATAATTTATCGTTTCGTTCTTGTATTTCACATTCTATAATTCCAGTAATGTCTGCTATGAAACACCTATTATCAATCAAAGCATGCGTTGATCCGAGAATAGGGATCTTAACATTGGTGCCAACATTCTTTGTAACGACAATTTCACCCGAATGGTCAATCAGATACTGAACGAACATGATGATATTGCCACACAAACTGAAAATCAACTTTTTCTCGTCAAAACACTTTATCGACTGGAAAATGCAATCAATGCCGACATTGAATTGATGTGTAAGATGAATCTTATCGTTCTTGACGGACAACAAGTAAAGAAAATTCTTATCTGTAGAACTTTTTACGATTGCCACAAATGGTAATCCCTTAATCTGTAAACTGTTATCTGACTTGGGGAAAGCACTCATATCGATGAATTCCATTGGAGTGTCTGTAGTAAACGAGTAAATGGAGTGCATTTTTGAAGTATCGATCAACTCCAAACTTGAGTACTTTGACATGTTCCCACTATCGTTGAGCATATTCCTTTGCGAAACAACAATGGTGTATCGTTTCAACCTCAAGCTCTTGGTATATATGACAGGGGAGTATAAGATTTCGTTGGAAAGCTGACTGCTCTTCTTAGTAAGATCAAATAACATCATAATGTTTTGAATGAGTATTGCGACTTTACCATTCAGTAAAGCAGCAACATCGGTGACGTTCTTATGTTCTGATGTAATAAAGCATAATCTGTAATAATCATAAAGCGGATCCTGAACCATGATATATATTTCATCCTGTGTATGACAAATGATCATTGTCCCATCGATAGTTAGTTTCATTGGTATTATGGAAGTGCAGTGGGTTACCCAACCTTCCAAACTAACTGATGTGGTATCGCACTTAAATTTAAGTTGAACTAAGTCACCATCCAAGTTCAGGTATATGAAATTAGCTCTTTTGCCATTGGCAATAAGTACTGAACTGAACACCTTCGAATCCCTTGGTAAAGTTGCGTCCAACAATTTCCTTAGCTTCCCACTACGATATCGTATGACAGTAAAAGAGTTATCCAGCCATATCGCTAATACCAAGTGAAAATCGAGGACTCTTACTACTTTAAAGCAGGAATATGTTTTTGTGAACTCATAGGTCACCAATAACTCTCCGTTCTCAAATACATTTATCTCGTTAGCTTCATTTATAGAGAATACTAGGGAATCCATTATAGTCCCGTCCAAAATGATGTCGCCCAGAGTAAACTCCCTTCCTATTTTCACTCCGTACTCACTCAATATTGTCAATTTTCTATCAGAAAGATTCTCTGAAAGTGCAATATCGAAAACGTCGGTCGACTCGTTAAAACTGAAATCTATACTGGAAGATAGCTGTTCAGTATATTTGATAATCTCACCCTCTTTCTCACCGGTTATGTATAAGTGGTTTGAATTTTGTATCTTGTTGATTTTCTTGGCCAAACCTTCCGTCAATTTCAAACTCAGCTTCAAATCCAAAGAAAACTTTCCAAATTGAGTTTTGACTAATTCTCCACTATCATACCCACCCTGACATGTAATTATTTGAGACGTTCCTCCATTATTCCTAGCGTACTGTAAGTCGATTATTGGGGTGGTGTTGTTTTTAAATGAGTTGATATGAATGAATGGATGCAGTTGAAACACCTGAAACATCACAGATTGTGACCACGCCGACACGATGTAGAAATAGTTATCATTAATATGAAACAACCCATTCACTATTGGTATTGATGATTTCCCCAATTTTATGAAATTGAAGTTTTTCACATTAACACTTTGTCTCGATATCTGCTCCCATTTCAAGTATATAAGGTAGGTGTTTCCCAAATTGGAAACAACTAAAGTCCGTGAATCATCAATCACAGTAAAAGATTGGAAGTTCTCATTGAGTAATTCTGTAGGAATAGATTTGGTGACACTATTCCCCAGTGCACCCAATGTGTTATCATCATCAATATTCAGGTCCAATGAAACTGTGACCTTGTCATTGGGAAAGTAAAATACATGAGTTGTGCTGAGTACAAGAACCCCGACTTGATTCACAGGGATTATACAAGATGGGGGGCAATCGAAATATTCGAATTGTTTCAAGAGAGTTATCCCATCTGCTGTAGCATGATAGTATCTCATTGAATAACCAAAATCGAAATCCCGGTATAAAACCACCAAAGTAGATTGATGTAGCAAAGTCATCTTCAATACAGTGATAGCACCAATGTGAACTGCCTTCGAAGACCATAGTCTATCCTTGGCAAGCTTTCTCTTCTTATTATTCCTTTGAAATTCGTTTAATGAATCGAAGTTCTTGTTCCTTGTGAATAATTGTAGGAACCCTTGAACATTGTGCAAAATAAAGAAGTCTTTGGCAATAACAAATATTGGAACAGAATCGATAGTTAGTTGATGTCCCACCACATCTAATTGTTCTATCTGGTTCACTATCATTTTGTCGCTTCCATCCCTGTGCAATATGGACACAGTATTAGATGAGTCTAGTGTCACCAACACTTTATCGGATCCAATTAAGAGCGGAGAGATAGCAGTTACTTTATGTTTGAAACAAGCGGAGTATTTCAACTCGTTCAGCCCTTTCAACGAAACTTGAAAAACATCAACAAGGTTGGACTTGACCTCTACCAAGGCTGGATTGACAAGGTCTGCAAATTTACAGTAGACTGCAAGATTCACCGCATCAGGTCGCTGCAACTCTGAAAGAAGGTACATCCAGGAACCAGTTGGGGCGGTGCAAATAAGCTTGTTCCTGCGGTTCGGGGCAGTGCAGTGCGAAGGGTGTGATGGTGAGTGAAGGCGCAATAACTAGGCACTTGTGTATTACCTCCATCTTTAGATCTCTCTGCATCTCACAATACATTATTAACTGCGCAACCAACAGCAGCGGTCGTGTGCACCACCAAATTGCAAAAGCGTATACAGATTTTATGTCTGGGGAGTTTGTGATCATACAGCTGGTGGTATACACAGATATAAACCCAGCAGTGCCTTTGAAGAGACAAGTGTGTGTTAAATGGAAGTGCAGCTTTGATCAGGCGTTAATACTTTTTTTGGAATGAGCACTGAAACAAAGCCCAGTGGTTCATGGAAGTTGAAGAACTTATTAAGGAGTAAGCCAGTAGTCGATAAGGCACACGATGTTCCAAGAACTCCGACCATAGACCATTTCCGCCCGGAGAAGACTCTCAATGCTAGTGTTGGTAGCGATTCCAAAGTGAATTCCAAGTCTGGAAGTTCTATCCACAAGAAGCATGTAGCTAGTGGGGCATCATCAGCGTCTTCAAAGTCGGATCCTGCAACAACGTTGAACAACTGTCACTGTTGTGGAACGCTACTAGCATATCTGTCTAAATCACTTAAATTCAGATGTTCGGTATGCAATACAACCAGTATACTCACTATAAGTAAGCCTGGAGCTGGGAACTCAAACTCGGTGCCTCCGTATATTTTATCGTATGGGTATATCAAATCACTTGTTGAGGATTGTTTGAAGCTGGTGAATGGACTCAATTCCGATGCTACTCCAAAAGAGAACCCTGGAAATACCAAATCAATTCATGAGATATTTGAGCCCCTTTCCAAAATACTTTTTAACTCTTTCAAGTCCTACGAATGTTTAAATCTTTCATTTAAGTTAAGGAGTTCGAGTACAAGACCACATTATTCTACTTCCAATATCAATTTTGAAGATGTTCGAAAAACCTTCAACTTGTTACTCAAATTACCTACTAAGAGGCCCTTATATAATGCATTATGTGGTGCACATGAGTCCACACGTCGTGTTTATACGGGTAATGATGATAACCCTACATCTTTAGCATGGATACTTATCTTGCTAGAGATCCCATTTTTGTCAAAATCTTTGTATGGCACGAAGAGCCAGAAGGCCCAGAAGAATATGTACGATGGTACTGAAATAAGGAGCTTGAGCTATGATATACTTAAGAGATGCATTGGTATTTTGTCACAGTTCTCCACTAAAAACACAGTCAACTACCTTGCGAGCTGGTTCTCCAAGTTATCCACGGACATGTTTGTTGAGAAGTTGGATTTGTTGAATTTGTACATCACATTCCAATTGAGGAAATACTTTTATTTGGCGAATGCTAAAAATCAATCAGTAGATGTTGGTGTCCCTTTTAATGATTACTTAGATGGTTTGCCAGATAAAGAGGGGGAAGACGACCGAGAGAGTGCATTATACTCACCTCAGATATTTACCATGCTAAAGAAACAAAAGCAAATGTCTAAGATAAGAATACAGCAATATGGAAACGACTGGCATATTCGCACTTGTGTGATGGTGTTGTCTATTTTTTGGAGAGCCAACAGCATACGTGAGGAGCTGGTTCCTGTGAGCTGCTTTTACAATTCGTTGGTAGATTATATCAATATGAAGTTAGACTTTGATACCTGGCAACATTACAGTCGTCGAAATAATCTGAAAGAACGCACTGCTGCTGGAAATGGTGGTCCTGATGATATTCAAGCAGTCTTGGAATATATTCATGGCAGCATCAGTAAAAGCAAACCTCCTTCTGCATCTTATTTTGTCTGTCAATATCCCTTTTTGATATCATTAGGAGGCAAGATTTCAATTTTAGAATATGAGGCAAAGAGACAGATGGAACGGAAAGCTGAAGAAGCTTTCATCAACTCTTTGGACAAAAGAATTGCTATTGATGTTTACTTCCGAATCAAAGTTCGCCGTGAATTTATAGTACAAGATTCATTGCAGGTCATAAAACTGAGCCTGGCGGATGTGTTAAAGAAGAGCCTCAGAGTGCTGTTCATCGATGAACCTGGCATTGATGCTGGTGGGTTGAAGAAGGAATGGTTCTTTTTGCTTACGAAGGCTATCTTTAACCCGCAAACAGGGATGTTATACAATGTTGACGATTCAAATTACCTTTGGTTTAATCTCAAGCCAATCGAAAACTTCGAGATGTACTACTTGTTTGGGTCTATAATGGGGCTTGCAATCTATAACTCCACGATTCTTGATTTGAAATTCCCCATAGCAACATATAAGGTACTTTTGGGGAAATCACTTACTGTGGATGATTATAAACAGGTGTTCCCTGTTGCATACAGTAACTTGATGAAGTTGAGGCAGTTTACACTCCAAGAGTTGTTGGATATGGATCTCACTATGGAAGTATCCCATGCAGATGTGTTTGGACGTGTATCTACTCTGGAACTCTGCAAAAATGGATCTAATATTCGGGTTGGAATTGAGAATTTAGACACATATATCAATTTGTATTGGAGCTTCTTTATGCAAGAAGGTATTTCCAAGCAATTGGGTGCATTCCGAAAAGGATTCCTCAATGTTATTGGAGGAAACGGTCTTTCAATATTTCTGCCAGAGGAAATTCGATTATTATTATGTGGGGATGAAGATAGTGAAATTGACGTTGATATTTTACAATCTGTAACGCAATATGTTGGTTGGGATTCAGCAGAAGTGGCAACTCGATCACAGATTATCACTTGGTTTTGGCAACTTGTTCAGAACTGGTCACTTAGAGAGAAGAAACAGTTTTTGGTATTTGTAACTGGATCCGACAGGGTTCCAGCAACTGGTATCCAAAACTTGAATTTTAAAATAAGCTTACTTAATTATGGAAGACACAGCAACCGATTACCCTTAGCACATACTTGTTTTAATGAATTGGCGATTTACAACTACAGTACTTATGAGAAGTTTGTGGACAAGCTAACACAAGCTGTGAATGAGAGTGAAGGATTTGGGTTGAGGTGAGGAGTTAGTCAGTTATGGAATAGGGAATAGTATACAAGGTTATACAAACGTGTTCAAAGTTATGTAGCAAGCGTATATAAATGGAATAAAACATAAGAATGCTGGCATATATAGAATAGTACTTGCAGTGGATAGAGTATCATGAACTGATAGCTAGGAAGAGGTACTGTATTATGTTCTGAACACCCTTTTACCACGAGAATCTCGAGGAAGCTAGAAGCTAGAAGAACGATATGACTATACGAAACAGTAAGCCTTAACTAGCTACATTCGACTTCCTCTACAAGTAATACCCAAAAACTACATCAACCACAACACTAACACCTCGTATGGTAGCATTCATTTCAGGTCGTGCGCTTTGCCCAACCTCACTACTTTCGCTGGGCCAATCATAGCAACGGAATTTTCAATTCTTTTCTATTCTTCTGCACATAGACAACCCAATGAAAGACTAAAAAACAAAACCGTATGAGGTTTAAAAAAATTTCGTAGTCAGCTAGTAGTAAACTTTTGATTCTAGAGTATAAAACAACCATAAAGATGTCCTCCATTGCATTCAGCTCATTGAGAAGTGGTCTCGGATTGAAGAGTATGTTTTATAGGTGCGGGGGGAGCAAACTGACTTGAAATGGTGAAGATACTGAATGAATTCTACATGGTGATGGACAATTGATGAGGAAATGATATTGACACCTAATTGGACACTAAGGATTAAACGAGTATGCTTAAGAGGTGGAAGGGCTACTCGATGAGCTAGGTAGGAGTAAATCCAATATAAGAGTAGAGAGAAGAGCTCTAATTGACTCAAACATTGGGAAGCTGTCAAGTCCTTGAACCTCGATATCAAGTTATAACGTTCATGCCAAGTTATTATATTCATACGATTCTAGATTCTTCTCAAATTGAAAGAATATTCTTGTTGATTAAGAGACGAACTAAAGGATTTGATGGAATGTTGACACATCCATTTCAAGCTCATTTTACCCTTTCCAAATATCAACTATATTATTCGCATGGCTTCATACTAACAATTATTTCTAGACTCTGTAAGAGCTATCTCTTCCACATCTGCCGTCTTGTCCAACTACGAACATCCAGACTTTTCGTCATACTTGAACAACAAGCCAGAAGCCACGAACAGAAACTTTGCTTACTTCATGGTTGGTTCCATGGGTTTGCTTTCTGCAGCTGGTGCCAAATCTACTGTGGAAACATTCCTTGGTTCTATCGCTGCCTCTGCTGATGTTTTGGCCATGGCCAAGGTCGAAGTCAAGTTAGGTGCTATCCCAGAAGGTAAGAACGTAGTTGTCAAGTGGCAAGGTAAACCAGTTTTTATCAGACACAGAACACCTGATGAAATCGACGAGGCAAACACTGTTGATGTTAAGACCTTGAGAGATCCACAAACTGATGCTGACCGTGTCCAAAACCCTGAATGGTTGGTCATGCTTGGTATCTGTACCCATTTGGGTTGTGTTCCTATTGGTGAAGCTGGTGACTTTGGTGGTTGGTTCTGTCCATGCCACGGTTCCCACTACGATATCTCCGGTAGAATCAGAAGAGGACCTGCTCCATTGAACTTGGAAATCCCTAACTACGAATTCTCCGACGAAGACACCTTACTTGTTGGTTAAGCACAGTTGCACTAAAATTACCATTCCCATCATCCTATAATAATAAACATCATATCACGTTAAGCCAACATTAGTATTTATGTCATGAAGAGTGAAAATATATAGAATACAATAGTCAAATATTCCGAATACTAGTTAGATATGTAGTCAAGGCGTACAGAATAGAAAGGAGCAGCAGGCACAGCTTCCGTGTACAAACCAAGACATTTAGGTAGATAAGCAGTAAGTGCCTGATTCTCATACGCTTCAATTAGCATGATTTCAGATACACGTGCTACAAAGACCTTGATATTGGCGGATATCTGTTTCTGTTGTTACTTCCCAATACCAACCTTAATTATGCCTGCGACCAGAAACCTGCGACAAGAACCCTGCGACAAGAACCCTGCGACAAGAGGTATTGCTTTCGAAGTATCAATCTAACAAATAATCATGTACACCCTTGTAAATTTTCTCCTACAAGCAGAATCCCAAAAGCCTGAACAGAGAGTTGAGAGAGCATAGAATTATCAGTCCCCTTTACCCTCCCCTTCATTTCTGCTTATATCGTCCCCAACCATCTGACTTCAGTTGGTTTTCTCATATACCCTTTACAATTTGAATAGCTGTACAGCAATAATTATACTACCCAATAAAATCTTCACCGATCCAAGTAACCCAAAACTTCCTTCCACGACTAAGGTCTTGATTTGGCAACGTACGTACCATATCTTACTGCCTTAACCATGCTTTAGCATCCTGTTCTTGGTACACACCTCCCAGCTTACCCAAATAGGACTCGCAAAAAGTTGCTGCAAGAAGTAGCTGCAAAAAAACATACAAGTTGTGAAAAATTCAAACATAATGAAACATAATACCCTTTATTATGAAAAAAAGCCTAGATATCTAAACAACTAGAAAACCGAATACGAATAGAAGAAGAAATCAGCGTGGTCACCACTTGACCACGTTGGTAAATAATAAAATAGAAGAATCAGATGTTGAACACCTCGATGTTGGCCTTAGCGTTGTTCGTTGCGGTAACGATACAGAAGGAAGCTCCAAGTTGGTTGTTATCAGAAGAACCACTGACCCCGTTGAACCCAGTCTTAGAAGGATCGATTTCACAGGATAATCCAACACAGTCGGATTCATTGTCACACGTGATTCTGACACCGAAGGATGGCTTTTGGCCACTGAAGGCAGCAGTGTAGATTGGGTTCCAACCGATCTTGACGTAGGTGTTACCAGATTTATCAGTATTGGCACCAGCAACGTATGGAGCCCAATTACCAATATCTTTGCTAGAATCACCCCATACACAACCATCAGTTGCAGAGACACCAGGAGCATTGATATAGTAATGGGCAGCAGTGCCGGCCCAATAGTCTGTGCCTGGGACAGCAAGGGAATTGTTGGAATCTCCGCTAATAGTAGTAGGGATCAACATAGCTTCATTACCGGGTAAAACAGTTTGGCAGAAGGCAACTTCTTCAGTTGCCTTGTTAAAGACAGAAAGGGTGTCAGTACCATCAACACAGTAGTCCCTACCACTGAAAGGTTTAGTAAGAGTACCGTCATCATTACAGTATAACCCACCGTTTTGAGATTGGGGGTAAGTGTAAGAGGTGGCAGCAGTGTCCCATTGTGCCATCAATTTACCTGGAGGGCATGCATAAGGGCAGTAGCTACCAGCAGTACATTCTTGGTCAGGACTCATGGCCCAGCCAGCGTTCTTCGATTTTGGAGTGACGGCAACCAAGCCTTTGTGAGTTGGGAATTTGCAGGTGTTCGTTCTCTTTGAGTGAGTAGTGTCTAAAGGAAGGGCAGATGCGGTTGCAACAAGTGCAATAATAGCAGCGAAATTTTGGAACAACATAGTTTTTAGTAGTTGGCAAAGTAATAAGTAAGTGAATGTGTGTGGGACGAGACTTAAAGAATGATTCTCGTCGAAATGATTGTAATACTTTATCAAAGGAGTGTAAAGAGTTGATCAAAGGACTGTTAAAGAGTGAATAGTTTGATAGAGAAAAGAACTAGAAAACAACGACTGCAAAATTGGGAATCCTCCCCTGCCTTATATACATTTTTTGCAATTCCAAGTCAAAGGGGAAATGGGAAATGGGCACCGCAGATCATCGCTGGTGATGTGGTTCTTTAACTTTTCATACCACCAACGTTGCATACACAGGTGTACTACTTGACTGTTGTTCACTTTTTCTTTTTTGGCATACTGGGACTAATGCGGCTCCATATAGTTACCACCCCAATTCTCAACCCCAATTCTAGATTTGCATGGATTCAAGATGTCCGTCTACATAACCTACAACGGTTTCTAGGAGCTGCACTACCTCAAAGAGTAGATCCAAAGGACCAGTTCAGCGGAAGTCTCTATTGTTACAGTGGTTTGTACACGCAATAGATGAATCAGCACTGGTTAGAAGCTTAATCGCATCCAATGTGAACCTCTATTTACCAAATACAGTCCATGACTAATTCCCAAAGAGATATATGACCTACCACTCGAACCAAGTTTCCTTACGGGTTACGGTAAAAAAGAACCAAGGACAGCAGGCGCAGGAAAATATATATGACAGAGAGTGGATGGAGATGATTTGACTCTTGTGATCTTGTGTTTGTTCTGTTGGCTCGACGAAGGCTCTACGAAGGCTTTACGAAGGCTCTACGAAGACTCACTACCATGCTTAATCAAACAGCCCTCACCAGCGTGCAATCCCAAATTATGTAATGAGGAAGTGCTTCGGCAACATTGCAAATTACACACCCAATCATGCCTAGATAGCAGTAATTAAAGATCATGTCTGAAGACAACTGAAAAATCTTGAATATTATTCATGTGCCATCGCAAAAATGTAACGAAAATGACACGCAAAAATATTGGCTTAATTATTTGCAGCTAAAAAGAAAAAAAGGCGTTCTAGATTTGCCATAAAAAAATATCAACGAATGGAGGTACGGCCATAGGGCGAGTTCCCAATGATTGAGATTGTAGTGACTTACTAGAGAGGGAGTTAAGAGGGTTATGGTGGCAAATAGTAGTGCAACCAATAGCTCTGGTAGTTAGTTGTTGGAGGTACTCGGAAATTGCATGCAAATTATCTGCAAAAGGAGCGAATTTTTCAATGAGATTTAAGAGCACTGAGGCCGTCATTGCAAGAGAAGGTAAGCACGACACACAGGTAGGATCGTTGTACAATGACAAGCTGCGAAATGAGTAGTAATGAAGAGGCAAGTGATATTAGGATACACGATGAAGAAGATTTGTTTGGTGAGTAGTAGTAGTAGTTCCATGTGTTCAAGCTGGTTGTACTAAGCATATAAACTGCACCACATCTGACAGTTAATTTCAAAGAAAAGAAACAGACCGATGAAGGCTTTACAACGAAATACTTCGAGCGAAGGCGTTAGTACCTTCATCACTAAGACCAAAGCAGACCTGGCAAAAGAAAGTTTGGAGCTGGAAGTACGTGCTCCTAGTTTGCAATGTTACCTTTGCAGCTGCATGTTTGACAACGGTTCGCATGCTACCGATTTCAATGGAGCTATAGGTAATTACAAATCAAAGGATATATCCGACAAAACAGCATGCATTATTTAAGCAATGGGATTAACAAGGTAGATTATCACAGAGAGTGTGAAGTAAAAACGTCAACCAAAAGTAGTACACCTAGTACATGATGGCCTAGACTTGTGGAAAATATGCAGGCATGATTATATAATAGTAAACGAAACAAAAGTAACTGTGAGGCTATAGAGGGTATTGATTTGATACACAAGGCCAATATGCATGCCTTCAAGAGTTCTCCTTTTCTTTTACCGGCCTCTAGTTGAAGTCGTCCATCTTCAAGTGGTCCAACGTGATGAAGCTTGAAGAGAACGTCCAAAAGTCTGGTCCAAAAATACGACTTTGTATGTCGTAAATATGCGACATGTAACGACACGCGACACACGAAATGTCCTAAATATCACGAACTTTAAACGGATACGATAAAGCATACTGGCACACAATACATTTCAGCAATAGCCTCCACCGATTAAGGTCTACTGCGATTCCGATCTCATCATACTAAATAAAATCTTCATAATAAGATGAGTGGCTCGATTTTTCGAGCGTTGGATTGGGATAATGGTTACGAACAACAATTCCTAGCTGTTAATCCGATTGGAGATGAAGTGATATTATATCAAACCAATCATGAAGATCCTGGAATTCAACTGAATGAACTACTTAAATTAAGTAGTCGACTGGGTTTTGAGAACATTCAATGTTCAAGTTACCTTTCTCTGAACAAAGGGGTTACTGGAGTTGGGTCTATCAGTGGGAATATCTCTATATTTGATATAAATTCGCCGAACTCTTCGATACTCAAGTTAAGGCCTAAACAGAATAGGCCATGTAACGCAATTTCATTCAATAACCGTAATTTGGTTGCGGCTGGCTTTGATAAGGGAAGACAAGATAATTCGCTTCAAATATGGAATATTGAACACTATTCGAGGAATAGCACGAATGATCATATCAAAAGACCAATGAACACTTACTTACCCAACGAAGCTATCTTGTCTACCGTCTTCTATCCTGATTTGGAGAACAGTTTACTTTGCGGCTCTTATAAGTTTTTGAGAGAGATTGACTTGAGACAAGAGCAACCCGTTTTCCAAATGGCAAGTAAGTACACTTTAGGGCTCACGATTGATCATTTCCAAAATCATCTATTCCACTCTTTCAGTGACGATGGCTCCTTTGCTATTTGGGATAGACGTAGATTACTGTCGAGCGGTTATTCAAAGTCTAAAGGCACTAATGCTGAACAACCAATATTACAATTTAACAAACTATTGAGTGATACATCAGGAAGAAAGAACTATAATCCATGCGTCAGATATTCTACTATTCGACGCGGAGAATTTGCTGCTGTATTCAATGGGGACTTGATCAGAAGGTGGCACACTGCTATAATACCTCCAACGACTGCTGAACCAGCTAACTTCAAGCTTAAAAAGGAACTCACAGTGCTTCAAAGTTTGAAACAGCAAAGTTCTCAATTATATAAACCAACTGAGGAGTCTTTGTTTGTATCATTGGTATTGGATGTCAAAACAGACTATGAAAGAGTCCTTTCCTTTGATTACTCACCAGACATTTCGTGTGGCACTTCAACTAACTTTGTTTGTATGCGGCAATCGGGATCTGTCTTCAGAATGCCTGTTGTTGAATCGATCGAAGCTTTAGATTTTAATTCATACAATGAATTTACAATAACTGGTCCTGAAGGCACACTTACCAAGTTTGTTAATGATCGAGAACATGTTGTTGGCCAAACAAATAATAGCCCAATTACACCAGTGATTATCAATGGCAATCAAACAGTTGATAATAAGGATGGTGCTCTCAACAAAAATATAAATAGGTTTGGTGAGCTTTCCCTACAAGATGACCTACGCAAGTACAGTGCAGCTGGTTCTTCCGAAGACATAGACTCAACAGTGGATGATGAGAGCATGGTTGGTCCACTTGGCCCCGATATCAATTTACACAAATTCAATGATGATTACGAAGATTTTATTCCATTAAACAAGTTCTTGGATGCCCTGAACGTCATAAGCAATGACATTTGTTCCACAATTAGGAAAAGGGCTTGTTTGGGATATGGTGTAGAATCTGACAAGAATATCCGCGTATTAGAAAACCTCAACTCATTAGACAACCAACTATTTTTGAGAAATACATGGAAATGGCTTAGTCTAGCTAAAAAATCCTTGGAAAAAGGAACCATGATATCTGAAGGTATTGACTTGGGATATCAAGGGGTATTGGGTATTTGGAAGGGAGTTGATGAATTAAACAATCAGGATAGAAGAATCTCAAAGGAAATCATAACAGATCTGTCATTTTCCCAAGCTGTGAAATCAATTGTTTACTCAAAGGGTAAGAAGACAGCTGGTATAACAATTCCTAGCAATAGTGAAAGGAAAGCACAAAGAAAGCTCTGTCTTATCGTATCAGGCTGGTACCTTACCGATGCAGAATTCGAGGAGAAGTTGAATATATTGATCTCGTTAGGATACACAGAGAAAGCTGCTGGTTGGGCTGTATTCCACGGTGATGTACCTAAAGCTATTGAAATTTTAGCTAATGCAAAGAAGGAGCGCTTGCGCTTGATGTCCACCGCAGTTGCTGGATACTTAGCCTATAAAACCTCGAATGTCAACAGTCCATGGAAGGACCAATGTAGACGTATGGCTTCAGAACTAGATGACCCTTACTTGAGGGCCATTTTTGCATTCATTGCTGATAATGACTGGTGGGACGTGCTAGATGAGCACTCGCTTCCGTTGAGAGAGAGATTGGGGGTGGCTTTGCGTTTCTTATCTGATAAAGACTTAAATGTGTATTTGAACAGAATTGCTGATAGTGTGGTGAGCAAAGGGGAACTTGAGGGGCTCATTTTAACAGGTATTACATGTCGTGGTATTGATTTGCTCCAAAGTTTTGTTGATCGGACGAGTGATGTACAAACAGCAGCATTAATATCAGCATTCGCATGCCCACGCTACTTTGCAGATAACAGGGTCAAGCATTGGGTTGATTGTTATCGCAATTTGTTAAATAGTTGGGGATTGTTCAGTGTACGTGCAAAGTTCGATGTTTGTCGTACCAAATTACTGAAAAACTTGAGTGGTCAGCTCACCATCAGGGCAACTCCGAAACAGGTATACTTGCAGTGTATTAGATGTAACAAGAACATTGCCAAACCCAAATCAAGCAATCATATGGGAAATGTGGGGCCAAATAACGGTAATAATGCACAAGTGTTGATGAAGCAGTTCAACAAGATGAACAACAATAAGTCACTGAATAACGAGATCGTTACAGCATGTCCACATTGTGGATCACCATTACCGAGATGTTCTGTTTGCTTATTAAATTTGGGTACTCCCCTTCCTTTGGAACCATCAGAGAGGCTTTCTGAAGTAACGATGGGAAACAAGATCGAAAATCGATTCCGTGAATGGTTCAGCTTTTGTTTGAGCTGCAATCATGGTTCTCATGCACACCATGCAGAGGAATGGTTTTCCAAGCATTATGTTTGTCCAGTTCCAGATTGCAGTTGTAGATGTAATAGCAGGTGATTTCGCATGATGAGCAAACTGGTCCCACTAAAATGCATATTTCAGTACATAGCAAAAATAATACTCACTTAAGGACCCTTTGCATCACTGTACGTCTTACTGAATCTTTAGATAAAAACACTTCACGTTCCATCATTGTCACCACTGCTAATTACATTATCATTGCTAATACTATGAGGAACATATTGACAATCTCAAGCTATTGCATGATAAAAGTGTTGAGAAATTCAATACTACTGTTCTGTATGACCAAGGCAAATGGCTCGTATAGAGCAAACACCAAGAAATCACCCACCAACCCTAATCCAGAGTACTAGCAATAGAATATACAACTTTTCAAGTACAGACACCAGCTATATGTTAGTGAAGCATATTGTTGGATCGCTCACCAATAACTTCATATTCTCTGCATATTTCACTGCAGTTTGGCTCTGCCCTTCTCTCTCCAATCCCTTCGTATAGGCTGTATTTACAGTTACTTGTAATTCGCGTTACGTAATACTGTCTCCGCCTCTCACTGGCACTAAGTCGTCAACAAATTAAAAATAAACTCTCCTCCAAAAATCACATTGATTTGTTGTTAACGCCCATTCAAAGCAGTCAGACGAAGAACCAGCCCCTTGAAACCTTTTGAAATTGAAAGGAAAAGGATTATATAGAGAAAAGGAACATTGGGAGTCACACCGTGGTTTTTCTGCCCGTTAGTTCACCCAAATTATTGATCTACCAAAGGACGTTTGACTTTTGCTGTTTTCAAAAAAGACATCGATAATTACTGGTGATCTGTGTCTTTTGACTTGACATATCGTTTGATCTTGAGTGTTAAAACAGTCAGCAAACCATTTGATCAAGATTGTCAATCGTTTAGACTTGAAATATCTGTCTTGAATACTCATCTACTAGGTTCACATCAGAGCATAAATCTTCCAAATCCAAAACCCAAAAAATTTGTGTCATCTTGATCGTCGCCATCTGAAATGTCAAAGAACGACGACGTGATATCGGATATCAGAGGAAAGATCGAAAGAGAGACCAAGCTCATCCAAGGGTTTCAAGCATTAAAGAAGAAAACAAATAATTCAGATGTGATTCAAAGATGTAATACCCAAATCAGAGAAACCCAAACAAATATTGATTTCCTTCAAGAAACTTTAGGAAAGGTATCTTTACAAAAACCATCGGAACCTGGATCCCCAGAAAAGGACAGAACTGCTGCAGACGCATCCAGGCCGGTCTATTCTAGATTTGATCTCGTGAAATACGATTGTCCTTCATTGGGTCATAAGATTCAACACATGTTACAACAATTGCAATTCAAATTACAGGTCGAAAATCAATATCGAGAGGCAAATGAAAAGATCTCTCATCTTTATCTCATGGATGGTGATAGATCGTCACTGAATGCTGCTGAAGGTGGTCGTTTGGAAAGCGACCAACGTATTCAATTGTTGAACAAGGCATTGAAGAAATATCAAAATGTTCATGTTAATGTGGAAGACGTCACTCGTGATTTTGAAATCATCAGTACTCCAAAGCATGCACGTAAACCTCTTAATGGTAAATTGACTGTGAGTGTCACATGCATAAGAGACATCGATCACATTGCTCTGCCAATGTTTTCTAAAAGACCTGAATCTGTAATCGTAATAAAAGTGGACGATGTTGAAAAGGCAAGAACAAAGGGCTCTAGAAGTGGAAAATGGAACGAAGAATTCACAATTGATGTTGATAAGGGCCATGAATTAGAAATACTGGTATTTGACAAAAGCGGTTCGAATATGGTTCCTGTTGCTGTGAATTGGGCTTTGTTATCTGATATAACTGAAGAAATTCGTAAAAGGAAGGTTGCCAATGAATTGGGTTCAAATGGCTGGCTTTCGGCCAAAAACTTGTCCCAGGCGGCTGAGTCTGGCGAATCAATGAGAGAAGCTGGTGCCTACAATCAAACGCCACCAACCCAGGTTGATAGCACTAATGTCATCAACGATTCTTCTGCAAGTTCAGGTGATGGCGCAAATAAAGTTCAAATCAACACTTGGCTTAGTTTGGAACCAGTGGGTCAAATATTGATCTCACTCGGGTTTGAAAAAACTACTAGACCAGGCAAACAATTCATGGGTGGTCTTGGCCGTCACGGTGCTATTCGTCAAAAGAAGGAAGAAGTATTTGAACAGCACGGTCATCAATTTGTCCAGAAACAATTCTACAACATTATGGCTTGTGCCCTATGTGGTGAATTTTTACGTTATACTGGTTATCAATGTCAAGATTGTAAATTTCTTTGTCACAAGAAGTGCTATCAAAAGGTGGTTACAAAGTGTATTTCAAAGTCTTCCACTGATATCGATGATGAAGCGAAATTGAACCACCGGATTCCACATAGATTTGAACCAGTCACAAATCATGGTACTAAATGGTGTTGTCATTGTGGATATCTCTTGCCATGGGGTAGAAAGAATGTTCGTAAATGCTCTGAGTGTGGTGTTATGTGTCATGCACATTGTACACATCTTGTTCCTGATTTCTGTGGTATGTCCATGGAAATGGCAAATAAAATTCTTATGACCATCAAGTCCACTAAGGCTCCGGTTATTCAAGATGCTCGTTCAAGAGTTCAAAGGCCAAGAAATCAAAATCCTCTGGAATTTAATCAAAATGAGCTTCCACCTCAACAAACTCCTTTCGAACAGATACCACCGTCAATAACCATCTCAAATACCACTCCAGTAATCACGAATAATCAATTTGAAAAGTTACCGGTTGAACATGTGAACGAATATCAACCGGTAGTCAATACTTCTGCTGGTAGACGAGCACCACCTCCGCAATTTACTACACCCGAAGAAAATATCTCGCAACAACAATATAGGCAAATTCAATTGCTGCACCAACATCAACAAGAGCAAGATCAACGTCGACAAGCCCTTGAGCAGAATCCTCAATTGGATTATACTAAAAACCAAGCCCAAGATTACAATAGAAACCTCCAACAAGGTGGCCACCAACACACACTTTCTTACGAAGATTCAGCAGGTGGTGACCCATTTAGCGATAAGGTTCCTGATGAATTGAGAGACTTTGACTATAACAACAGTGAGTTTGCAGCACGTGAACTTGAACATCACCCTGTTGTACAAGAGAGAACACCACATGTTCAACCACAATTACCCAAGCAGCAACCTATTGAAGTTCAAAAGCAAGTGGTTACTCCACCAGCAGTCCCTAAACCAAGGGGACGTAGAAGAAGAAAGGTAGGCTTAGATGACTTTCAATTTTTGGCTGTATTGGGTAAAGGTAATTTTGGTAAAGTTATGCTAGCTGAATCTAGACATACTCAGCACTTGTGTGCTATCAAGGTTTTGAAGAAGGACTTCATAGTTGAGAATGATGAGGCCGATAGTGTCAAATCAGAAAAGCGTGTCTTCTTAACAGCAAACAAAGAAAAACACCCATTCTTGTTAAACTTACATTGTTGCTTCCAGACCGAAAACCGTATATACTTCGTTATGGAGTACATTTCAGGAGGTGATTTAATGTGGCACATTCAAAAGTCGAGATTTTCTGCAAGAAGAGCCAAATTTTACGCTTGTGAGGTCTTGTTAGGTCTCAAGTACTTTCATGACAACGGCATTGTTTATCGTGATTTGAAATTGGATAACATATTGTTAACCACGAAGGGGCATATCAAGATTGGTGATTACGGTTTATGCAAAGAAAATATGTGGCATGGTAAGACAACGGGTACCTTCTGCGGCACACCTGAGTTCATGGCGCCTGAAATTATTGCTGGTAAGCAATACGATAGAAGTGTTGATTGGTGGGCATTTGGGGTCTTACTTTTCCAGATGCTTTTATGTCAATCTCCATTTAAGGGAGAGGATGAAGATGAAATATTCAATGCCATTGAACATGACGATGTCAAATATCCAATAAGTATGCCACGTCAAACCGTGTTGGTATTGCAAGCATTGCTTACTAAGGATCCTGTTTCTCGTCTTGGTACTGGGGAACGTGACGCAGAGGAAATCATGGAGCATCCTTACTTTGGTGATGTCAACTTTGATGATGTCTTCCATTGCCGTATCCAAGCTCCTTATCTCCCTGAGATTACTTCTGAACATGATTACTCCAACTTTGATCTGGAGTTCACATCTGAAATCCCAAGATTGACACCAGTTGACACCGTGCTCACTTCAGAAATGCAAGAGCAATTCCGTGGATTTTCTCACATTTCTGTGAATGCCACGATATGATGAAGGTGTCTTTTTTGCCTGAAAACAAAGAACGGGTGCTATTTGATAGTTTGATACAGGTTTAACTAAGAAGTATCTTGCTAACGTGGAGTTGTACTAGTAGATCTAGAGTTTAGTATATATACAATGAAGTACTATTAATAAGTTGAAATGATAGATCTGGTGATATCATTAATTCAGTTCTGCACCTATAATATAACAATTGAAGTAACATAGTCATAATGTAGTGGCCATCCATTGCTCCTAGTGAAAACTGGCATGTAAGATCCTTTGGTTGCATATTTCTTTCAAATATCAGTAAGGGAATACGTTAAGTTTACACATGAGGCCTTGAAGAAAGATAGTTCAAGCAGACAAAAATCTATTGAACCTCTCTTCTACGATTTCCCAAAACATGAGTGTGTATTATGGTGATAAGCTCAAAAAATGAGAATCAAATGAGCCCTGAGGGTTCTCCGCCATGCTGATTGACAGAAATGTGAATTAGCTGGAAATGCTTGCAGAATGTTGGCTGCGATGTTAAATTATGGTGCAATCACATTTTGGTGCCAACATCGGAAATCTAAGTTAAAGGAGATTGAGGGAGACTCCTTCTTGACAGCTAAACGAATGAACCGTTGTGCTAAAGGGTAAATTTTTTTATAGCACGATTTCTTGACTATTAGCATTTGTGCATGAAGTCCCATGCACCAAGGCTAAACAATGACACAGCAAGCACTCTCGGTTGAGTCAGCTTCAGAATTTAGGTCCTTTTTAGCATTTGGTGATGTATTTTGCACTGCTTTCAGTGCTTGCAGGGCTGTTCTTTCTCGAAGATTGCCCAGAGAGGATGAACCTCTAGTATGAGTGCGTGGAACCACTGATGAACGGTTCGACTTCGGCTTGGGATTGACGGTCTTGCTTGGAGGTTCTGCTTCGTCCACGACTTGGTCTAGGTTATTTTCTATTTTTATGGCCTTCTTCTCATTACTCCTTTTATCGATAACAAATTCAATAAGCGGTTGAAATGCTTCTTCAACGTTTGCACCATCTTTAGCAGAGCATTCTATAAATTTGATAGCTCCTACAGCATTGGCAAGCTTCACCCCCTCGTCATAAAAGACCTCTCTGACAGAAGCATTGTCCATCTTAGTACCAACCACAACAATAGGGGGAATCGCCCTACCTTGTAACACATATGCAACCCTCTCAAACAAATCTTCAATTGAAGCAAACAGCTCATAATCATCAATAGCATATACAAACATTATGGAAGACGTATTCATGATTTGCTTTCGCTTCGAATGGGAGTAGTAATCCGGTACCGAACTCGAGTCGAGTATTGTGAATTGTTCATAGCTCAGACCTGAACGCACAACTTTGGTGTACAAGTCCTCTACTGATGCGTCTAACGCGATGAACTTGTTGTGTAGATACCGCAATATCAAGCTTGATTTTCCTGTTTGCTCTTCTCCAAGCACACAGATATCGTACGCGTGTTCAAGAGATTTCAAGCAGTTCATGTTATTGAGTATGAGTGTAAAGATGTGAATTCTAAGGAAGAAGGAGATGGTTATATATTTAAATATAATGGTGCGATCTCGGATTTTAGCCTCTCGCTTATTTAACCATGATAATCTGCAGCGCATGCCTTGATAGACGACTGCAAACGAGAATCGGAAAAATGTTGAACGGCGAGAAATGAAAAGTTGCCTATTTTAGTTTAGGCAACACAGCCAAAGGGTAAAGGTGGTTGGATGGTGAATGAACTTTAGACAAGTTTAGTTGATCGTGTGGCTCATCTCTATAGTAGTCATGGCTAAGGAGCGAACACGGTGGGATGCTTATACAGAAATTTGCATGCAATTGGCTTCCTGATGCGTGCCCTGATAGCGATAATTGATAAGAGAAGATGTGGGCTTTGGCTTTCAAATTTACGTTGTACCCTTGTTATACTGTGCTCTCGTTCTTTGGATCGATTAATAGTGCCATGCTAACATCTCTCCAGAAAATGCTATAATTTGTGCTAAGTCAATTTGAACCTGGAAGTCTCTATTGCAAAGAGCATTCTACCCTGTGCAAATTGTTGATTCTTCTCTATGATCCCTATAACTTCCTCATCTTTAGTAGCAAGTGCTGGGTATAGCTTATACTGTAGACAAATTTATCTCTTTCGAAAAGATACATTCTGCCTCCAATGTCTTCAATTACACGGTAACTGTAGAAGATCCACTCATACCCCAGAGGGAGTAGTCGTATACCCTTTGCCAAGACGGTATCGTTTGAACTTTCAATGGGTTCCGCTCCAAGATCGTCTGTTTAAAGTAGGGGCTCAACCAAAACAAGTCAAACTCATCTAGAGAATTTTCATATATATCCAAGTGTCTTAGGGGAGGACAGATAAACTTTTTCAATTCTGTTGAGGTTAATTTGCATACCGTTATAGTTGTTAAGCTTGTGATTTTCTGTGGAAGTGTTACAGACGACTCAGGAATCTGGATAATGCAATTTTGAATATTCAACTTGTGATGTGTGATACCTGAGCTGCCCAACCGTTGGAAATAGTGATGCTGGAGTTGTGCAATGTAAGCTGCTTACAAGTATATTCACAAGCAAGCACTCACAACAGGTGAGCAAGCGATGGCAAATTGTCCGAACTTTCACATCGTCCGCTACCTAAAAAGTATTCAAGTTTGGATAACTTAGATAGATTCGTATTGCTGGACAGATTTATGGGTACCTGCAAGTCCCAATTTCTCTAAGTCATTCACACCATCTTGGTGGCTTTGGTCGAATTCTGAGGAATTACATAAACCAAAGAATCGGTTGACATGCTAGGTTATGGGTTCTATGGTTGAAAATTTCAATGAATTCCTTGTAAAATTACTACTTATATACACAAACTTTCTAGCTATAGTCATCATCATCAGAGTCCAAGTATTGGGCATAGTCATCTGCTGAAGCGAAAACAGGCATGTCCTTGGCTTTCTTTTTCTTCGATTTCTTTTCCGATCCTGATTCTTCTCTAGAACGCTTATTCGAAGAGGCTTTTTCCTCTTCTTCTTCTTCTTCGTCGTCTACTTCTTCTTCGCTTTGTTGACCAACAAGTCTGAGATCCATTTCATCATCATCAAGCTCATCATCCTGGTTGATACCAAATATTTCTTCCTCTTCTTGATCAGCAAATGAAGTTTTGGCATCGACAAACTCGTCATCAGATCCAGCATCTTCATCTAGTTCTTCTTCTGCCTCTTCGTCTTCGTCCAACTCTTCATTTTCGTCATCGTCTTCATCAGACATTCCAGATAAGTCACTGAAATTCAACTCATCATCAGAACCAGCTTCAACATCTGGTTTAGACTTGACTAATGCTTGCCAAACTTCTTCATCGTGCATATCAGCTGCTTCCTCTTCATCAATAGGAGCTTCAGCATGTTCTCTTATAATCTTGTCTTGTCTAGCTGAGAAGTATTGATGGAAGAATTTTTCATCAGGTCTGATCTGATCAGCTCTTTTGTTCAACCAGTCGACAGTATTCGCTGGTATTTCAGAGTCTTGGACACCAGTAGACCTCACTAAGAGAGATCCTGTATGGGCTCCACCTAATGGTTGCATAATTGAGCTACCCTTAGTGACTATCTTTTGTTTGGCATTTTTGTAAACAAATCTATCCAAGAAGTGTGATAAACTGTATAAGCCTAAATCTGGCTTTGGTTGTGGAGTCGAATCAAGTATAGATTGTGCATAAATAGAAACAGTAGGGTGGTAGTGATTCAAAAATTGATTCAATTCCCACATGTCTGAGTTCTCAGCATGTGCATATTGAGGATCACGCTTCTTAGAGTCGTACTCGTCGTCTCTAAGACTCTTCTCGTTACTTTCACTATCTTCTTGTTTCACTTCTTGCTTTATCTTCTTCCTTTCGATTAATATATTCTTGATTTCAGGGAATATCTTGATTAATTCCATGAGCAAGAACAACATACCGGTAATTGCACCAACATTAATCCAATGCGAGCAAACCTGTAAGATTCTCTTTACGAAAGCCAAAACTCTTTCAGTATTCTTGGTGTCATTTTTCAAGGACTTGAATAACAAATTCAAATAAATACCTTGTTTCGATGAAATCACCAATCTAGGATCCAAAAGTGATTCGTATAAGGTCTTGTAATATCTTCCAGTATCTAACTTCTGTTCAGTTATGATATGGTTCACTAATACCAAAGCTTGCACAGAAGTATTGAAATTGGTGGAATGAGTGATCTTAAATAAGGTGTCTAAATGCTTTTGGAAAGTCTCTTTAGGTAAGTTTGAGAACGGGAACGATCTGTTCAAACCAGTGAGCAAGGCAGAGAACAACTTCGTATTCCTCTCTTCAACCAATTCATTTTCGTCCTTTTCGACGATTTTGATTGACTTTCCACCCTTCTTCCCCTTCTTGCTACCCTTTCTCTTGTCCTTACGACCCTTTTCAGACTGACCTAAAGTTTTATCTTCAGGCTTATCCACATTGAATGAATCACTCTCAACGAGAACCTTTTCAAACAAGGCAAAGTAAGTCTTGACTAACGAATTGGCCAATTCCTCTTCCCTTCTGGTCAAAATGGTCTGGTTTAATGTGGTGATGGCATAGTATTGGGCAGTGTATTCTGTTCCGGTCTTGAAAATGATATCGATCACAGCATCAGTCACAATTTGTTTCATAGCTGGATGAGCTTGTTCCAATTGTAAAATTTGGTAAGATGTCTTTGCAGCAATTTTGTTATCCACATCTCCCAACTTGTTAGTTCCCAATCTCAATAAATTAGCTTCTTGCTCAGGCTTTGCCTTTAACAAGTCAAATAAGTGGGAAACAACGTTCATACGGACATGCAAAATAGGATCATGACTTAAGGTTTCCAATACAGTAACCACCTTGAAGTACGCCTTTTTCAAGTAATCTTCATAGTACGCAAGTGCCAACTGAACGTCTGTCATGCTCTCCGATAATGATTGTTTGTCGAACGAGACTAACTTACGGTCAGGTAATAAACCATTGCAAAGCAAATCTTTCATTGCATTGATTGCTTGCAATGATGCTGTTCTTGATTTTTTTTCACAGTAACCTAGTAATGTATCAAAAGCTTTCATATTATGCAAAGGAGCTTCTTGAACCATCAAGGTTAATGCAGAAATTTTATCATTCAAGGTACCATCAGATAAAATTTGAGATAAAAACTTCTTTTGAGAGTTGTTCAGGGCAAATTCAGTTAAGTATGTTTTATTTTCCTTTTCCATTAAGTCTTTGGCACGGGAAAGCAAACGCTCTCTCGCAAACCTGTCTAACTTTACTGCATCTTTAATTTGTGGTACTTCAATATTGTACCAATCGATACGAGGAGGAACAGTTAATTTAGAAGAGTCGACTGAGTAAAGATTTGTTAATTTGTCTGAATTCTTTTTTGGCTCAGTTGGCTTAGCTTCTTTGTATATGGAACTATCATTTTCTTCCTCTTCGTCAGTGTCTTCAGCTTCAACTGCGTCTGCAATATGTGCTTCTACTTCAATAGGCTGATCCAATTCCTCTTCAGATTGCACTTCCTCTACCTCTTCCTCTTCCTCTTCCTCTTCAGATTGCGCTTCCTCTTCCTCGGATTGTGCTTCCTCTTCCTCAGATTGTTCTTCTTCAACTTCGTCATCAGGCACAACGACAGCTTCGCCACCTAACCCAATGTCCTTCATGAACTTTGACAAGTCATTGGTAAAGGATTCACCAACAGTAACAGCACTGCCATCAAACTCTTGTTCACTATCGTCACCATCTTCCAAACCTTGTAATAACTTCAAGTCTTCTTCGGATGCGCCTAATAAGAGTGCTTCACGACGTAAAACTTCAGAGTCTTCAGTAGGTTCAGGTTGTAAAATGGATGCAAATTTTTTTGAAGATTCTTTCTTTGGGAATTCCTTCTTTGGAAGATCATTTTTAGGGAATTCTTTCTTGGGGAACTCTTTCTTGAGGGACTCTTTCTTTGGATAGGTATTGCTGGAATCTTTTCTTTCAGATTGAGAGTCTCTTTCGCCGTAATTTGATCTTTCTCTTCCACTATAATTGCCTCTGCCGGAGCCACCTCTTCCTCGACCTCTGTTATCAGAAGATCCTCTGTCACCTCTATTGTCGTAGGATCCTCTGTCACCGCCTCTGTTATCATAAGATCCTCTGTCACCACCTCTGTTATCATAAGATCCTCTGTCACCACCTCTATTACCATAGGCTCCTCTTTCGGGTCTGTTATTATAATCACCTTTATCTCTGTTGTTGTAGTCACCGCCTCTTGAGTCTCTGGATCCTCTGGAATCGTAAGATCCCCTGGAATCATATGCTGACTCTCTTGCATTCTTTGCCGCAAGCATCAGAGCAGCATTCTTCTTGTTTTCGGCCTTCTTCTCTGCCTTCTTATCAGCTTTCTGTCCACTCTTCTTACTCAGCTCTGTCAATTTGCTCAGGATCTTATCCTTCAACGACGCCAAACTTAACTTGGAATCCATGGTTGCTGAAGACGTGAGTGTTACTTCTGCTGTACTACTACCACTTTTTATTTTGCAGTTCTAGTGCTCATCGGGAGAAATTGAAAAAAACGAGATGGGGTGGGTGACACAAGTCACGAGCGAGTGGGAGGATTCGCAGCCACTTCAGAGATGTAGGTGCATGGGGAAGGGTGAATGTTATAATTCGATCACCAACAAGCAGATTCGCAAGTCAATATAAGCAAAGCGTCCATTGGAATGCTTGCAGGTGCATAAAATACTCATTGATGCTTGAAAGAACTCGATCATTGGAGTGAATGTGAATTTTCTTTCAAATTGGCAAACTTTTAGGAAAAAATGCCACTCCCGAAGCAACACCCTATTCTTGTTAAGAATTCAAGATGGAATTGAGAGATTAAAGCAAACGAGAATGCCAAATCAGTTTCATATAGAATAAATACAATATTTCATTCCAAGCTGAAGAGAAGAGTCGTAGCTCGTGTGCAAAGAGAACACCCCAACACCTACTATGATCTGGACCGCAAGGTACACCATTTTCTACAAACCAAGCCACCAATAACATCCACCGTAATCTCTCACTATCCACAACATGATTCGAACCAGATTCGACATTAACTCCTAACTATTACGTCACTCCTCAACCCCAATCACCTCTATCATTCGTATCACTCAGCACTCTCGGAAAAACTGAACATGTCGAAAACAATATGCAGTTTGGATTGTTCGGAACATTCATCAACTCACACGAGAATCAGTAGAAGAGGGTACGTCTCATGACAATTATAGTCACGAACTACAACAAGAAGCGGGACTTTATTAAAATGAATACGTGCTTTAAATAAGCTTTTTAAATCCTTCTCACACTCAACAGCTGCCTAAGTCATTCGCCTCATACAAATTGACATCTAAGCATATAACCATTCAAGATTCATCAATATCAAAATTGAAAAGGAAATTCAAAAAGAATTCAAGCAAAGACTACATCAAGAAAACATGTCTACAACACTTTGGCCCTCCGTTGACTCCACCAATGCTCTTACTTCCAGCCAATCCTTCGATGTCCTCTGCAAATACATTCTTCTGAAGAAGAAATTGGGTGACGGACTGTATTCTACCGTCTTTGAATGCAAGAATAAGTTTACTGGAAGTCATTATGCAGCTAAGAAATACCTGAAAAGACTCGTTTACGGGATGGAGTCGATGCTACAAGATGAATTCCATATCTTGCAGCGTATTTCAATGAGCCATTCCAATATCCTCACGTTGGTTGATCATTTCGAAACAAAATCTGATTTCTTCTTGGTAACAGACCTATGCTCAGGAGGCGAGCTATTCGACAGAATTGTGGAGAGTGAAGAACTGAAGCTTTCTGAAAGCCTCTCGAAGGAGATAACAACCACGTTAGTTTCGACCGTCGAGTACTTGCATTCGAATCACATTGTACATCGTGACCTCAAGGCCGAAAACATACTATTCCATGGTAAGAACAGCAACAGAATCCTCGTTGCTGATTTTGGTTTGGCAAGAGTTCTTCATGGTGACGAAAGACTATATGATATACTGGGGACGTTAAGTTATATGGCCCCCGAGATGTTGCTGCGTGAGATAGGACATGAATACTCAGTAGATGTTTGGGCAATAGGTGTGATTGTTTACTTTATGCTATGTGGATATATGCCATTCGACTGTGAAACAGATGAGGAGACCAAAGAAGCCATTTCAAAGGGAGACTACCACCTTGAACCAAGTGAATATTGGGCCCACATTTCACCAGAAGCCAAAGATTTTTTAGAGTGTTGCTTTAAGGTAGACCCCAAAAAGCGCTCAACTACAAAGGAATTGGAGAAACACCCTTTCTTGGCACCAAGTTTAACTCATTTGACGCCAGGTAATTCATCTAGTTATGCTGGTCATGCTAGCTATCTCAGACATAGCCATTCTGCATTGAATACCTTATCCAATCCTATTCAAAGAAGTGCTTCTAGTAATCTTAGTCTTCAAAACACACTAGAAGAATCCGTTAAGAGACTAATATTTCTTCAAAATAACGAAATGCATAATAAGAGGGCCTCTTCAACAAATGTTTCTAATGTGTCATCCACGTCTGACTCATTTTCAGCTGCTAATTCTAGCATGCTGACACCGAGCTCGAATATAGCTCACTCACTCCACAGAAAACTATCAAGAATGGAAAAATCTAGAAGAAACTCTTTGATTGATGGAGTAACATTGAATGGTGCGTTGTGTACGACCCCAGAGTTAGTTTCACAATTCACAACACCTTTGAACTCAGCTACTGCGTCCGCTGCAGCATCGAGGCAAGTGTCTTTCACCGAGTTGGGACTAATGATGACACCCGGTTCTGTAGAAAGAGAACACAGACCAATCCCACAGAAATCCCCAGCCAGTTTCTTCTTGTAGGGACTGGTGGCTTGGTACTTTGCGGGAGCTTGGGTATAACTAACAGAACAATAAACCTGCCAAATTGAATGGCTGCAAAAACTCTCCTTTCAAGTGTCCCAGTAAATAATCTGTTGATAGACAATTGTAACAACATATCCTAGCATATTGGAAGCTTCTCCACACACCGTAGCCTCCCTGCCCCTCCCAGTAAGAATGAGCTACAAGAAGAGTACAGCATCGTACTAATCACTATACCAAGTTGGGGCTGCATATAACCACTTCTTCAACCTCTTTTGAGTAAACAAATTAGAGCGCACTCAAACTGAAGTGGAATCGATGGATCAAGGCAATGAATAATGCTTTAACAAGTTTTCCTTCGCTGAATATGACCAACCCAGCGGTAGTTGCACTATACGATAACTCCAAGCCCAGAGAAGAACGAGATTTCCGAGAAATCTATCCTGATTTGAATGAACTGACACCCTTGCGTGTGTTTATTCAAACAGACACCCCAATAGAAGAGCCCAGCAGCTATGTTGCAAACTTGAACCAACCAAGATTCAAAAGGATCAAGATCGACCTGTCAATCGAAACAAGGTTCCCCAAGCTTTTGGCTGAGTACGGGTTTGTTGGAAAACAAACTAGCAATACACTGAATACATATATACGACCCTTTCAGGAACCCAAATTACCACGAAGACGTCACCAAGTGGAATATGATATGGATGAACAAGACTTCTTTTATCTCGATGAAAGGAACCTGAAACATGCTATAAAGATAACTGCTGAAGTGTTCGAAGTTCTTATCACTGCCTTGGAAAATGAATGGGCGTTGCTAGAGCTGAAAATGAACATGTCTGTACCAATGGGTGACGATGACACGGTACAGAACATGCTGTTAACCTTACACACAAACAATGACAAGTATGGCAACGATGATGGAATAGTACCGGGGTCTATTTATGATCAGAAATGTGCAGTGTGCAATGATAGTGACTGTGATAACGCAAATGCAATCGTCTTCTGTGATGGATGCGATATCGCTGTTCACCAAGAATGTTATGGCATAGCATTTATACCTGAGGGACAATGGTATTGTCGAAAGTGCATGATCAACAAGTCAGAAACTTCTTGCGTCTTTTGCCCAAGTAAGACTGGAGCTTTCAAACAACTCGACAACAGTTTGTGGAGTCATGTTGTATGTGCTATGTGGATTAACGAGCTATACTTTGCAAATCCAATTTATATGGAGCCTATTGAAGGTATGGATTTGATTCCTCGAAGCCGTTGGAAGTTGATTTGTTATATTTGCAAACAACGTATGGGAGCCTGTATTCAGTGCTCCAATCGAGGCTGCTTTCAAGCATATCATGTAACTTGTGCCAAGAGAGCCGGACTTTTCATGGAATTTACACAAGGTGTTGCAACCGCAATAACTAACAAGCTCAGTTTGAGAACATTTTGCGATAAGCATCTTCCTTCTCTGGTTCCTCTTGATGCTGTGCATAAAGGGATCATTAAAACCAGGCTATTTTACAGGGACACGAAATTACTAGTTGCAGAAAATGCAAAGATATCGCAGAGCCAGCGTACTGCGAATAAGCTTAATATATTCAAGTGGAAGACAGAGAATCACCAAACACCTGTTGCTCCCAAGATATTCAGCGATGTATTATTTGATATTCTTGTTCAGTTGAAAGTGGAAAATCAATTGTCTTTGCCCGGCCAAATAGACAATCGAGTAAAGCAACTAGATATCACTCCAAATAGGCCACGAGAGGAGGTTAATAAAGAACTACGTCAAATATGCAATGAAATATGTCGAATATGGTGTCTAAAGAAAGAGCTGAAGCGTGGAGCACCCTTGATTAGGAAGAGTAACGCTTCTATTGGATCCGGATCTGGTGTTGGGACTGCAGAAAGACTTGGGTTTGCTCAATTGTTGCAAGCAGACTTATCCCGTCTTATTGGTATGAATGAGCTTGTCGTAGAGAGACAAAGGGTTTTGAAAGAAGAATTTGAGACTAGTCTCTCCACCATCAATACAGTTTATTTCCCTATCTCACAGTGTATCAAGGAAGTATTGGATGCTTTGAACGGAAAATGCGATCCACAGAGGATATTGCAAGCATACAAAGGTAAACAAATAAAACAGGAAGTGTATCAAGGAGATACCATGGTTTCAGAACTTGCAACCACTAAATCAACATCGCAAGCTCAACCCTTGTGCTTATCTGATATTATGGAAATGAATCAGCTATATCATTACAAGTCAATCGCCCAATTTCTGAATGACATCAAACAACTGCATTCAGCCATACTAAAAGCTCACAAGTCTACTCACAATATTGTACGTGTTGCAAACAAGTGGATGAGCCATTTTCAGAAGATGCTACCTGATTTGTACAGGTTCGAAGACAGAGTGTTGGGCAGTACGCCTCTATTTTCTGACTTTGACATACTGGGTGCAGCTGTAAGATTCTTAAAGCCCAGTTTCAACAGGAAGCAACTTCTTGAGGAGAACGGCTTGAGCGAGGTGGAGCTTGACGTTAATGGAGTTAATGTTGAGATCGATACAGAGGAAAATGCAGAGCTTTTCAAGCGTTTTTTTGAGGATAACGGATCAACAGGAGATAATTAGACCACCCAAGATCTGATATCGAAGTATACTACTTTTTTAGAGGCTCTAATTTGCTCGCTGAGATAATTTCACATGCTTCAGCCGAGTATCTGAGTATCCGACTACGTTGACAACAGGTGCCCAGAATGTGTCCATGGCTTTTAGAAGGTTTTTAGAAGGATCGGTGGATTTTCCTAATAAAGCGATACTATTGAGGAATACACACAACCGTGTATTAATTCTACGACCAAACATCGAATCAAGTAGAACAAGTTATACGCAACGTTCGTATACTGTTGAGAATGATATTGAGTTCTTCCTGCCCCCAACGAAGTGAAGTTGCAAAGGATGAATAGGGTTGCACGTTTCATTGCAGACGAAAGATTTTGTGCAGCCTTCGGTCATCTTTATTCCTCTAGTAATGAATGTTGGCGAAGAAGTAAGTGGGCTATATAGCAAACTCAAAACTATTCGAGCTGTGACCAGTGTACTGATTTTTGTCTGTCTGGTATGCAAATGGATCCGTTCTAATGCAAGCAGAGCACACTTGTTTGAGCAGCGACTACATCAAGTCTAAAATAGGAAAGGATATCGTTGAAGTAATATGCAATCACGTGAAAGAGAATATGAGGCCAGTAGATGGTTATGCAAGACAAGGAGAATAGGCAAGTATAAAATTGACATGAGGCGAATCAAGCATATAAGAGAAGCAAGATTGAAGGGCACGGCATTATAACGGTTAACTGCATGAAATTGAACCATTCGAAGAGATTTCTCCCCAAAAACGAAAGGTACACCTTTGGTTTGAGACCAAGGACGAATGAGGATTATTGCCAAGGGATGGTAAAATGTACCTGACTTCATAGGCCTTTCGTCGGTCTCTAGGATAAAGACCTCCAAATTTTACTTTGCAACATGGAGAATGTTATCATGTGAATGCAACCTAGGATGCGATATGAGATGCAACTCGGGAATGTTATACTTTGTGTATTTGAAGGTTTTAGCCAATAATTGCACCACTGATCTTGTAGTTATTGGTCAACAATAAGCTTAGTTCTGTACAATGACTGCAGTGGTAGGATCAGAGAAACCAGAGAAAGCAAAAGGAAGGAGAGGAATTGAGAATGAAAAAGAATGATAAAGCATGGAACTCCCTACAATCGGGAGGAAGTTTCGAAGTGGATGGAGGAAACGAAGCAGACGGAAGGGCAAAAAGCACCCAATCAGTTGGTTATCGAAAATACATGGATAGAGACGGTTACAACTTGGAGATCAGGAGATTTGCTATTGCTGTCGAAAGAACATGATTCTGAATAATAGAATCGGCAGAAGAAAAATGGAATGTCTTGGATAGTTGGTTTGTCCGTTTGCCAAATGGAGCCGTGAAGAGTGAAAGGAGGGATGTTAGAGAGAGAAGTTCTGGTGGATTAGACTTTACTTGAAAGACCACAAAGGCATTGGACGAAGCACGAAGACAGAAGACGATTTTTCGACGGTTCTAGGAAAGAAAGAAGTGTCTGACGTTATCCGAAAGAATCTCTCATGGCTGGCGACTCGACAATCTAATCTTTCATGACAAATATGATGATAATTCAATTGTAAGTGACTAACCATTTGACTGTGTATCAGATAATTGATACAGCAAGCTTCCAAGCCCCAAGCATTCTCAATTGAATTTACGTTGCAATGACTTCATTAATCAACGTATTTTCCACAAGAACTCAAAAGCTGTTGAATCAGAAATTAAACTGAGTATTCAGATATCTTTGTTTGGGAAGATGAGCATATCAATTTGAAATTGTTTTAGGATATTGTTCTCCAAAGTCGTGATTTGTTTGAGGTTATTGTTATGGTGGATGGCATATCATGGAACACTGCTTTTGTGGATTGACTTAATACAAATTGTCTCGTTTTGATGTTCATTATGGCTTCGCTTAAAAATGCGGTACCGATCGTATCATGTTCCAAAAGGGTCCATCAGCTAAAGGTTCCAAAAGACGTTTTAAAAGTTTATTTATGGAAAATCTACAAGCGATGTAGCTCTGTAGTGATAGAGATTATTTATTTTGTATTTTGAGGCATGCTAGCTGAGTACTAGGTAGGACAAGCTTACTAGTTTTTTTGCTTTAATACAGGTTTACTTTCAACTTAATACGTTATACCTTGCGTGGTGATCCTAACATTAGTACGTAGCACGTAACACACTTCCAGTCAGGTCGTATCGGCTATACTGACTCTTTGTCTTGAAAACACGATACTACCGAAGAATACAAAATCGACCCCATGCAAGTGTCTCTACAAACAGTAATAAAAGCGAATGCGGTGTGGGGGGAGCAGCAGAGGGACTAGAAGAGTTTGGTTTATTGCAAAAGCAGTAGCAATAGCAATAGCAATAGCAATAGCAATAGCAATAGCAATAGCAATAGCAATAGCAAGAACAGGAACAGGAACAAGAACCACAAAAGTTCGTAATAATAAGTTCGCATATTGACAAACGTTGAGTAAGTGTAAGTGGCTAGTAGGCGATGACACACTAACACATGCCCAAAACAAGACATAAAACAAACTAAACGAGTAAAGTCAAACAATGCAAAAAATGCAAACAAATAAGGAACAACTCTAACCAAGACAATACAAGCCAAGTCATGAATGATTGTCAACAATGTCAAAGGAACTTGACACAACCAGCGGAGAACACTGAAGGGGAAATAGATTCGAACACAAGGGTACTTGAAACATGTGAGCAAGTATAGGAGATGTTGTTTTCAAAGGGTAATAGGACCAAACGACATAGGATGACGTCGGTTATTGGAATTAGCAGCAACGGTGGAAGAATTGTGTGTGACAGTTGAGAAAGGAGTGGAGGGATTGATGGAAGATTTAGCGGTGGATGATAGTGGTGGTGGTAGGTGATAGTGGTGGTGGTAGGTGATACTGGCAGTGCTGGTTCATACTTGAAAAAGCAAGACAAACAAGACAGCAGGAATACCAGACAACACTTGACACACTGTCACACGAACTCCATGTTAGCCAGATAATGCGATTCGAGATTGCGTTGCTGCAAAGCTCACAAAGGGATGCGGCGCGCGATATATGAAGCAACTAACCCAAAGAGTTGGTAAACTCAGCCAAGCTCACAAATAAACCACATTACATCCGCTTCACAAAGGGTAATGAAACAATCATATGAAGCAACACACAAAATGCAAGGTTAATTGGAGTGGCAAAAGTAGCCCAGTCGTACGGAAAATAACGTTGGAGGTCGAATAGAGTTTCAACGAGAATGCGTAATTGAACAGTTGTTTCAAAGTGATGCACAAAAGGTCTCAAGATTAACCGTATTAACCCAGATCGTCGATCAGTGCCACAGCACTGCAGGCTTAAGAAGTTTTAGTAGATTAGTGGATAATCTTTGTGCTCTCTATTGCTTCCCATTTTGGAGATTATAGAGGGGAGATATGGGATATCCTTAGATGCAAGGGGGACATTGAAAGAGAGTCGAGAGTCGAGAGTCGAGGAGACCCCGTATTATTGTCCCGAGGAGCAAGCAAGCCATTTCAGTGCGATTGCAGGACATGCGAAGTGGCACTGAGATATGGCAGTGTTGATATTGAGCGGGTGTAGACGAGAGGATATAAGATAAAAGGACAGGTACCGGACAGGGCTTCAAGAAAAGCGATTTAGTAGAAACGGGTCTGGAATCGATTTAGGCCTAAATAGGCGATGACGTAAAATTAGCAGCAATAATAAGAGAGAGGCCCGAGGGGTGTGTGCAGGTACATGTAGAGGTTATGAAGAACGAGGGAAGCGAGAGGGACAGTGGAGGACAGTGGAGAGTTGGAGACGTTGGACGTTGGACGTTGGACGTTGGGGGGTTGCCATAGCGAGAGAATGGTGAGTGGAGTGGGAGTGTGAAACGTCGGGGGTTTGAGATATTGAGTGAGGAATTGGGAGTCGAGTCCGGGGAGTGGTGATATTGGAGGCGTGGTGCGAAAAGACAGCAGAAGTGTGAAGCAAAAGGAGTGCCCACAAGGAGTTGGTAGCCACTACGAATTCCTACAAGAAGCGAGTACTCAAGCAGCACTCATAAGGAGTGAAAAGTACACCACAAGTCTACAGATAACCGGTGGACATAATAATATCCTACAGAAGCCAGTCGAAACGAGCAAGTGTGACATAGTTGAAATGATACCTGTTCGATGCCAATCAAAGACAACTGTCGAGCCGATATGGCCTGTAGAACCATGAATAGATGTAGTATGTCTAGCTGATTTGTAGAGTTGACTCAATAGAGCTGGATCATTGAATCGACCAAATTGAGCTGGATCATGTTGGGATTGGCTCAAGGCTGGACGAATACAAACCTCCTTAGCCACATTAAAGCCGAGCTTCCACCAGACTGTCCTTCCCTTCATAGCCTGAGCTCATTCGATCCCACCGGTTTGCTCATGACTGATACTTGTTTGAAGAAATTAAATAACTGGTGAGATTGTGCAATAAATGTGAAGTTTAAGATTCAAGGAGATTATGAAGGGATATAGCGAGTGTGTTTCTAATAAAACTTCTTAGGAGGTGACAAGGGGGATCAAGAAAACTGACAAAGGAGGTGTAAGACAGCTCCAAGTGCCAAGGGGGGGGGGGGGGAATCAAGAGGGTACAATTGACAAAGGGTGAACTGGATGTAGAAGCTACTGTCAAGGAGGTCCAATAAACTATAAGGAACCAGGAGCAGGTACAAGCGCAGTAAAGTGTCGAAGGAGTACCAGAAACGATACAACGTGAGATTGACAATAGGAGGTAAAGGTGTAAAGTGAGTGGTAAGAGGGTTTGATATGGAGTTTGTGGTGAGTGTATCTAATTTGCGGTGACTTTATGTAAAGAATGATTCCATGGGATGTTCTATACATTCGATTCCATTATGGGTTTGTATGAGCTGTTGGGCACAGAACAGACAACTTTTGGGCGTGTAAGGGTTGATGAAGGAGCGTGAAGACTGTGAACTGCTGGAGGAGTATGAACTTTTGGACTCTTATGTCATCACTGTGTACATGTACGTCTCTTTACCTGTGCCTCTTTATATATATGTTTACCCATTCATCCCCTCGGTACCATTTCTGGGTACCTCAATACTCTCCCTGATCTCCTACATCTCTTTCACCACCTCCCATCCATTCTCTGGCCTCTATCCTTTCCCTCCACCTCATATACCACATCTCACACCACTTGCCCGTCCTCTGTTTCACATTTGCAACGCTGAAGTTGCAAAATCAAATCCAAAACCAAGCCCAAAAAGAAATAGAAAATACTACGCCAGGACAAAAACAACGTCCAACCCCAATTTCATATCATGTTTAAGGCTTGTTTGTGCATCCTAACACACAAGTCTAATATTACATGAGTTGATTTGTTAGATAAAAACAACAACATCATCGTGCCGCGCGATTCTATTTTCTAAGTCTTTGAAAGCGGTATACGTCATAGGGTTTTTTGATTCCACCCCAAGTTTCAAGTACTGTGTGAAGTCAAGGCGTTTTTTGTATGGTGTGGGAAGTGATATAGGTGTAGATAGTGTGTGGGAAGTGAATAGGGCAATATGGGATAATATCTAGCCAGCTGTTATTAACCATTGACAACAGTGTTAACAATTGACATCATGTTTTCTTGGTTATGACTTCAAACTTCCAATAAAATAAAGCAGATAATTTCCCAAAGCAAACCACGCAGAACAGATAGTAGATACGATTTCAAACCAAAAGAGGTTACTACCGATCCAGCTTTCCATAGTGAAATCTGCCCTCACTTGCACCTTGCACCCACTCACTCACCGTTGCTTCGCACTTACCACTCTCACCATTGTACCACAATCTCCTATTACCTGTAGAGCCTAGAATTTCCCCTTAAAAGACAATAGAGAACACATTCCCGAAATAACAAAACAACAGACATAAAAAAACACGAGCTGCCCCAAAAAGAGTCGATCTGCATACCTCGCTGAAAAATAACTGGCGACGTAATAAGGTTGTGTTAAATAATAATTTTGAGTTACTTTTTTATTAAGGTACACAAAAGTTGCAGGAAGGTTCCCAACCGTCGCATACGAAGGAGATTAAAAAGTGTTAAGAGCTGTTTATATATAAAAGAAGTTGGGAGAGAAAAAGTTAGTGGACAGGGGAGTGAGAGAAGGGAAGATACAGAGGAAGTAGATTGCACTAGACAAGGTGCATAGATTCTACAGGTTCACAGTTCACGGCTCACAGGTTCAAGTTTGTCAGAGTGCACCAGGTACCAACACCATCGGTTTCGAGTTAAAGTATACTAGATTGATTAACCAGGCATCATCACTCAACAACAGTCCAATCCTCATATATCAAACTATGATGTCTCAACAGACGCCTACAGCAACGCCTATCAGGCCCATTCATTATGCAAACAAGGACACCTTCTCCTTGACGGGAGCCTCCAACAACTTCGAACCGATCGAAGGTTCGAGCGTACCTACAAACGACTTTGATCATCAACACGAAAACAAAAAACTTCCCTTGATAGTGGACATAGCCATAGATAATAACGGCAAACAGTTATACCAGGTCCATGAATCATCCAAACTAGTTCGCAATGAGATGCCTCGATCCACTAACTTCTCAAATAACGGCAATCCTCATGAACATCCAGAACTACTTTCATATGATCATCACAATCATCTTCTTCATCAACATCAACAACTTCATCCACAACAACATTATCTTCAACATCTGCAACATCAACATCAACATCAACATCTGCAACTCCATCCACAACACCCACATTATCATTTACCTATAGAAAGCATACGAGAAGAGAGAACCCCAATTAGACGAGTATTAGGCACTATCTCGCCCAGCACTCTCAACCAGAAAAAACTGTTGGACGACGAAGAAGAGTATGACGAGCCCGAGTCTGCAACTAGAAAAAATGCATTAGAATATGGAGCTACGGCGAATGGTAGTCAAGATGCCGTCAACATCCCCAATGGACCCAACAGTTTGGTACTGAATGTTTTCCAAGGCACTCCTAGTTACGATCACCAAGATTCTCAGCCATCTCTGGCAACATCTACCATGTCTGTGTCCTCGTTTTCAAGAGTTCAGGATAACGATATTTGGTCAGAGGATGTAGAGCAAGCATTCGAAGAAGTCTTAAGTATCATCCCCAAAAACGGGCTTAACAAGATAAAAATTTCCGGTAGACTGTGTGGTCGTAACGAATTGATTTCAGATTATATCTTCACCAAGACAGGGAAATTCCGTACTCGAAAACAAGTAAGTTCACATATTCAAGTCATAAAGAATCTAGGTCAAAAGCAGGATATCATAAAGTTGATTAGCGATGGTCCTACCTTCCTATCTGAAGACGAACAGCAAAAAAACAACAAGAGATTCGAAGGTATCTTCTCCAAGATCAACTTGAATAAAAGTCTAGGCTTCAGTGACGGTGTAATGAACACCGTGAACTCAAACGTTAATATGGGCATCAACAACATGAGCATTAACAATCATCTCAGCATGCCTCCTATGCCTTTCGAAGCAAAGAGAAGCAACTCGATCCCTCCCAGCATATCTGTAAAACGCTCCCGCAGGAAGAATCCTCATTTAAACATATCTCCAACCTTCCACCCATATCTTCTGCATGGTCAAATCCAAAAGCAAACTCCCTTCACCACTGCCAAGTTCGAAAACTTCTTCATGTCTGTTTGCGATACATATTCGCAAAACCCTATAATCTTATCCATTCAGAATAATACAGACGAGATCAAATCCCTCAAGATCAAAGAGGGTGCCAACATCGGCAATAGATTCCCAGGACTAAGCGAATTGAGCTATAATATTCCTACCATACATAATATGGTCAAGGTTTTATTTCCTTCCAGCTTGCCTTATCATTATTCGTGGGAAACTGGTTTCAAAAGTAACTTCATGTTGACAGGCGACGACACTGACAGCCTTGGTGGTGAATTTGGTAGTACCCCCCCTGAATCCATTAACTCTGTTGGTATTACTTCAACAGGAATTCCTTCCTCCTCGTCCACACCTGGCACTTCATCAGTGTCATCGAAATCGTACTCTTCCTTTACTTGTATCTATTCGTTTGGGAAAGAAGTGTTAAAATTCAATGAACCTGGATTCAAGTTGGGCCAGAACCGGGAGTTCTTGGTCAAGTTTTGGAAGTTCTTCTTACTGAAATTGGTGGGCAAGGATGATGCTGAAATTGGTATGGCTTTCAAGGGTATGACTATCAAACAGATCATCTATGAAAGTGAAGATGACGATGAATCGGAAAGCGAAGACACTACCGAAATTCACTTGATGAAACTGAAGATTAGAATGGTCTTACTTTGGGAGTTTGCTAATGTTTCGGAGTTCAAGGATGCAGTTACTACAACGACCAAGTTGATCTTGGCTTCAAAGATTGAATCCGATGAAAGCTCTTTACCTCAAGTACTTGAGTGGGAAGCTGCAAGACTGGAAGCCTCTACAATCACTCCATATGAGAACATGCACCAAATGAATACAAACTCCGCGATGCCTTTCACTTCCCATACCATCCCTACTCCAATTTCAGCAAACTCTTTCGAGCCTCAATCGAATGTTCAAGTTAAATTTCAACAATTGCAACAACAGCCTCCTCAACTACCACTTCAAGTACATGTTCAACAACAATCACTTCAGCAACCCATGCCACAACAATTACCTCTTCAACAATCTATTCAACAACTACAATACCTTACTCCACAAAGGCAATTTCATCCTCAACAACAACAACACCAATTCCAACAAATACCAATGAACCCATATTCACAGATTTACTCTCCACAACAAGTGCCACCTGGTACGATGCCCACGCAAGGTATACCTTATCCTCCTCACCCCGCGAACATGGAATTGATGATGCCTAGCGACCAAGAGTACCCAATAATGTACCAAGAGCAGTATCCATTCAACTAGATTGGAATAAGTAGCGTTATTTTCTGACGACCGCCTTATATATTATTTCCTTCTCTGCTAGCTGTTTCTTCCATTAGCAGTTCCATTACACGTTTTCAGTTTCCCACAAGTTGTAGATGGAAGGTTCAATCATAGGAGAAGGAACTAATTGATGGTGGATGGGGCACATAAGGTTAAAAGTGTCTGTCTTCTCGACAAAGGTTGGAATTCATAAGATCTCGACAATTTATGCAACTTTGATAAAGACTTAAGACATTATTGAGGACCTCAAGCATGTACTCGATGCATAGGGGCTCCAGAAACTGTTCCATTGGTCATGGGAAAACTAGACTATTCGTTGTTGTCAACATCACACTTCTTTGGTTCATCATGCTTTCTTGAGTATTTGATGTTCTCTGTCTGGAACCAACTTCAATCTTCCATCCTGATACTTTTCATCAACTTTTTGGTCCACATCATGGGTTGGATGGCATTCCTACGATTACGGGCTATCACTAGAGTAACTCCCAAAGAAAATCCATAGACGAGGAACATCAAACAATTCCATCCAAGGTAAACAACAGTTACCAATTGACTTCAATCAACTCAGGTTAATGTCATAACGGGGATTCAATTATCCTACGATAAACATAGATACAGAAAATTTAAATATCTTGGTGCAATTGTACATACAAATAGTAAGGAACAATTCGTATTTCTTGGGAAGCGAATGTAGTCCTCCGATAACCCGTTATATTTGAATCCGCTATTTGGGAAGCAGGTATTTATGGGCTAATTAAACTTTGAGTCTATGAAGCTCCACTACTATTCATTAGCTTCATTTAGTGCCTATCTGTGCACCCAACTACTCACTTACTATATACATCCGTTGACATGGCTGCAATTCCAAAATCAAAAACACCTTAATTCGAAAAGTAAGTGCTCAAATACTCTAAGTTTGGCTTTTGGACCTACAATGACCTCTTTTCCAGTCTTTTTCTTCCTCTAAAACTCCAAGTCTTTGCTATCTTCCATTATCTTTTCGATTTTCAGTACTTAATTTTCAGAGTCAACTCTCCAATTTTGAGAAGTTAAAAAGTTTTAATCAAAAATCTTTCGAAGATTTAACAGAACTCTTTATAGATACTATAAGCATTATGGATTCTAAGACTGTTGGTATTCTAGGTGGTGGCCAGTTGGGCCGTATGATCGTTGAAGCAGCAAGCAGATTAAATATACAGACTGTCATTTTAGACAAGGGTTTCAGCCAACCAGCCAAACAGATTAATGCTATGGGAGATCATGTTGATGGATCTTTCACCGATTACGAGTCTATTTTGGCTTTGGCCTCGAGGTGTGATGTTATGACTATTGAAATTGAGCATATCGATGTCGATGCATTAAATAGGGTCAAGACTCATTTCCCAAATTTGGAGATCTATCCTTTACCAGAGACTATCAAGTTGATTCAAGATAAGTATGTACAAAAGGAACATTTGAGAACCCATGGAATTGCAGGTGTTGAATCCCTTGCAGTTGATCCTGAAGATTCCTTGGCTCACTTAAAGTCAATCGGTGAAGAGTTTGGTTACCCATTTATGTTAAAGCTGAGAACCAATGCTTACGATGGAAGAGGTAATTTCGTAGTAAAATCGTCTAAAGATCTTGCTGAATCCCTTGAATTCTTGAAGGATAGACCTTTGTACGCTGAAAAGTGGTGTCCATTCACAAAGGAATTGGCAGTAATGGTTGTTCGTGCTATCGATGGCCAAGTTTATGCTTACCCAACAGTTGAAACAATTCACCAAAATAATATATGTCATTTGGTATATGCTCCAGCTAGAATCACAGATACATTAGCAGCACAAGCTAGCATTTTAGCACAGAATGCCGTCAAATCATTACCTGGATGTGGTATATTTGGTGTTGAAATGTTCTTGTTAGCCAATGGAGAATTAATTGTTAATGAGATTGCTCCGAGACCACACAACTCAGGTCATTATACAATCGACGCTTGCGTTACTTCACAGTTTGAAGCTCACATAAGAGCAGTTGTTGGCTTGCCAATGCCTGCCAATTTCACTACTCTTACAACCACCAACACCAATGCCATAATGTTGAACGTTTTGGGTGGTGTGAATGGTAATACGGAAATCGACCTTTGTCGTAGAGCATTGGAGACTCCCCATGCCTCTGTATACTTGTATGGTAAAACCACTAGACCTGGAAGGAAAATGGGCCACATCAATATCGTGAGTTCCCTGATGTTTGATTGTCAAAACAGGTTAGATTACATTGAAGGTGGCAAAAAAGTGGTTGAACCTCCAAAGGGCACGTCAACAGTTGCTCCTCTTGTAGGTATAATCATGGGCTCTGACTCTGACTTACCAGTTATGGCTGCTGGAGCAACCATTTTGAAACAATTTGGAGTTCCTTTTGAACTCACAATTGTTTCTGCCCACAGAACCCCACACAGAATGACCAAATATGCCGTTGAAGCACACAAGAGAGGTATCAAATGCATTATTGCTGGTGCAGGTGGTGCTGCTCATTTACCAGGTATGGTAGCTGCGCAGACTCCTCTCCCTGTCATCGGTGTCCCAGTGAAGGGATCTGTGCTTGATGGTGTTGATTCTTTACATTCTATTTTGCAGATGCCTCGTGGTATTCCAGTAGCAACTGTTGCGATCAACAACAGTACTAACGCTGGTTTGCTTGCCGTCAGAATCCTCGGAGCTTACCAAGGAGAGTACTTGGAAAAGATGCAAAACTACATGCACAACATGGAAGTTGAAGTATTAGACAAGGCAAAAGTTTTAGAAGAATTGGGATACGAACAATACTTGAAAGATGTTTTAAAGAAATAATCTTCAGTTAGAGATATATTTTTGCAACCAAGCTTATTTTACAGATTCTAACATTATAGTATATTTAAAGATAAATGAAAATGAAAATGAAATGTATAGAAATAAAAAGGGCTGAACCCTTGGCTAATGTACAGATGCAAACAGGAACAATTCTGAGCGAGGTACGATCTAGATAATATGATCGAGATAATCGGATCTCTATCAATCTCCGAGTTTCTCATTCTTTGAAGTATCATGCTCTAACAATCAAACATATCTTAAAGAATAGTAAATTTACAGTTGTTGGATAGTAAACTGATTTTGAGGCCGTTAGAAGTATGCAGAGTTTAGGATGGTTGGGTGGTGTTTGTCCTTGGAGTTTGGGTGGTCGTGGTTGTCAGAGCTTTCGATCTCTCACAATACAAACTCTAGATAGTCTAGATGATCACTCTTTCTTCCGATAGCATGGTTGATCCAGGAGAGCAATTAGAACTTCATACTCTTGTTGGTCTTGTTACCTCTCTTTCCCTTCAACTTCTTGTAGTTTTGGGCATTAGATGATCTCCATCCTGAAGTACTCACCTTCTTTGGTTCTTCATCCATTGCTTCTGAAGCTTCAGCAGATTCAATAGCGCTGGCAACTCTAGCTGCTTCCTCTTCTTCGGCTTTAACCAATTCAGACTCTGGAAGTTCTCCCGATGCTACCAATTCTTTCTTCTTAGCAATGGCCTCTTCTCTTTGAGCCTTCATGTGTCCAGCCATCTTGTCAGATATACGTTGGTTTCTCGAGTCGACAAAGTTGCCGAACTCGTTCTTACGCTTCATGCTCTTAGCTCTCAACTTGGACTTCGATCTGATTGACTTGGCCATTATGTTATCCTTGCTTGGTGTTGCTACTTAGTTAAGTTACTAGCTCATCGCTTCCTTTATGATAAAATTAAAATCGAAATCAGGCAGGATGCGCGCCTGCAGCCATTATCTAACCCACGTGAATCTGTTTAGGGTTAAGCCCTACAAGAACACCTGAAATGCACTATATAGATATGTCGCCTCGTAAATCGTGTCGCGATGTCGCACTTACTGCGTCTCCCAAAGTAGGCCTCAAATCAATATTAGCATCGTCCCCCTCAAGCCTCCTCAATAGCGATGAAAATTTTTCGAATAGCAAAAAATTCTTCAAGTGCCTTTATAAAATTCTTTTAAGAAACTTCTTTTCCTTAGTATAGTGTCACCTCATATATCAAAATGTAAGTACAGACCATTGTCGATAGAATGAAGAAGCGAAGCTGATGCGAAGTTAGAGCCAAGAGCAAGAGATACTCAATGGGTGGTAAGAAGGAGTGTCACTCTAGGGACTCGAGAAGAAGGGGCGATGATGATGGCGATGTTGGTTAAGCCAAATACTAATGTTGATCAATAACTATTGTCTCCGAGGAACTATTTCAGAAGAGAAGTAGCGACACTTGCAAAGAGCTTCGCCATTCACAATTCATTGCATACGAAACATAATACTAACTATAACTAGGGCTAATCTTAGAACCCAGAAGAGACTCGCTGCTTCCGTTGTCGGTGTCGGTAAGAGAAAGATTTGGTTAGACCCAAATGAAACCACTGAGATTGCTTCCGCTAACTCACGTCAAGCTATCAGAAAGTTGTACAACAATGGTACCATCGTCAAGAAGCCAGACACCGTCCACTCCAGATCCAGAGCTAGAGCTTTGTTAGAATCTAAGAGAGCCGGTAGACACATGGGTTTCGGTAAGAGAAAGGGTACTCGTGATGCTCGTATGTCTTCCCAAGTTTTGTGGATGAGAAGATCTAGAGTCTTGAGAAAATTGCTTGCCAAGTACAGAGATGCTGGTAAGATTGACAGACACTTGTACCATTCTTTGTACAAGTCTGCCAAGGGTAACGCCTTCAAGCACAAGAGATCTTTGGTTGAACACATTATCCAAGCCAAGGCTGAAGCTTTGCGTGAAAAGGCCCTTAAGGACGAATCTGAAGCTAGAAGAATCAAGACCAGAGCTGCCCGTGAAAGAAGACAACAAAGAGTTGCTGAAAAGAGAGAAGCTTTGTTTGCTGAAGACAACTAAGTGTATTAGTTTAGTTGATAATAAACGTAAAAATCTTGAATATTCTGTAAGTTTAAGTGTAGTCGTGTTTACTGGCTAGGCTGCCTTGAAATTTTGATGGTGGTTTACTGTGGAAACATGGAGATGAGGCTTTACCTGGGACTTTCAAATGGGTAAATGTTTCCTAATTCGTGTATGCATATTGCCACTGATAGAACTTGTAGAACTGTGTCAACAACGGGAGATTTCTCACGGAAACCTTCAAAAAAGTGCAATACAAGCAGAGAGATGACACATGATTGCTATTCAATAAAATTGGAACGTAAAGAGCAAACAGAGAAGCTCTGAATGAAACATGAACCCGATCCTGATAGTTCCAGGAGCTCAGCAGTACATAAGAATGCCTCCTTTGCCCTCTACATCCCACCATAAATACACTTTATCACCGTCAGAATATATAAATATAACAAATATTAAAGAAGAAGTACGAATTAAACATGCAATGCTAGAACTTGAAGACCAAAAGTAAGCTCATCAATATCAATATCAATATCAATGGCACTATATGTCCTCACAATCGATGCCCTGGAACCAAACTAAAGACAAGGGTGAACGCAGCCGTAAATATTAGTATCAAGAACAAAACCCATAAACTTCTCTTGAGTAATAGTTTGTGAATGAATCTTTCCCTAATACGAATGAGCGAACTTCTTGTGTTACCGTTAGGGTTCAGTTTGTCTTTTGAAAAGGACTCGGAGAATCCTATCCATACTAATACTGGATCAATCAAGTATATCGAGGAGATCAAGCAGTAAAATGCAATCGAAAATGGCAACACTATCACTGCTCTCAAACCCTTCCTGTAGTTCAAAAATATAAATATATAGGACATCCATAATCCTATAAATAAGAAGAAGAAACCAACCATGATTCTGAGCAAATTCGAATGGTTTATGTTTCTAATAGCCATAAAATTGAGGAACTTTGGTAAATGGTCGTTTTCGATCTTATTGAAAATGTATATTTTGACATTGTTAAACATGTCTGGATCATCTCTTCCATCAACTTCAATAGATTTGATGATAAAAGCGTTCAAGTCGCGAGGTAAGTTCAAGTTCTTTTCCAGGTCTTCAACGAAATACTTGAGGAGTAAATTATGTGAAGAATCCTTCAAGTTATCTCTTGTAATAAATGAACTCTTTGAGCCAGGCGAATCCCGAATGAGTCTTTCCAAAAGTGAAGGCGTTATTAGAGAATTTCTTCTATCATCTGGCACATTTGGGGCTGGAGTTTGGAATGGGTTGCCTTGTCCGTTGTACACTTTCCCCTTCAACGAAATGAACTTTTGAGGACTTGCCCTTTGTAGTTCCAAGTCAAGTTGGTCTTCAATTATTTGCAGTTGTTCATCCAAAAGTCTCAGGTTTGAAGAAATGCGTTTAGTATCACCGACTGTGCTTCCCGAAACAAGACGAGGCAGTTCTAACGGGAAGTTAGCTGCCGGTGTTGCCACTGCTGCCGAAGCAGCCGCAGCAGCCGCAGCATTTGAGTATCTACTAACTTGTGATTGTCTACCTCCAGTAGCTTCTTGCTCTTCCATATTATAATGCTCAATCAAATCCTTTAATTTAGGATCTATATTGTCCATGTTTAAGTCCCCTCTCAAGAATTGAGAAAGCCTATTAGAATCATTATCTTCCAAGAAGTTGTCATTAATGATCAAGTCGAGCAATATGGAGGAACTGAGAGACTTATGCTTTGACTTGTCCAGGTTAGGTAAAGAATATCTGTTGTTCCCTTTTTCGTCGTATTCTGTGATTTGGTTTGGGTTTGGGCTTTGATTGATCATTGGTTGGTTCTGCTCTATATATTGAGATTGCCTTACAATAGATTCCCTTAATCCCTTGATATAGTGCTTGCACAAGTTTAAATGATTAATCAAATCAAACCAGAAGTCAAGATAATCAACCTTATTCTCCACATCTTTCATAAACTGATAAAAGGTGAACAAATCTACAGGTGTCTTTGTCTTGTTGGCAAGAATTTCACCTAGAGTGGGTAATCTGTTCAAACTAATTGCCAGGTTCGTTCGATTGAGGTTGTTCAAGTTGGAGAGGTAATGGGAGTTGGGATAATTGCTCTCATAAGCCTCTTGATTGTTCTTTTCATTGAACATTGTGGATGTTGGTGTGTGTAGTGCCTTACGATCTTGTTGTTTTTAGATCTCGATTTGTCGAGTAAGTCCTTTTTGATCGTACTTTATGTTCGATCTTATCACTTTAGTAAGCCTTTGATCCTATTATCCTTATAGTTCCAGTGTTGAACAATAAATTATTGGCAATGATTTGCTATTAATATTCTTTCTTTCGAATATTGATCTCTGATCAACAGGAGTGATTACGATTTATTTCACCCTATGACAGTACCTTAGGAAAGCTTAATGAGGTCGGTAGCACTGTGTAACCACTCGAATTATGAATATCAGTACGAAAACCTTTGCCTTGAGAGATGGCTGGCTGCTGGTTCTAAGCTTGATTCTGGAATGTTTTTTTATTTTTGAATTCGTTACTCAAATTTTTTCTAGCCCTACCGCACTGAATTGCTTGTCAGATTCTTGATTGTAGAGGGTTTAACCTTTATACTTTTGCTGGGTCACCTCGAGTTAAGATAGTAGAAGGAAGTTGTTCTAGCAGCAAGGTAGTGGAAATAGCTGGAGAAGGTTAATTAATCAAGATTGGGTTGAACAAGCTATTGCATTGGGTAACTGGTTCTGCCTATTAGGGGAAATGAGGTTGTTGCAGGTTTGTATTGCGGTACGGATGCGGAATTTTGTTGACATGGCACTTTTCGTCTCGCTTAGTTGTAAGAGATGATACGGTATTAGACATGTATGGGCGGAAATGTTGGTGCTACGATGGGCAATTGTAAGTGGACGTATGTATCAGAGGGAGATAAATGGTTTTGGTTGTTTAGTGGGAGTGAGGTATGTGTCCAGAGACGAGAGTGCTAGCGCTACTAGAGTAAAAGTGGTCTCCGTGAATCTTCGATAGAGAGATGAGAGATCGATGAACGGTGATCTATGATGGTCATGTAGAATTGAAGGCCATGAGCTGAGATGGAAAAGTGGACCACTTTCTTGTATATGTATTCTCTCAGTGAATCAGAATCACCTCACGTCGACCTCGTAACCTAAATAGATATCTTTTGTCCAACTCTTCCATGGCCTTGTCAATCTTCTTTATGATGCTCGTTGACATGCCATATTTGGGTGCAATGTTTCAAGGAAGTATCTTGAAACTGAGCGCACATATTGAGTAGTTTCAAAATATGGGCTGCAAAATTGCTTAGTAAGAGGTCGAAAGCAGGTGGAGGAAATGACCGTGATATCCCGACAATAAGAGTAAAATTAACTGGAAATGGATAGGTAATGAACTATAGAGGGGCAATGAATCAACTTCTGGACTTGATTTGGAAGAATGTCCAAATAGTGTTAACAAAACGAGATGATATCACCCTATCTGCCAAAAAATTTATTGAAATTTTGGCAATTACTATAAAATTATTGTAAAACTACACTCAAGTGATTAATATTCGTAGCAAAGATAAAACGATCAAATTATCTGGGTACTCATAATCATTGCGGAGATAACAATATTCTTTTGAAAATACTAACACTGTCTGCTTATTGCTACGTCTGTTGCAGGGGTGCAGCCCGTTCGATCCTTTCATTCTGCTGTCTCACTGCTTAACTAACACAAGAGCTGTCCTCGTGCAAGTGGCTTCATTTCTTTGCCTCCAGGGCCTTGAAAAACAGCTTGAGAATAGCGTCCCAAACGTGAACAATTTCGAATGCCTGTCGAATACCGTTGATGCAGCACAAGCTACGGTTCCAACCTCTATACTGATCACCTAAATCACGTGCTGTTTCAACAACTTCACTATGATGTCATACTTTGGATTTATTCTCAGAAAGTGGAAGATGGAGGTTCATGGACCAGGTGGAGATTGGTAGCTTGGATATTAAGAGATGGTGTTCTTTGCGAGAGTGACTTAATATCGGTAAGTGGGATTGAACTGGGAAGAGCCTGTCTTAAAAAGAGTAACGTAATTCTATACTTTTGAGCCGGCAGTAAACGTGAAGAGTTGAGATACACAATTGACATGTGAAGACAGTGAACATGTAATCGACTATCTTGCGCAAACTGTTCTTGGGTATGCACCATTAAGTCACTTATCTAATGAATCACAACGAAAACCCATTTTAAACTACCCCCGTAATACTATCACTCAAATCATTTACAAATATACAATACGATAAGAGAATTATTGAGTTATTTTAATAACAAAAATCTAAATGCTAATGCAACATAAAGATCTCAAGGGAGATTAAAAACGTAAACAAAGAAGAACTGAAATAAAGAGGATCCGGCCAACTAGGACTGAAACTGAAGAACTGAAGATTTGACTAATTGTACACTTGGAAGCGAGAGAGTCGTCTCTGTTATCATTTTTACGAGGACGAGGTAAGAGTAGGAAAGAATCTTCAGATCTTCAGTTCCTCAATGAGGTGGAGTTGGGTAGGGAGTGGGGGAGATCCTGCTGGTGCAAATGCTCGTGCATTCGTTGGTGGTTTTCGTGATGGATTTGAGGTTGCATGTTGTGTTCAGCTGGATCAAAATCCAAGCACTTCTTGAACAGCACAGTACCTTTGCAGTCTCCACTCTCAATATGTTTTTCTAACCATTTTAAGTTATTTTCAAAATATTGGAAGCATCCAGCACATCTACCACTTATACTATTTCTTTCATTTGACTTAGTTCCTGGAGGATAAATAAAGTGCAATGCCTTTAAATGGGTTTTGTAAGTATCTCTTCTAGAGAAACCACCCGTTGGGTGGCATTTAGTACCAGAACAGCTTCCTGTTGGCTCTTCATAGAATGGGCATAAAAATGCCTTTGAAGAACTATGCTTTTTCAAGTGTCGACTTAAATAGCCTTTCACCTTAAAACTAGCATCACAGTGACTGCATTCATAAACTTGTTCGGCAGAATAGGTAGCAGTGGCAGCGGCAGCAGCTGCTGCAACGCTAATTACAGACCTAGTAGTCGAACTGGAAATAGCACCACCGAGGTTAGCCTCTTCTGTTTTAGTCTTCTTCATCCTAGAAGGTAATTCCACAATGCTTCCATCTTTCTTGAAAGAAACAGATTCCTTTTTGGAAACGGCCTTAATTGAATTCTTTCTGAGGGAAACTTCGGAATTGTCCGAAGTACTTGGGGAAGAAATCGAAGACATTTCATCAGTCATATTGGTCAGGACACTTGAAGAAATCGAATCGAACTTTCTCTTCTTGGCAATAGCAACAGTAACAGAGTCGAAAGCAAACTGGGCTTTTGCATCATATTCTTCATTAACTTCAAAATCATACTTTTGAGGGAAAATACCTTGATGTTGTGGTTCACCGAATGATACTTCTGTAGTCAATTTTTTGAAGAACTCATCATCCAAGGGAGAAACGTTTGATTCATTTGAAGAGATTGAACTACTCATTGACCCATACACGTTCATTCCATTATTAATAATATCACTTGAGGTGAAATCATTAAAGTATGGAGGAACGTTTTGGAACTCCGGATTCTGCATTCCAATCATGTTGAGGTAATAATGAGAATATCCTCCATCAACAGCTTGTTGATCTGGGTTAACCGAGGAAGATGAGGCACCTGCAAAATTAGATTCACCAAGGTTGAGAACCTGTTGGGATTGTAAGAAATCTTTATGCTCCAAAAACGATTCTTCGACAGGGAACAAATCAGAAGAAAGTTTAGCTGCACAAGCAGGTTCAGCAAGCGAAGTAACGTTTGGTTCTATAAAATCTTCAAGCTCATGGTTATTAACCGTAGGATAGTCAGCCGAAGAAGAAAATGAGGATGATATTTGATGGTCAAGGTGAAGTTGATGGTCTGGGTAGGATTGAACATGGTGAGATTGACTTTGGAGAGGGATCGGGTGATTAGCACCGTATATTGGGATTGCGGAGGAATTTTCAGAAATACCAAAGGAAACAGGTTTGTTGACGGAAACATATTCGAAATTCATAGTTGGAGAAGGGCCGTGGCCAATGTTGACAGAGTCATTATTGAAACGAGACAGATGAGATTGGAAATTTGAGGGGGAAATGGAACTTGAACCCGTAGCGCCGGAGGAGTTGAAACTATTAAAAAATTCAATCTGATCATGTTGACCTGAGAGTGAAAGGTCTAAGTCGTCTGCAGCACATAGTTTCGGAAAAAAAGCTTTAGTATTTGAGATGTTGTTGATAGTCAAAGATACCAAAGATGGGAACAAGGAAACATTTGATAAAAGTTTTGATTTGGCAAAGAAATCTTTGCAGTAGATAAGGTTGGTTAAAAGGTTGAAGATGGAAGTTCTGGAGGAACTGGTACCACTTGACAGGGTAAAAGACGATACGTCTTTGTTGTTAACAAGACCTAAAGATAATAAAGACATTCTGACATTGATTTGTGGGGAGTTTATTGTAGATTTGGGTAAAGTGTGTTTTTACAGACTGAGCTATGGGCTGCTGTAGTTTATAGTATGGCAGGAAAGATAGTTTGACTGTGAGTATGATGTACTTTAGCTGACAGGTGTGGAGTACTAGGATAGATGAACGGTAACTTTGATTTTGCACTTTCTCTTGAGGAGCTAGTTCTTATCTGATATCTTATTTAAAAGGTGAAACAAGAGTAACGTCAAATTTTAACAAAATTAAAGGATATCATTTTATTTTTATTTAAAAAGAGAAGGATGAACGAACCAAAAAAAAAAAGCGTATCAACTCAAACAGAAATTCACTGATGCGTTAATTTACATAGTGCTAATATACGGGGGGGAACGCATGAAACAATGCGGTTGAAGTGTGTGCATGGAGGAGGAAGACAAGGTTCATTAAGGTTAGAGTTGCAAGCATTGACCCGATTTGAAATCGACAGACTCTGGATAGACTTCCTAAAGCTTAAAATGAGGAGCGTTAGAGCCAACTTGAAGAGTGTGGAGTCATAGAGCATTGATAGGGTCAAAAAATTTCAATTTGAACATTGGAGTTCCGGTTCATGTTAGGTTTGATAGGTTTAATAGGTGGGACAGTGGTAGATGTTTGAGATGCATACAATAATGCTAAAAGACATGGACTATTTGACTTGACGTTTCTTGGCTTTATTGCCTGAAATGTACAACGATGAGGGTCCCGGAATCACTATTTGGCAACGGGAAGCGAGTTGCTAATTAAAGGAGGTGTGGAAGACGTCGCATGGGTGCTTGCAGGGTAAGCATGGAGATGAGTTAGGACAATAGATCTCTAATCTATGGGCAGTTCAAAGATAAAGAATTATAAAGGGCTAGAGATAGGGGAGTTCGGATGTGCCTTTGGACTTATTGATGGTTTCTTTTTTTACTGAGATGGGTTTGTTTGTGGTACTGTTGACATCGTTGGTGCCGTGTGATGGAGTGTGAACGAAATGCCTCTGGTGCACGCAGAAAAAGTAAAACATGTGATCTGAACGGCATCGGGAGGGTGGTGGATAGCGGAAGAATGTGGGTGGTGGGGAGGAATTGGTGTGGATGGTGAGGTGTGGATAGTGAGGGCAGGGGACTGCTAGTAGGATAATGTTAGGAGGATAATGTTAGGAGGATAATGTTAGGATAATGTTTGCAGGATAATGTTTGTAGGTGTGTTGTCAGGAGGTGTCGGTGGGAGGCATCGTTAGGTGATGTAAAATTAGGCAGGGGACGATCAGAAGTGATGTGTGGTTGGAACTGGAGATGAGCTCTCAACTGGGGCTTATGCCGTTGGGATAAGTGAATGTAAATAAGCCACACCCACTAAGACGTGTTGTTATCATCGGACACCAGTACAGTGTTTTCCTAACCATAGGGAATGGCCATACGAGAATTAGGTTACTGGAGGAATAGATACTTGCAGACGGACATGGGGTATACACATCTGGTAGTTGATCGGCTGTACACAGCGGGTAGCAGATCGGGCTCGGATCGTCTAGTTACATTAGTTGAGGGACATCGCTATTTTTAGATAATATCTTGAAGCATCGCGCAACGTCTACACTACCACCAAAAGGTTCTAATTAGGGTCCTTTTCGCAACAATCCTCCCTCCTTCACGAACATGAGTGGTCCTCTAATATTCTGGATACGGAAAACTTGGTGACCACAGCTTCATCCCCTGTAATCCCTTTGACAGTCTCTCCACTAAGTCAAACCTTCAATTTTTTCAAGTATTGCTCATTTTAAGTATTGCTTTTGTGATCACCGCAACAACAGTATTCTTCGTTATAAAGAATATCGGCAAGTCCGCGCCGCTTATCACTATCAACAAGAATCACCCCCTCATTTCCCAATCGTCAATCCTATCTAGTGAGCATAAAATATCTCTCTCTCACCTTCCCTTGTTTCCGCCTCTCCAGCCCGAATGCCCTTTCGCAACGTGCGTAATACCCATTACCCTACTGGTGCTACTTCCCGCTGATTTTTTTTGACACATTCTAAACATCCAACCACCAACGCGCCGGAAATGCAAGATGAAGAGCTTGAACGGTTGAATTTACCTTGCATGAAGGGAGAATTTCATGGTGATATTGCATCTTGTATGGGCCTATTAATTCACTATTGATAACCAGCAATGTCACATGGATGAAAGGTGACGTATACTTGCTCACAATCTCAGTGAATTCGTCTTGCGTTCTGTGGGTTGACATCTCCGTGCAATCACTACGTCATAGCAAGTATTAGATACCTTAAAAGAGAATCGCTTCCATTACATGAAATTGCTTTGGTCAAGGTTGGCAGTCAGAGGAAGCACGTGTACAGCACCAGGAGTGTCAGTGCTTAGGATAAAGAGCATGACGACCTCAAAGTCACACCGCGAGACTTCAGGCAGTCATTTGAAGACGTCCGGGAATACATTGGGTAGTTATCTGGAGAGTGCTTTACATGACTTTTTAGGTGGCTACGGAGCTCTTTAAAAATCTCAGAAAGTCATTAAGTAAGCGTGGAGGCCTCTAGGGAGCAATCCGGGAATCACAAAATATCCTGAGCCTCTGATCCTGGAGCTGCTAACGTTTTTCCAATACGGTCGCATGGAAAGCTATGAAGCGATCCCATCGAACCCTCTCTTCGAAATTCAGCATTCCAAAGCCCTACCATCTCCTCGTATACTTCGGGCCGTATTCCTCGAATGCTCATTAACTGCTTCGTATTCCTCGACGGCTCACAAACCCCATGTTGCAGAACTCCTAATCCACCTTCGTATCCCAGTACTCATAATACCAACACTACCACCTACTCTGCTATTTGCGCTACCATCCACTTTTCCAGCTCCACCATCTTGCTGGCCAACACACGACCCTCGAAATGTCCAACAACTTTTCAAAACCTTTCCAAAAAAAAACAACGCCCGCCACTTCTATTGTCACTATCCACACAATCAATCAGCAATGTCAGCATTAGACAAGTCCTTAGACGATATCATCTCATCAAGTAGAAAACCAAGAAGAACTACCAAGACAGGTACTGCCAACAAGGTTGGTAAGAGCGTTGGTAAGAAGGTAGGTGGCTCAAAGAAGCCACTTGTTTCCTTTAAAAAGGTTCAAAACACAGCTGCTGCTCAGAAAGCTTTGGCTGCTGCAAAAAGAGCTTCTGTTGACTTGACTTCGGTCTCCAAGGTTGTTGTCCACAACTTACCTAAAGACTTGAAGCAAGACAATGTTAAGGTATGTTTTTATTTTTCATGAAATGTACAAGTGTATCATCACTTGTACTTTTAAATGAAGAAGAAATGGAATCAGTACATAAAGGTGTTTGCAATGGGTGCTGTTGTGATGAATGGGTTGAGTTGTCTATATTACGTCAACTTCATTCCCATCACCCATTTCATACATACAATGAAAACGAAAATGATATCCCGGTACGGTGTTCGTTTATTTTTCATTGATTTCCTTTGATAAAAGTATTACACTTATTATTATATGGGCAAAGAAAAGGTTTCTCTATATTTCTGCAAACTATTTGATTACATCATTTGGTTATATGGGTTGGGCCATTGGAGTTCTATTAAAGATATCCAATGTGCATATATTGAAATTGATTATTCGACTATCGATTATCGATATTTGATATTCTATTTCATTCAACTCGAGATTAGATTTCGATCTCTCGTTTTGACTCGATCTTAACTGATTTTCAAGGCGTATCGATTTGATTCGATTATACTTGAATTTCAAGGCTTGTATTTTCATTTTGACTATTTAAAGTCATTATGGAAATGTTGGAGAAGTGTTTGGACATTCATTTATATGCTGGTTCATATATTTGAGTTTCAACTTGAATAGTTATAAGGTAATTGTTATATTAACTATTCATGACGTTTGATTCAATTTTTTTCATTATTGATTGGAATTCTTTATTGACTTTTCAATCAAATACTCGGAGGTAAGATCTATCAAATTAGGTAGTACCAAGTCAACACGAAAAACCCTTATTTTTAGGACTTGTCGGGGCCTTTTTCGAAGTGTTTTATACACTGCATTGCTGAATATATACATTGCGTTCCATGACTTTCCGAGGAAATTAACTTGAATTCTTCGTTCACTTTGATCTTGTGGATAACTTCATTATCATTTGTTTAAGTGGAACTGCTGTTCGAACAGATTTCCTTGGCATCTGATGAAATCACCAACAAACTGCCAAACGTTCTCGTAAACCAACCGAGAAATTAAACCTTTTCGCTGCATATACTAAAGAAGAATACTTTGTGCATATTAGAGGAAACGAGACTAATTTTTTGCTTTCAATAATTGTACATTTCAGGGCTTATTCCATTTCTGAAGATTTAAGTTTCCCCAAAGATCTTTCAACTAACAATTTCTCTTTTACAGGATTTCTTTCAATCACAAGTTGGTGGTGTTCAACACGTTTCATTAAACTACAATGAAAAGGCCCAGTTTAAGGGTACTGCCACTATTACGTTCAAATCTCACAAGAACGCAGCTTTGGCTCTTGACAAGTACAATGGTGCCCCAATCGACGGTGGTTCATCCAAGTTGAAGTTGGAATTGATTGTCGACCCAGCAAAGAAGACATTGGCCTCAAGAATCATTGCGAATCCAGTAGTTTCCAAGAAGATAGCTGTTGCCAAGAAGCAAGCTAAGCCTGTCAAGCAACAAGCTAACCAAAAGGCTAATGCAGCCAAGGCCAAGCCAGCTCAAAAGAAAAAGCCAATTAAGAAGAAGACTGTTGAAGAATTGGACCAAGAGATGGCTGATTACTTTGAAAGTTAGGCTGTCTTTGCCCAATTTAGTTGATTTTCAACCACTCGAACTCTTAAGTATCTTTATATTTTGTGAAAAACTGTATCATTATCATCATTAAGATCTCATGTAGTGTCGAATCATAACCGTTGAAAAACTAATTGAATGGGGCAACAGGCATCAACGACTCGTCAACGCGAGGCGGCTAGTCGCTCTGAGGAATTTTGTGGTGCCTCTCGTCTTTCATTCTGGAATTTGTGAAACCTCTTTGGTATCGAAATTTAAGTATTTCAGTTGGAGGTTCAAGATGATGGGTTCACCTTAGCTGCAAATAATTACTCAAGGGGCACGATAGTCTGTTTTCCCTGTTGTAGAATCACTGGGACTCCATTCCTGAATGTTTTAGCACGATTTTGCCAGGAGTATGGGAGATATTGGACACCTTTCTGGACTACATTAGCGAACCAGTTCATGGTACTTTCCATGTGTAAGTGATGCACATTGGGGCCTGTACACTTGTATTATGTACAGGCTCCATGCAATAGAGCGTACCGTTTATCAGGATGGTGCTAAGCACAGGCGGCGACTTGGGGCAGTGTGAGTTGAAGACATAGCCGTAACCATGAAGAGTAAAAGCCCTTGAAAAGTGAGAACCACTGTTACCATTTTTTTGGGTGCTAATCTTTTGGTACCAATCTTTTCAAATGCCACTGGATATTGGGTTACCAGATGAATGTAGAAGGGTGCTTCCATAACCGCATTGTGATTGTTTTTGTTTCAGCATTAGAGCAGGCACACTGTGAGCAGTCCTCCCTCCCAAGTCAAATGTTGCAATGGTCTAAAAGACGCACTAGGCATCGACTATCTCCATCTCTACATCCATCAAGAGGGTTACTACGTCTGTTTTCTACTTTGTGAGTGCGCCTACTCTTACGAATTTCATTGTTTTTTTTCCAAACCAAATAATTTAAGAGTAACTCTACTACGTTCAAGATACAAGCTAGGACGTGATGGCAAATAACATTGAGTATGTGTTAACGGCTGAGTTCCATATTGACAAGGGACCTTCGCTAGTTCACCAGTACCCGACTCCCTTACCAGGATTATCCAACTTACCGTTCTTACCAGAGTTGATGCTACCTGATCAAATCCACAAGAGAGAGGAGGACTTCACATTGTTTTTACTTCACCGTAATACCACCACAGGAGAGTTCCAGTACTTATTCAACAAAGCAACCTGCGAGCTGGAACCGTACTTTCTTTACACAATCGTTAACAACCTAAAAGACGCTAATTTCAAACGTGGTTCTATCATCAAGTCGTTATCGATTATAACACGGTTGTCATATTTCAAAAATTTTAAACCACTATTGCTCATATGCCTTGATAAGTACTTCAAGGACAACGACCTAAGGATACTACAGGAGTTATACGAGTCTTTCAACCTCAAGAATTTCAGTGTGGTTCATACTAGCGATATTGGTCCTAAACAACAAATATCTCTTGTTAAGAGGTTGTTAATTACCTCGGTATTGGATTTACCTATCAACGATAAGATCTATTATGACGAAGTGTTCAGAAATAAACTATTGGGATTGCACAAGTTGAGTAGCGTCAATGATGATTTGTTTATCAGAAAGGATTTAAGTTTCAACTCAATCATTAGCTTTAATGGTATGAATATTCCAATAAAGATCCCAATGTTTGAGTTACCAGATACAATCGGAGACTATCTTAATCCAACAGATCTTAATTTCAAGCCAAGTTTGATAAATATCTTGAACTCGAAATTACTGACTACAAGAATACAAGGAGGCAATGCACACTATAAGAACAATGAATTGACTATTTATGGTTTGGCAACCCCACCTATAATAATATTAATCAATGCTATCTTGACTGGTAAAAAGATTATTTTCCTAAGTTATGAGAACTCCTCTGGTTATATCATTGATCACGTATTACTCATGATAAAGATAATAACTGGTGGAGGTATCTTGAGTGGGTTACTCACCCATTACAACTTGTTCCCAATAATTGATGTTTCAAAGATCGACCTTTTGGAAGAATGTGAGTCCTTTATTGCTGGTACAATTAATCCTTTCTTTAAGAACCACGACAAATTATGGGATGTGTTGTACGACTTGGACGCAAATGAAGTCTACTTATCGTCCGAATACACGTCTCCATCTCCAATCAGCAATTCTTACGACGAATACAAGAATTCGATTATTTCTGAGGATGCAAAGTTCTTGTCAAACTTGCAACTATCCTTATTCAATTACAACGATGACTTGACAACGATTCAATTGATTTTTAGAAGACATATTAATGAGATTATACGAATTTTGCTCAGTTCTAAGAATTTCAATAGAAATTTGTCACCCAAAGCTACAGACTTGACTTTGCTCATGGAAGGTATTGGTTATTATTGGGCAAGCGATACAAACAAGTTATTGGAAATGACTTGCTACCAGCTTATTGCTAAAAAATTCCAGGATTTGCTTTACGAAGGCACATTAACATACAATTTGTTGCTACCCAACTTATCAAACGAATTAAATTTGATGATTGATTTGCAATACCATTTACAAAGCTTAAGCTTGAGCAGCAGTTCTTCTGCCACTACCGTTTCATCACGTATAAATGAACGTGAAATCTGGTGTAATATATTGAAATACTTGATAAGTGGAAGGGCATTAGAAGTTTTCCTCTTGACAACATATTTGATACCACCGAACTCTGCAACCAGCTTTCAGTCATCATCTTTACACGGTGGAAATATAACCATCTTTGATAAGAATAAGGGAATCGAGCTTTTGTTGATCAACTTGTTCAACGAGGATGATCAGATTAAATCAAATATAATACTAATACTTCAGGAGCTTCACGATAACTTTTTATGTGGCTGGTGTCTCAAGAAATTTATCAAGTCCAACATGATATATGAGATCGCATACGATGACTTAGTCAATGAATAGATTGTGCTGGTATACGTTCAACGATTTTAATGTATAATATATAATTATAATGATTAATATTAGGGAAGTCAAATATCATGGATGTAGTATGATGCCAAAACGATATTGTTAATTCCTTTATGTGTTGTTTTATGTCTTGAAGTTAGTGTGTCTGCGCACATACATAGTGACTTGAGTATGTGGTTACTATTTGGCCCGTTCGGCCACACATATATCTCTTTGAACTCCCCAGACCGCAGACATCTCAATACCCATACATTATCCTCCAGTTTATCTACACTTGTTCTCTTTATACATTATTTTGTTAAATCTATTTACAAGCTAATTCTTTCCACGCCAATCTCTATCAAAGATAGCAAACATAGACAACCTATCACCCAGTTTACGACTCGCGTACGCAGCTCCAGAACCTTCATATTGTGATTGTCTGACATGATCACTGGGACCATCCTTTTGGTCAGGCAAACCTGGTTTGGTCACTGTAATATTGAATTCATTTCTCAGAGAATCCACTCTGGCATCTGTCTCTTCACGGTGTCTATCTTCCTTGTAATTAGCGATTTGTCTTTTACCTATAATAGCAGTTGAGACTGCGAGGCATCCAAATATCCCAAGCTTGGTGAATAGCGAAGCTCTTGTTTCAACAGACATAGTACTTACTCCAGTTGTTTCTTGATGGTGGTGATGCTTGGTGGTGCAATTAAATTGATGAAAAGTAGTGGGAAACATGCGAGCTTGACTTCCGTTTCCGGAACTTTTGTCCAGGATCCTCGAACATCACTTACACGCGTGATTTCTCTCCCCACAAAAGACCTCTACACCCTACCTTCAATACATAGAGGGGAAAACATGTGAAATTTCATCTATCCCAATAAAGATAAAACGATTCCCACGAAATGCTGGATTTGTTACATGATTTATTGATCAACACCTCCACAAATACACAGGTAGAATGGCTGATATTGAAGAACTTGCACATGCAATCGCTGGTGCCGGAGGCGGTGCCTTATCAATGATCGTTACGTACCCTTTGGTTACGTTATCTACCCTTGCTCAAACCACCTCCAGAAAGAAGAAGGTGGCAGCCCAAGCGGAGGAAGCAACGGAAGGTAGATGTGAAGGTGAAGGTGAAGGTGCAAACCAAGGTAGTCTTAGCCCTACTACTCAGTCCAAGATCATCAGATCAATCACCCAATGCCCAACTTACTTGGCAGCACAAGAGATTATCAAAGCTAAAGGTCCTTTGGGCCTCTATTCAGGGTTGGAGAGTGCCTTGTATGGAATTACTTTGACGAATTTTATTTATTATTACTTCTATGAGTTGACGTCGAATGTTTTCCATAGATCAAACCAGAAAGGTAGCAAGAGAAAAGGATTATCTACGATTCAATCGATTATTGTGGGTGCAATTGCCGGATCGGTCACTTGTGTTGGTTCAAATCCTTTCTGGGTTGCAAATACTAGAATGATGACTCAAAAGAAAACTCAGGTGGAGGTGAACGGCAAGGTTGTTAAAACCAAATCATCTAGTACATTCCGTGCTCTTTTCGAGATCATCGAAAACGATGGGGTCGGTACCTTGTTTGCTGGTGTTTTACCTGCACTTGTGCTTGTAATCAACCCAATTATCCAGTACACCATTTTTGAGCAGATGAAGAATGTTATTATTGCTAGGGGAGGTGCTAAGTCTTTCACCGCAATGAATGCTTTCTTCATAGGTGCTTTTGGTAAGTTAATTTCCACCTCCTTAACGTACCCTTACATCACATTGAAGTCAAGAATGCATGTCAAAAAGAAGTTGGCCGAGGGAACTGAAAAGAGTTTGTCAATGGTCCAAGAAATTAGAAAGATCATCAGGGAAGAAGGGTTGGAAGGTTTATATAGTGGTTTAACTGTGAAATTGGCTCAATCGATCAGCACTGCTGCCTTCTTATTCTATTTTAAGGAGGAGTTGTTACACGGCTCGGTTAAGTTGGTTGAAATATTCAAGATTTTGCGTTTGAAATCACTTTACACCTAAAATCTACTATACCCATATATGTGTGGAGCAATACAATAGTTCTTGTTACACCGCTGAAATGTCTTATCTTGGGACTATTTTTGCAACCACCGCGAATTGCAATCTTTCAATTAATGGTTGCAAATTTACCATTGCAACTTAATTCATAGAAGCCACTTCATCGCTGTAGTTTGATTATCACTAAAAACTTCATGTAATCTCACCTTAGACACATTACCTTATATCCTGAGAACGCATTGACATAGTCAGGCTGGCAAGTCACATGTTTGTACAGTCTTATAGGTGTTTGCATTGTCGTTTTTTTCTGAACCCCACGAGGGGACTAAACTGAAAAGTTAACCCTGTAGTTAACTCTCTTCTTTATGGACCATCATGATTAGCGTCTTCAAGCAATACCAAAGCTTCTCCATTGAGGGATACAATGGAAAGGGAATAACTCCAATTATCCAGTTTAACCATACTATCGAAAGCTTGACGAGAGACGTATACGTGAAGCCATTACACTCGCACAATGATTACTGGAGAGCTGAACCCTTCTTCGACGCATTCGGAGCTGGTTGCCAAAGTATCGAGAGCGACGTGTGGGTGTTCCCAGAGGGGAAAACATTGGAAAGAACAGTGACTCAGACTACTCAATATAAACAAACTGATCTTGTTGAAACAATCCATTTCAAGAAGGATGAAGTCTACGTTGGTCATAGTGGGATATTCTTGAAGCCATTGAACACGTTATTCAACTTATATTTGAATCCAATGATGCAGTTCTTGAACTATGCTAACCCAACGATATATGACACTCCAGAATTTAGCAACTCAGAAAAGAACTCCATCTTCTTTAACTCCCCGGAAGACCCACTATATTTCTGGATGGACTTCAAAACAGAACCAAATTCAACATATGAGGCTATAAAGCCTTTATTCGATGATTTAATATCTAAAGGATATTTAGCTTATTACGATAGGAAGCTAGATAAATATGTCCCTGGTCCCTTGATTGTAACGATCACAGGCAATTTACCTGTTAAAAAAGTTAAGAGTGAAGAAAGAACATACTTCTTCTTAGATGGTGCACTTGAATTGTTCAAGTCTTCAAGCTCAAAGGAAGAGTTGGAAGAAATTGCTAAATATAGTAAGGTTGCGAGTACTTCGTTGAGGAGTTTGTTGGGGGACAGTTCATACTCCACTTCTAAGAAAGCAGAATTCACATTTCATCAAAATAAGTTGATAAAGTCGTACATTACCTTGGCTCATCAATATGGTGTCAAGACGAGAATCTGGGGTGATATCACTTGGCCAAAGAACTTGATCAAGTCACATTTGAGTGATTTTTATGCTCTGGGCAGCGATTTCTTGAACGTTGATAACGTTAAAGAAGCTGCTGAGTATTTTTAGTAACACAAGTATTCGATGCTATTAAATATGTCTATTATTAATCCAGAGGACTATTCTATTAGAGCTAAAAGTTCCTTTTGAGTAGCTCATAAGTGTAGAAGATCAATGCATTTGCCGGGATGGCCCTCATTAAGGTAATACCCAAGCCCTTGTACAAGTTAAGAATCCCTCCTTTCCGTGCAAGCAACATCTTGGTGACTTGCCACATGCTAGTACCAGACGTAGTATGCTTGTTCAAGATGTCATGGGTTTGGATGTTGGACTTGATGGTATCAACAGGATACATTGAGAAGTTGAAAGCTACACCAGAGGCAGCTCCACTTATGAGTAGTTGCACATCCTTGGACAACATTTCAGGCTCATTTCGAGCGAAGTAAGCTGAAATGTATTCGTATGTGCCAAACCAGATCGAGGTTCCTATGACTTCCCTGACCAAAGTGCTTGAAAAACCATTCCACAATCCGAACAACCCATTTTCCTTCAGTATGATATCTTTGATAAGGGCAGAGTAACCAATGTTCTTATTGTGCAATGATAAATTCGAGACTTGTAACTGACACTTGACCAATTCTATAGGACTAAGCACAAACGAAGCAGCAAACCCAGCAAATGCTCCAGAAGCACACTTGCACCAAAAGGGTAAGGTTTCTTCAGTGTAATTCAAACCTTTATGATCGGTTTGTAGGTTATTCATGAAGTAAGCAGAAGACCAATTAAAGGTTGTGAATAAGATCGATGTTTCCAAACAAGCACCTACCAAAGGAGTTCTCAACCCCTTGTAAAAGCCATTTATTATGCCTTCATCACGGTATGTCTTGCGGATCATACCCAAGGTGGATAAACTGAGTTCTGGATTGGCAGACTGGAGACGAACCTTGATGGTATCAAAGGGAAACTCAACCAACTTGCCTAGCATTCCTGAGACAGCACCATAGGTGATTTCCTTGATAGGATCGATGGTCTTTAACTCGTTTGAGTTGACGATAACCTGTAGCAGTAAGTCCTGTTCGTTCATGATGTTCTTGCCTACATAAAGGAGAAGTGTTTACTTCTAATTAAAAATCAGATAAGTCAGAGCCCATCGCTATGATTAAGGTTATGCAGGTGAAAAATTATTTAACCATAAGGAATTTTAAAAAATTGCATCAGATAGCACTGCACTACGACTACGTTAAACAAGAATTAATTTTCTTTTTGATTTCGATTAAACCATTAAATTACAGAAGTATATATAAAGAAAGACGCAACCAGCTACCAGCTAGATTGAGCTTACTTCAATGGGATAAATCTGGCGGAAGCGTTACCGGCTCTACCATGTCTGACTGGAGCGTAAGTGATAGAGAATTCACCCAAGTACAAACCAACCATTTCAGGTCTAACTTCAACAGTGTTGAAAACCTTACCGTTGTAGACACCAATGACGGAACCAATCATTTCTGGGACAACAATCATGTTTCTTAAGTGAGTCTTGACAGTAGCTGGCTTTTCGTTTGGAACGGTAGCTAACTTAGCAGCTCTCAATTTCTTCATTAAGCCCATTGGCTTGTTACCCAAACCTCTGGAGAATCTTCTTCTGACTCTGGCACCACATAACTTGGAGAAGTCTTCGGTGGACATTTCAACCAAATCTTTCAAGTCAACACCCTTGTAGGAGAAGGTCTTAAAGATTCTCTTCTTTCTGTCAGCTATAATGAGTTAGTATTTGATGTTGATTACTTTGGGTTGGTAGAAGGGTGATACGGGGATTGGACCAGATTGTTCTTCTTTCTTCTTTGCTGTTTTTGATATTTGTTGATAATCGTTGTTACTACTTCATTGAAAAGTTCGTCAACTGTCAACTCATTCGCTGGCCTCAACCTTTGGACGTCCTTGCTGGGTTCCTTTCATTCCCCTTCACCCACTTTACTGATGGTACATACTAGTTTCAGCCATATTGATGTGTGTGGATTATTCTAACGTTGGAAAACTAAAGGTTAAAAGATTTAAAACTAAGAAGAAAATTTTTTTTGGAATATGAAAATCGAAATTTTCCAAACTTGTTGATTCCCTCCAGAACCTTTTGCATCTGGGGGTGTGTAAATTACAAGAATTTTAGTGAGAATAATTTAGCGAGGAGTACTTATTTTTCGTCCGTTTAGGGAGAGAAGTGCGGAGCGTAGGGAGAAAATGGGGTAGCCTCTAGCACGAGCTCGACCTAGAGTGCAAACGTCTACCGCGACTTTCTACCGCCATTGCGCAATCGTCGATTTTTTCTCGCTACAAGCAGTTCTGTTAACAGAATATGCAGGAAACCATCAGTACTTTTTATCACAGTACACTACCATTTTATAAAACATGCCAAATGAGGCAATAGAATTGTGACTGCTTTTTTACATAGTGACACACTGGTAGGAGTACTCTCCAGTGGATGTCCTGTTGGTAACAAAATTTTCCAAAATGAAAAATTCCAACTCTACTGTCCTCTTGTCTTTCTCTCGATAGTTAAAGGATAGTCTGCCAATTTACATAGCTTAAAAGTGATTATTCTACATCTAAAATGAAATACTTAGCTGCTTACTTATTGTTGGTCCAAGGTGGAAACACCTCCCCATCTGCCTCCGACATCTCTAGCTTATTGGCTACTGTTGGTGTTGAAGCTGAAGAATCCAGAATCACTACTTTATTGAGTGAATTGGAAGGTAAGTCTGTTGAAGAGTTGATCCAAGCTGGTAACTCCAAGTTGGCTTCCCTCTCTGCTGGTGGTGCTGCCGCTTCCTCTTCAGCTGCCGGTGCCTCTTCTGGTGCTGCTGCTGAAGCCGTCGAAGAAGAAGCCGAAGCTGAAGCTGAATCTTCTGACGATGACATGGGTATGGGTTTATTCGATTAAACAGCTAGCAATAGCCGTTTCATGGATAGAACTTTGAGTAATAAACATCTTAAGCAAGAATACGTGTAGGTTGTAGGGGAGAGAAATATGTAAGATGACTATTGAGTGGTATAAGTGTAATGCGAATATATGCGATACTATGGGGGCATTAATATACATGCTATCACTGAAGAATAAGACACTACTCGTTCAATTCGTGTAGCATCGTCCTCAATAGCTCTTTTATCGACAGCTCTTTCCTCGAGTGTCCCACCAGCAGGTGCTCTTTCGCCAATTTAAATCCAATTTTCTCAACCAACACTCGGAATTTATTGATCTCTTCAAGTAAATTGGTCTCATCATTAGAAGTCACCCTCGAGAGTAGATTGGACTGAATCGATTTAAGATTCTCATCTTCCAGTAATTCAACATCACTTTCACAGTTTAACTCCTTCGCGAGGGTGCTTTTGGACTTCAGCTTCAAATTGAATCCTGACTTCAATTGCTTCGAAACATTGTCCAAGTATTCAAGTTTAAAGTGTTTATACTGCAATTGGTCATTCAATTCAATTAGCTGCAATTTCAACTGATCGTACTCTATGAACAACTCTGAGTGTGCAGCTTTTGATTCCAAGACCTGTCGTATTATATCTTTCTCTAGCTTCTTTCTCGAACTTTCATCTGCTGTATTCAACTCTTCCTCCACTTCTATCTCTTCGTGATTGGGGTTAACTAATAAGTACCGAGACGGAGGCAATTCCTTCATTAGATCACCAAACTGCATTAACTTCTCTAGCTTACTTAAATGTTCCAACTCACTAAAATCAGGTACCAACAACGGATTCAAAATAGTGTTGATTTTTAGCAATTGCTCGTTAATTATGGATATCTTGGTCGACTCCACCGTCAACACCTGTTGAACGATCTGGTTCGTGATCTGTAACCTGAAGATATTCGAATTATGTCTTCTTATCTTGAGATTAACTTTAGCGAGAACTTTCTTCAATTGCTCAGGCGTTATTTCTGACTCGTTCTGGAGGTATGTTGATTCCTCCATAGTGGCCTCAGCGTCGAGGTTTGGCCCAAACCTGTGTTGTTCATCTAGAATACGATGCAATGAATCGGACATTACCAATGGCTGTCCAAGAATACGGATCTGGCCATCTATAAACCGTTTGGTTAGCATGTATGACGAATCCATGCTTCGTTTGTTACAATTGTAAGTTGTGTTTCCATTTTCATTTTATTTTCATTTATAAATTACCCCCAAAGGTTTCAGCTTCTCCACATAATATAAATGTAACAACCACTTTTCTTTCTAGCACCACACAAGAAACGTAGAGATTCCAACAATATATAAGCGTATTTGAACCCTAACCACCTTCTGGTTTTAAGTGTTAATGTATGTACTGTTTTTGAAAGGTGCTATTATAGTTGAAGAGTGCAGAAGAGCAGAAGAGATTCACCACAAGTACCATAATAATTTCCAAATGACTTCCCCTGAAGTAAAATTCCAATTGGCAAAGCTTTTCAGATCTCTTCGATCTGGTAGGCTCTGTTCCATCTACCCATAGTGGCCACTGTCTCCGCTAGTGTGAAGGGCTGTTACATGTCCCACCCCCAAAGATGGTAGCCCATCACGGACGCGTACACACGTATGTCGCAGAATCTCTTATCACAGATGACGACAATTTTGTCAACCAACGAGCGACATAGTAAGTGCTAGTTATGGTTCTTCTGCTATTCCAGACAATGCAAGCTGCTTTCATGTCGTTCTCAAATACGACAAGAAAGTCTATCCTCGACAACTTTAAACTAAAGAAAGAACTACCCCCCAATGCTAGATAAAGCTTATTATTTCTCATACTCCAAACTTATCAACGGGTGCCATGGATTATTTTTTGACTTGGACGTGTTGTGACATGATACTCCCCAAGGGGCACGCCATTTCTTACATACGGCTACAAGGTTCAATTTTCTTTGGGGAAGTAGCACTTCTCACAGGCCCATTTGCTAATTGCACTTTATACTAACTTATCAAGCACGAAAAAGTCGCCGTCCATCGTACAACAGACACTAGTTGGCTGGCCAATACTTGTCCTCATATTTGATTTCCTAGTTTCCCTAGAAGCACCAAGCTACTTAACAACCGACAGGAGATACAAATTTTTCACCTCGCTTTTGTGTGGACCAACTTCTTCCTTTAGCAGCTTATACAACGATCGGCTTCTGTTTTGGCTTACTGTCAGTATTGTTAATTACTGAAAACTCAGTGTTGCCAGGGACCCGAAAGCTGGCTTTAACTGAACTCAATTAGAGAAGGTTCTCCAATAAGTAACACCCTTAGGTTGGGTCCATTTTCAAAGCTGAAATAGGCTGTCTTCTTTCCGATTCAAATCTGTTCAAAGTTCTTTATTCTCTAAACGTTGTTTAACTTTTACATCGTTATACTTCAATTATTTTTTGGACGCCTGGTTTTGTGAAGTAGGTAGATGCACCAAAACATGCAGAGAAACAACTACCACAGCAGCCATTATACCGAGCTCGAAGCTCACGATAAGTCGTGGCCAAAGCTGCATGGAACACAAGGCCAAATGACAGTCGACCAAAGTGAAATACACTATCCAAATGCTCCAGCTCCCAGCTCTACCCAAGGAATTGATCAAAAAAGTGGTTGCAAGAGCCTTAAACAAGGTGTGCAATCATTGAACGAAAAATCACACGGTCGTCGTACTAAGAAGCAAAGAATCGAGGTGGACGAGAATACGCAAGGAGAAAGTAACCATTTGAACATAGACCATTCCAAAGTTAGCAAGATCACCAACTCATTTGAAAAGTCTGCTTCAATGACGGTATCTTCTATTCAGCCGTCCAACGCCACAGATAAATTCGGGATGATAGACTTTGCTCGAGGCAAGCGGACAACTTTCCAGTTCACTTATGATTCAGACAACTACTTGCTTGAATTAATCCACAAGAATAAGGAGAATTTGTTCACTCGAGGGAACACTATAAGGACTTGGGAGTTAGTGTTATACCAATTCAACTCTCATTTCCAATCGAATATAATACAGACCAGAACCATTAACAATAGATTTAAGGTGTTGCGAACCAACCTAGAGAAGAAGTTGATGAACGAGCCTGAGTCTCCTCTGGAATTGCACCTCAATGAAAATGAAAACTTGTTGGTCAACTTAAACCAGAATTTGAGTAAGAGAAAAGCTTTATCGAGAGAAGATGACACTGGTGAATCATTAACGCAGACAAATTCTTTGCCGAAACTTACTCATACTACAGATTACCCCAAGGAGCACTCAAAACAGGATTTGAAAGAAGGAGAAGATAGTGGTATGAAAGATAAGATTGGAGAGCACAAAATATACCAACCAGAGCCCCCTCTCCATCAACGGCAACATCACCCTGGATTGCAATCATTTCCCTCTCAGCTACACCGGAAAGATGAGCAAGAGAAACTTCAAAAGGAACCGCAACGCTACCAAGATAATTTGCAATCGCCTCAAAGAGAAATTCTGGAACCTCGTACAGTCTTGCGAAGCTTGCAGAATGTACACTATGAAGTACAAGAACACCCCGCATATTGTTCAGAAATAAATCAACAGTATCCTTCAACTTTAGTCAAGGAGCAGGCTCCTACTCCTTTGTTTCAAGCTCCACATGCACGTAAAAATTCAGGTACCACTCCGATGATGCAGCATTCTTCGGATTATTCTTCTCGCCAACACCAGCAACAAACCAAGCATCACAACGTACCTGCTTTCCAACAAGACACAAATAGATCGCTACCAAATGGAATCAGTTCTGCTGCCATCACTTCAACAGTGAAAACGCCGGATTACCAATCTCGAATTGAGCTACTAATTCTGTCGCAAAATGAAAATAATAAGCTAATTTGGGCTCTTCGGGATGAAATAAAAGAATTGAGACACGAAGTTGATTTCAAGTTGAAGAGCTTTATGAATACGATGAACTACCATACTGAAGGAATTGATCGCAGGTTGAGCAAGTTTCACGAATTGTTGATAAACAATCAGGTTGACGACAATGAAAATAGCTATGATTACTTCAACTCAACAGATTCTACTAACATTTCTAATATTGCAGTTTCTCAACGAAAAGGATCTCTCGTTGGTACAGGCACAGACTCAAATATATCCATGGGACAGGATAATATGGTTCACTCAATGCAAACACAGCCTAATATTTATCATTCTCAACAAGAATCGGTTTCTGTTACTCCACACGGCAATCAAGCAAGGTCATATGGTTCACATTACCATTGCCCCCAGCAGAACCAAAACTATTTCGCCCACCACTGAGCCCGAATAACCCTAATATTTGTCTTTCTGTACTTGGCTGTATTTTTTATTATTACTACTTCATAAGATAGAGGTAACCCAGTGTTTCCTTATATCTAGGCTATATAATCCTATTGAATGCACCCAGTAATAGTGCGATGCACTCACCAGGGTCATTTGTTGCAAAAAGGTATAATTTACCCTTAGATATAAAGTCTTTGGTTCTTACAAGACTTCGTTAATGTGCTCAAAGATAGTATTGTTTCATGTCATCACTTTTCAACTAGAACTACGATATGGTTGCTTGTTATTCTTCGTGCATTCAACTTCCACTTGCTATTCACTTTTCGTTACGCACTATTATTTGTTGCCTGTCGCTGAGTACTTCAGATGCATTATTCGTTATTCATTCCATTCTACACCTCCAATTTGCACAGTTTAAAGATTGGTCTTCACAATTGTTCATTTTCCTAGGAACCATAACGAAATTCTCTGCTTATTTGCGATGCAACTATTTTACTCCAGCCCAACAATCGTCTTTGGAGAATTCACCATTGTCCTCTGGAATGCCTTTGAGCAATAAGTATTGAGGGCTTGTCACCCTCCAGTCCCATCCAATCGCCACCTTTTCTACGTATATTTCAACTAATAATCTTATCTCCAATTCACATATCGTCCGACTCGTCGTCTCGTATCATCGCTACCGTCTCTTATCAGCAAACTCACCATCTGGCTCGACATTCCTATCGCCACGTGAAAGTCACTAAATTATCACAGGCGAAAATTTAACGCGTGTCGTGTGCTGTGAAGCCTCTTTTGGGCCTGAGGCTTCGTATCTCAGTTGCGTTTGATGTCACATTTTTTCGATCCTTTTCAAGCTTCAAAACTAACAACGTTAAACTACTATAATTATACGAGCAAACACCATTGGTATACCCCTGACATCGGGAAGACTCATCCGGGCACCAACTAAAAGGACAACAATCCTAATAAGCTTCAAGCTCTAGCACACTGACAACTTGTCGAAACCCTAGAAATACCATTCTAATAAATATGTCTTCTGACTGGATAGGTGCATCTGTGAATCAACTTCGAATATACATGGTTGACCAGGGTGATGATAACAATGGTGGAAATGGGGGAAATGGTGGCAACACATACCGCCCATCTACAGCAAGAGTTGCTCGTTACCAGATTATAGTTGCTTTCATATTAGGCCTATCAGCATTCTTATTATTTTCAGTGCTAAGGGTCAAGTACCCAAAGATATATGTGGCAAACTTCAGCCATGTAAACATGAACTACTTGCATTCGTCGTCTCGACAGAAGCTTCCAAGAATACCTTCTCATTCATTATTCGGTTGGGTCCCTATAGTTTATGGTATAAGTGAAAAGCAAATATTGGACCATGCTGGGTTAGATGCCGTGGTATTCTTGGGCTTTTTCAAGATGTGCATTAAGACCTTATGTGTCTGCATGCTATTCACCGTTACTATCATATCACCAATTCGATATAAATTTACAGGGCGAGTTGACCAAGACTACCCAAGCGATGATGAAGGCGAGGACACAGCAATATCAAGCCTGTTGACAGGATTATGGCCTCATTTAATGGAAGGTCTTAGAGGTGAATCATTTCAAAGTTATTTGTGGATATACACAATATTCACATACGTCTTCACCTTTGTTGTGACGTATTTTCTTTTCAAGCAGACTATCAAGATCATTAATATGAGACAAGAATTCTTGGGCAAGCAGAACTCGATCACGGACCGTACGATTAAGTTGTCTGGTATCCCACCGATATTACGCGACGAAGAAGGGTTAAAGCGTCATATCAATAATTTGGGAATAGGAGAGGTTGACCGAATCGTAGTGGTTAAAGAATGGTCGAGTTTACACGAACTTTTCAAGCTAAGATCAAAAGTTTTGCGAAGACTAGAGGTACATTGGGTAGAATACCTAACTCGCAGTGGGATAATAAGTAAGAATGAATTGTTATCTTCAAATTTGAACCCCACTATTGGTGATCTGTTTAATATGAACCAAACTAGATACAGAGATAGTGAACTACAAGATGACCTGGAACAGGGTTCTGAGGATGCTTCTGGCACAAACAGCCCGAGAGTACTGATTATTGAACAAATTACAGAAATAATCGAACAGGACGCTAACCAAGATGCCGTAGAAGACAACGCAAGTCGACTACCTCTCTTGAACGATGAAAATAATAAGAGACCTACCGTAAGAAAAGGATTGTTTGGTCTTTTTGGTGCTGAAGTAGATGCCATTAATTATTATACAGAGAAATTAGAATCAGTTGATAAGCAGATTTTACATGCTCGCAGGATAGAATATCCAGCCACATCCACAGCATTTATCACCATGAAATCAGTAGCTCAGGCCCAGATGATCGCTCAAGCAGTTTTGGATCCCAAAGTTAACCACTTGATCACCAACTTGGCCCCTGCACCGCACGACATTAGATGGGATAATTTGTGCTTAACAAGGAAAGAACGTAACTCGAGGTTTGTAATGGTGACCTTGCTAATTGGTATTTCGAGTTTCCTCTTGGTGTTCCCTGTAAGTTATTTGGCCAACTTCTTAAACACCAAATCGATTCTGCGAGTGTGGCCACAATTGGGAGAGTTATTGAAGACCAATAAATGGGCTGAAATGCTCATCACCGGTCTCTTGCCCACATATTTGTTCACAATCATGAACATAATCATTCCATTTTTCTACATATGGATTTCTGCCAAGCAGGGGTTCACTTCGCATAGTGACGAGGAACTATCTTCCGTGTCAAAGAACTTCTTCTACATATTTGTGAACTTGTTTTTGGTGTTTACGTTGTTTGGTACAGCCTCTCTTAGTGAAACTACAAGAATCGCATATCAACTAGCGCAGTCTCTAAGGGATTTGTCTTTGTTCTATGTGGACTTGATAATTTTACAAGGTTTGGGAATTTTCCCTTACAAATTGTTACTTTTAGGCAATTTGATTAAGTTCCCATTAAACAGTTGGTTCTGGTGTAAAACACCAAGGGATGAATTGAGGTTGTGCAAACCTCCAGTATTCAATTTTGGACTTCATTTGCCTCAACCAATTTTAATATTCATCATTACGATTGTATATTCGGTGATGTCTACCAAGATTCTATCTGCTGGTCTTGTTTATTTCATAGTAGGTTTCTTTGTTTGCAAATACCAATTGTTGTATGCTTGTGTTCACCCTCCCCATTCAACAGGAAAAGTCTGGCCCTTGGTCTTCCGTAGAGTTGTGATGGGATTATTGATTTTCCAGCTCACTATGGTGGGCACTTTGGCACTTCAAAAAGCATATATATGTGCCACATTCCTTTCTCCCTTGCCACTTATTACATTGTTTTCATTATGGATGTTCCAAAAGAACTACATACCTTTGTCTATTTTCATTGCATTGAGATCAATTGAGAATAGCCAAGTCTTGGTGGGTGACGAGGAGCTGTTTGTGCTGGCGGATGAAAGCTCAGCTCAACCACATGAACGTACATTGGATGAACGAAGAGAATTGAACAAAACTTATGATTTCCCTCATTTAGTAGATAAGTTGGAGGGTCCATTAATCGCTATCGATCGTGATGATGTGGTGATGATAGGCCAGACTGGGATCACTATCCGAAAAGCGCTTTCATTTGACAAATGGGATTACTAGATGCAAAAACTTGGCTTAGATCATTTCGCAGTCTGCCTTATCATGCTATAGGTGCGGGAACGTCTTACAGAAACTAGACCTTCGTCTCTTGTGACAAAAATTGCTTGTGCTAATCATGCTTAACAGAAAATCGCCGAGATTCTTAGAACCTTTCAAACACTGCAATATGAAATCGTGGCAACATTATCTAAGATCTTATTTTACTTTGTAAATCCTACAAGTTCAGTCATAATGCATTATATCTTCTATACATTAGAACAGAAGTAATTGATATCAAATAGAAAACATAAAAACAAACATAAGCAAAGTCTAACAACAAATAAACAGCAAGAGTTACAGCAAAGGCGCACTTCCAAGAGTATAGGTTCCAGCAGCATCAGGTAAGGTGGTAATCAGAGATGATTTTGTGGTTGATGTAGAAGACACGGTACTAGGCAAACGACTTGGCGTACTACACGTTGGAGTTGGTGAATTCGGAATTGGAGTAGAACCCTCTCTTCCTTCTCTGGATGATTCCATTTACAGTAGGCTTAATAGAGGAGTATATATTGCTATATACTATGCAAGTATGTTCCCCAGCAGATTCGTAAATGCAGCATTGGCTCTAGTTCACAGTGGTATTATTTGTTTCTGTGGTGCCCGTTCAAGGGTATTTATTATTAGATGCTTTGATTACATATCATGTAAATTGATACTATGCAAGTACATCGTATTGAATGCCACTTTAAGCACATGAAATTGGTGCATCAACTCCATGTATTCGTTGACGATCAAGGTTGACCAAGATGAATTTGAGGCTATTGAGACCACCAAACTTACCGCAAATCTAGAGCATATCATTTGAATAAAGATTGCAGAAAGCATCGCTGCTGTTATGATTATGTAGGATTTGTAGGTAACGAGCCTGATAGCCTCTATCGTATTGAGGGTACCGATAAGCCCAATCAACCACGCAGATATACTTGTGTTATCATAGGGCCAGATAAGCATAAGTATGGGTAATAGCCTTATTGAACTCGACACGAGCACTGATGTGAGTAGTACCGACGTATAGTAACCACGTTGGAACTGGGGGAGGAAGTTTGGATTGTTTTCGGTACCCCAATGCAAGAAGCGACTGAATATAAGCTGAATCACCAGGTTAAAAACAATTTGCTCCAACAACAGCTTGAAGAAGAAGAAGGAGTAGCGCAGAAGTAACTTCTGTTTCAATATGTATGCCAAAACTAGTGAATGTGATGACTTTTTCTCTTCGTGTGCCCATGTGAGATACACATCAAAGAGTACAACCATCGTTGCTAGCCGTACCAACTTCTTATATCTCTTGATCAAATCTAGAAAACGCAATCTTGCAGCTCCCTTATATCCCACATGGACGCTGGGGTCTATCAAAATCTCAGTTTCCATCACATTATATGCCAAATGCCTGTATGCTTGTTTCTTCAAGAGTAAGATGTCGAGAGACAAGATAACATTGTCAAATTCAATGTACTTGTCCGCTACCCTCCCACACTTGGGGCAGATCGTCAAGCGGATGTAATCGCTATTGTATTTGCAGTATAGGCGATCTATGCCAGGGTACGTGCATTCTATGCAGATCATTGGGTGATGGCTGATAGTCTGTAGAGTTTAAAATTTTTGGTTCAAAAATAGACGCAAAATCATAGTACGCTTTGGCTGGCAGATTGACAGCAATAATACGGGGTGAGTGATGCTCTAATATACACCATGTTTATTATGACACTGTAGGCCCTGGTGGGATAGGAAGGAATCGTCGTTCACTATTTGTACTCTTAAAATGAAATAATAATACAGCCCTTTCATATCATTTCATTCCCATTAATTCCACTAATTCTAGCTAAACTATATCAATGGCTATGCACATAGAACCTGTGGTGGGGGTATTTCTGGGATCTTGCCCAATTGGAAACTCTGTGCTCGGAAAGCTTCCACAATCAAAGGATCTAGCAGATCAAGACTAGTTTCGTTATTAGTAGGTGGAATATTCTGTAGTGGAGCTCCAAATCCAGGTGTTGCTCCAAATGAAGATGCATTAGTTGTGTTTGATGGTGGGGCACCGAAACCATTCTGTGTGATGCTTTGGCCGAATGCACTCGATTGAGCTCCTCCAAAGGGAGAAGCGTTGTTATTTGTAATAGCCCCGAAGCCAGTGCTAGCTGTGGAGCTGAAACCACTATTCGTTGTATTTCCAAACCCAGTGGTAGCAGAATTGCCAAATCCATTGCTCGATGCATTCCCAAAGCCGGTGTTTACATTACTACCAAAGCCAGAGCTTGCAGCACTCCCAAAGGCAGGTTTTGGTGCACTAGTAGATCCAAAGGGGTTTGAGGAGGCAGCTACATTACCAAATGGCAGGGCATTTGAAATACTGGAGCTTCCAAATCCACTAGAGCCAAAGGCGTTTGTATTGCCACTTCCAAAGGGGTTACTAGAGGCAGGCTGGCTTGAAAATCCAGATGAACCAAATCCAGTCGAGCCAAATGCTCCTGAATTAATGCTGGGATTTGGTTTCGCTCCAAATCCTGAGCCACCAAATCCTGACGATGTGGATGCTGAGCCGAATCCAGTACCCGCTGTTTGAGTACTGCCAAACCCTGAGCTTCCAAAAGCTCCACCATTATTCTGAGTTTGGCCTCCAAAGGCACCACTGCTTCCAAAGGCACCACTGCTTCCAAAGGCGCCACTGCTTCCAAACTCTCCGGACCCGGACCCGGACCCAGAACTCCCAAATGCTGAACTTCCAAATCCAGAGTTTCCGAATCCCTGCAGTGCCTGTTGGTTGTTTTGGCCATTGGAGAATCCAGAGCTTCCAAACTCAGACGACCCAAACCCACTTCCACTGTAGTTATTGCCAAACCCTCCTTGAACAGGTGGATCCGTATGTGCGTTTTTGCACAGAGATCCGAACTTGCACTTTCCCTGTGCGTAGAACTTGCAAGGTGGTCGTGCCATAGGGTTTGTGTTGTATTGTGTGCTGCAAGAAGACTGCTCTGTCAGTGGAATGTCTTGATGTTCTCAGATTTTGCTCTTATATTTTTCAATTTTGATGCGGGTTGAGAACACACTGTGGAGGGTGGTAGGAGTTGAAATCTGACCACAAGCACCACAAGCACACCATAGAAAGGTGAAGTCACACAATACAAGGTTTCTTAGCGAATACTTAGAAAGCCTTTTTATGATTGACAATCGAGCTAAAGTCTCTTTGTATTGAGAGAAAGACAACTGGTAAGTGTTTCTGGTTAATATTTGCAGCCATAATGAATTGTGTCGATAAGTAGCTAAAAGAAAACTAAAAAGGAGTCTACGGCACATCGTAGTACCGAGTATTTCTGGTGTCAATCTATTGAGTATAAGTTTAATGTTTTTATATTAGTATAAAATTGAATAGTTGTAATTTAAAATAATGTTGGCTTCGGCACAATCAATGCCATTATCGGGTTCCATCATTTGCACGCATTACAGTTTGGCAAGTCAGTACAAGCAAACCAACCTTCAGGGCACTCAAGCTGTACGCCCGCCTATATGTCTCGATAACCTCTCTAAGAACCTCGGCACCTCCCCTTCTTCCATCAACAATATCTTGTAGCATATCTTCAAGCATCTTCCTAAGAAAAGGCTTGGATAAAGACATGTTGTCGAAGTTCATATTTTCCAATCCCTCCACCAAGCCCATCCCTAGTGGGGTTGGAAGCACGTACTCTACTGCTGCCACCTTTTGTTTCACAATATACCCTCTGTACAACACCTTTTCGATGTGCTCTGCAATAGTTGCATCAGTACCAATACCATTAGCATCCATTAGAGCAATCAATTCTGTTTCTGTCATGTGTCGTGGAGGGCTTGTCTTGCCTTCTTTCATTTCTCCTAAAGCGATCGGCACAGTTTCTCCTTCTGTAAACTTAGGCAATTCCTTCGAACTCTCCCATTTTCTGTAAGTGAAAATATCCAAGTAATTTCGCTCTAGAACGATAAGACCACTAGTAGTGAAGTACTCTTCACCCCATTGTAAGGTTACCGTGGTCTGCTGCCCTGTAGCATCTTTGGAACAACATGCAAGGAACCGTCGTACCACGTACTCATAGACTTTCTTCTCGTCAGGTGAATCTAACGCTTGTATGTCCACGTATTGTACGGGATGGATAGCTGGATGTGCTTTATCATCACGGTTTCCTTCTCGAGGTAACGAAAACTTTTCAGATCCATTGCGACAAAGATCAGATGCATAATTACCCCAACGCAGGTCCCCCGAATGCTTTGCGATCATACCTTGGAAGTCCATGGTATCAGGAAATTTGTTAGTTTCGGTTCTTGGGTAAGAAAGAAAACCCTTGTTGTATAACTTTTCAGCAGCGTCCAAAGCACGCTTTGCGCTCATCTTAAATATACGCGAGCATTCCTTTTGTAGCTCAACTGTAGTCAATGGAAGTGGTTTAAAGTTGGAAGTCTGCTTCAGTTTCAACTTGCTAATTGTCCCTTCTTTATGTTGTAAACACCGTTGGTATAGTATAAGCACGAATAATCTATCGAAGAGGTGATCTCTAGTCCAGCTGAATAGCACCTTATGGTTCTTTTTGGTTTCTGTATCGCGCTTCACCATTACATGGATGTGCCAGAACGGTTCTGGAATGAACAGTTTTACCCTCTTATACCGATCAACGATGAAGCCTAGGGTTGGAAATTGGCACGTCCCGTATGAAATTACTTCACCCTTCTGTACCATTTGCTTGCTACGAAAAGCATCGGTGAAAAGTCGAGTGAAGCTGGTTCCTACTCTGAAATCAACTTCAATTCTACATGCCACAGCCTTCACAGCATTTGCATTAAGTCTGATTGGATGGTTGGCAGCGTACAATATATGGGCCCTCTCTAGATGCAGAAACTTGCTGCGCCAGATCTGAGACGATTCCAACCGTGGGTTTCCCTTTTGAGCAGCTGTGAATATTTCATGTCCTATGTATTCGCCTTCACGATCACAGTCTGTCCAAATCATCAAGTTTTGCAGAGTTCGAGCTTCACTGGTGATGTTATCGAATATGTCTTGCTTAATAACGGTTGTAACCAACTCTGCATCCAATAAGGCACCAGGAGCACATGCTCCCCACAGATGTCGTGGTCCAACGTCAATTCCAGTGATGTGCCCAGCAACACATGTCATTGTCACATCGCAAAGGCCCAATGAGGCAAACTCGAACTTAAAGTCGTAGTTCTTGATGAACTTGTTCTTCGAGTTACGCGTGGTATAGCGGCCCCCACTCAAGATCTTAGCAACCTCCCTCGATATCGACGGCTTCTCTGCTACACATAATAGTCTCATTTCATGTTCAATGCCTTGTAGACGCGTACTGCTATGATTTAATCGCGTTGAAGTGTAAAGTTTTGGTACGCGGTTGGAGGGTATGCAGGAGCTCCATCAGAAGCAACGAATGGAATGCATGGAGTAGTGGGAAGTCGTAGTAGGTTATACATGGGAAGTCGTAGTGGGTTATACGTGGGTAGAGTCGTGTTTGAATTACTAAGAAGAGTGAACAGTTGTAATCGAATTCGTTGTGGATTTCAGACAGATATTGCCCTATTGGAACACACTGGATTGGGAGAGTGTAAGCAATAGTAGAGTTGGTAACTCATTCTTATTTGGTAAGGTAATGGGTAGATGACACTGGTTAGTAGTGTGATATTGGTGGCCCTGTCTTCTGATCTAGCTGCCCGTTCGGGATCATAGTATGTAAAGACACGAAGGGCATCTCCAAGGACGTAAGACGATTATTAATAAATTTTGCAGCCATTCAATTGAGTGAAGGCTTGGAGAAGCAGGCACTTTTGAGAATTACTCAACAGGCTACGGCTTCTTCATCTTGCGATATATTTAGAACGACTCGAAAGTTGCATTTGGTTACTGGTTGTGGAATCATTTGACATCTCATTTGGAGTTAGAAAGCGAAGACGTCAAAAGTGTTGGTGGTGCAATCCCTTGCCACGGACGGAAGATGGCATTCCCTCAAAACAGCCACTACCGGAGAACAAAGGCAATATTAATGAACCTCGTCTTCTTGAAAGGTCCTTGTGGGTTGTGGTTTCCAAAATCTCATAAAGTTGATTACTGGAACGGCTGCAATTAAAGAGAAGCTCTAATGGTAGCAAGACAATCGCAGCACTACAGTAGTACGAAGTCCCTGGATATAGCCTCACATGTTAACAGTTGACTTGAATAATTATTCCTTTAAAGTTCTTCGAACCCACCTTCTGGTTTATTAGAGAATGCTACCAACCCTCATTCACCTCACCCGTGATGAACTACTACTGTTGCCCATTCAGTTCAAGCACCCTGCGTCTGAGGCCCATTCGGTCCAAGTAGCCCGTTTCCACAAACCAACTTGAGAAGGGTATTTGCTACCCATCACTCCATTCTCATGTTTGGAGTACCCTCAACTGGCTGTTAGTGCCCGTATAAACCTAGCACCACCTCTCTCCACACAACCTGTTATCGCACGTTATCAATTTTTCCGTTCCCTTTTTTTTACAGATCTTCACTCAAATACTTGTTCTGCTACGGATAGCCGTCGTAAGGGTCATATCACGATGAATAACGAGATATTCGAATCAATTAACCTACATTCAGCCGTAGTAGTACCTATGCGAGGTCAAAATGCTACCAAATCTAAGCGTGGAGTGAAATCCAAGATGCCGCAGCTTCCTCAATCTGTCTCTGGGACTTCAGACGATGATCGATACGATATAGAAGAAGACGATTATGAGGGTGCTGATTATGAAGCAGGTGTTTACAAAGATAGAAATTTTAAAGATGGTGATGATGAAGACGAGGATGAAGACGAGGACCCTGCCGATTTATTGTTATTCCCCGCCACGAATAGTCAATCTCTTCACCTTTCAAAGAAAATCCCTGAGAACCAATTCTTCCTGAACCCATCCCAGATTCTAAGTATTGATGGTCAGTCGATACTACGTGGTCAAGTTCCTACTAAGGTTACTAAGAGCGAACAGAATGGAGAAGATACAATAACTCAACGAGGTCAGGTACCACAAGCTTCGATGTATGAATCAATTCGTTTCCCTGAAACGTTTCAAACTCTACACACTAACAATACTCAAGGTAACTCAAGCACAGAATCACCTTTGGAGTTTTTAACAAATAAAAATAAGGTATTGTTTAATGAAGTCAACCATAACCTCGATACTCACCACCATTACTTGGTTCAAGGAGACGACCAATTGAAACGAGTAAGACTGATGATATCACAGAACTTTGAACAGATTTCTGAAAACTACTACTCTCTCAATGAACTATATACTAGGGAGATTGCATCAACAGAAACCTTGTTCGAAACTTTTGAGAAGTGGGACCAAAGAAGGCTGCAATTACTAGATAAGATTAAATCTATTAAAGACCCACAGAACAATAAGCATGGTTTAAAGTTGGCCAATTTACTCGATGAAGAAACTATCGTCAACAATGAAATAGAGGAATTGGAGGCTAAACTAGCCAATCGACGTGCAAAGAAACAGTTGATCCACAGTGAAATAGAGACAACTAGTTCAGTTTTGGAAAGTAGGACTGCAAGGTACGTGGATATGTTCAAGAGCTTAGAACTGCAAGGAAAGGCTGCTATTATCCATTACTTGCAGTATAATGATCAGGAAAGCAACATGAGCGGTTTCATTAAGAACACTCCAGTTGATGTGACCTTTTTGAATGAGTATAAAGTACTGAGACCAGAGAATGAACATATTCAGCAAAAAGAAGACAAAGTAGCTACAGTACCAAAGGACAATAATCCCATGGGAATACAGCCATTCATAATACCTGCATCCGCTCCCCAAAGAAATGTTCTTGATAATGAAAGTTATGATCATGGTCATGGCCCTTCTGCGTATGATAAAGGCTATCAAATGGGAGCTCAACAGTCTTTGAAAGCTGTACACAAACTTCACGATATAATAGTGCTTTTGAAGCAGTCTCTTGGTAGAGGTGGTGGCTTCAGTAGCTTGGGCGGAGATAGAGGAAAAGCCAGTAATATCAAATCTTCCAAAATCTCAGTTGATGATATTGCTAATACGATCACAGAAAAGGTCGACTTAGAGCCAATTGTCGAATTATTAGATCATAAAATCAGTGCCGTCAGCGACTTGGTCTTACATACATCAAGCAAGGCAACCATTTTTCACCAGTATCACACGTTATGGGGTGATGTAACTAACATCTTGGACCTACAAGAGAAAAACTTATTGGCGTTTGTGACTGAATCGAAGCCATCTATGGATGACATGGATCCTTCACTTGAAAGGATCCTAACTTCAACATTAATTCAGTTGAAGTCTTGTATTCAAACTTTGCTCAAATATCAATCGACATTATCGAGTGATTTTCTATTTGGTAGTCACAACCCCTTGTACCATGCCCTTCTTAATGAAATTGCTGCCATATTTTCTGCTTTGAATGTATTCGCCAAACCGACTCCTGGCGATGGTATTTTGAAAGAGTTCATTGATTTGGGATTTCCTGAGAAGGATTTATTGCAAGATAGAACTGACACCAAGGAACTGGGTACAACTGGAGATATGCATTACCTGAAAAACGGAAATGAATCGGGTAGTCTTGTCTTAGATTCTAGAGAATCAGGAAAGTCTGTCAACCTTGATTTAAACCCTCCTCACAGTGGTACCGCTGGTTTCACCTGGTCGAACACTTCAAACTCAGAAAAGGGGAGACCTAAATATGATAAGGCTTCCGGTAAGTCCTTCAAGAAGGAGTGACCATCTCTATGCGAGTGATAGGGAGTCCATATATGCAAGAAATTGCTGCAAAGGAAATCTATAAATTCGAATATTCTATTTACTGCATCTAAATTTGCTTATTATTTACATGTTAAATAGCATAGGCTTTCTGAATTCGTTTATATTATATTAGGTTCATGCCAATTATCGTATGACGGTGGGTTTATGAAACAACACACCTCTACGGACCCATTAAATGTAGTAACAAACTATAATTTAAGGAGCTGGACGCTTGCCTTTAAAGTTCCTCCTCTTAATGAAAATACTACTTGTACCCTTTTGTTTTCCCACCACGCCTTGTTGTCCATCTCCAGTATCCCTTCTTGGCGGTGGCAAGTATCCACTGCTGCTTGGTTCATTTGAGTTTGCTCGGACTGGGTATGCGTGATTAGCAGCTGTAGAATTCAATGGCCCAAACTGACCTGTGCTACTATGAATATTTCTTTCATCTGTAGAATAGCCATTCGAAGGCTTGGTGGAGTTAGCAACATATGGCACACGCTTCTTATGAGAAGTGTGCTTTTTGTGAGCCTGGTCAGATCGGTTATTAGCAATAGCGTTTTCCTTGGAAAATAAAACACTCTTCACTCCTAATCCTCCATTTCCTCGGCCACTTGCTGGATTTTTTTCTATGATTCCGGAGTTGGTAGGTTTATATGCCCCATTGTAACCGTCGTAATTATGCATGTTGTTTCGAGATCCAGAGTTTTCAGTAAAACGTGGATTATGAGTTGAACGGCTCGCTTTGTTACTGGCTTGTATGATAGGGTTATTGAGTCGTTCTTGGGGTTTGTCGGACGAGACTGTATTGCTTATTGAGGAATACTGAGATATCGAGTAGTCCGTAAGTGATTTGGATGACGTTTCATTTCTCAGAGCATGAAAGGTCGGGGCAGAAGGGGGAGGTGTGGCATTAGTTATAGAGGTGCCATTACTGTATGGTGTGCTCGTGTCCTTGATTCCCATCACATTTGGCCCAACTGTTGAATTACTAGTTGGCCTCAGTCTATCATATGTCGAAGTAGGATCTGCTACTTTATTTTTGTATATGCTGCCTTCCACAGTCGCCTGGTGTTTGGCTTTATGAGGTCTATCTTCTTGACTCAAGTTTCTCTTTATAGCAACCGGATTTTCTGTCAAAATCTTGTTCAAGAAACCGGGATATGCTTTCGTGACACTACCTCTTTCTGCAGCATTTTGTGAAAGTCTCTTCCATACAGCATTACGCAGCAATGACTCTCTGTTACCCAAAATCCAAAGTGAAGATTTTGCACGGGTCAATGCAACGTTCATACGACGAACATCACTTAAGAAACCAACGTTACCAGTATCACTTGCACGAACACAAGACATGATAATGATTTCCTTTTCTTGACCTTGGAATCCATCTACTGTATTGAAATCTATTTCCGTCAAAATCCCACGTCCGAACTTACGTGTGAAAGTGTCCTTTAAGGTTCTGATTTGCTCCTTATAAGGTGAAATGATTCCAATACGACCTGCAAATTCATTAGGAGGCATAAGTGACATTATCTTCTCTACCAATTCAAGCGCCACACGGGCCTCTCCTGTGTTAAATAAGGAACGAGATAAATCGTTTCTCTCATGCCTACTGACAATATCAAAGAATCTGTATGGGGAAAGGGGAAATAACTTATGCCATGGCTTTTCATTACTGGTCAAAGTACCTTCCCCATCCATTAACTTTGACTTATAGAATTCAGAGCTTGGGAATTGAGAAATTTCAGGATGCATACGATATTGCACATCCAACAAGTAGACAGATTTTGGATTTGCCTTCTGCATTCTCACAAACAAACTTTGTTCGTAATTATATGAAGCAGCAGCTTGCGATAATACAGTCGGTGGTAATTGATTAGGATCACCAACCATGACACACTTCTTACAACCATATCTCAATGGGATAAGAGCTGACAACTCCACACACTGACAAGCTTCATCCACAATTACTTGGTCAAACTTAATCGACAATTTGACAAGGAAGTCATGGGCAGATCCCGACAAAGTCGAACAAATTACTTGCGCACCATTCAAGATCTTGGCTTGCAAATTGCGCCTGTCAATATCTCGTGTACGGTAAGCAATGGAGACTCTTTCTCTCTGATCATCTAATTTCTTAGCTAACTCATTACGTTTCCGGTTAATACCTCTCAACTTGTCTTCTAGCTCCATCAACTGATCAGCCTTTAAGCTTGGATCTTTCATTTCTTCTCGAAGTCTATCGCGTTCCTCAATACACTTTGTGTGCTCCGTTCTTATTGCTGGATCGGTAGACATATCAGTTTCTTTTGTTTGCAACTCTTTATCAACCAATTCTTCTAAAGTTAAATCTCTCACTGCAGCATTGATAGCATCACTTCTACCCAATCTAACAACTCGCAATGGCATTGTCACACCCTTGTAATTTCTAACCCCATTTCTTAGACGCAACACAAGCTCGTCTACTGCTGCATTACTTGGTGCACAAATTAAAATTTTAGCATTTGATTCAGGTACGTTGATGCTCAGTTTGCCCTCCAGAGGCGTTTGTATGGCATTTTTTGTCATTTGTTGAGATAAAGAATATCCCACAACTCCCAAAATAGTTTTCGTTTTACCAGTACCTGGAGGGCCTTGGATCAAAGAGAAACCTTCTGTGTTGAAAGATCCAACAATCGCCTTTGCTTGTGACTTGTTAACATCATACAAAGACATCATCATTTTTGCTTCGTCTTCTGAAAGGTCAACAGGTTCATTAGGAGCAGCCTGTAAAATCTGATCCTTCAAGTCATAGTATTGCAAACCTTTTAGAGAAGCATATTCCCTCTCAACTGTTGTCATCTGCATGACACGCATGGCCATCACTGTGGACTTGGGAGTTAATACACCCATCATTGAGCCACCAGGGTATACTCTAAAGGTAATATCACTGTATTCAGAATTAGCTGATTTAATCTCTCTAACCTTTGCCAAACAAGTATTCGTTGTGGAGTGCTTAAGATGTGCTGCAATTGCTTGCGAGGATGGGAAATCTGCTGGGTTTACGAAACCAACGACCAATAAGTCTGAGTCTCCAACCTTTCTATCCTGAAGAACAGTCTTCTTGCATGATGTGTATACGTCGAAAAATCCATCAACTGTTGTTCTACTACCAACTAGCAATTCGAATGGGTCTTCATAACCAGTTTGCTTACCAGATTGAATGCCTTGCCAACATTCCAACATAAGAAGTGGTTCTGTTACTTTAATATACTCTTTAACGTCAGCATAAGTATCTTTGACAGGTTGGTATATGCTTCGATCTTTTACTGGGAACTCGTCACTTGAATTATAGTTCCACTTCAAAATATTACTGTACAATGGTTTATGGCTGATGTTGAGTCTGAGCCTCATATTTTCATCATCTTTTCGGGCCTGTGCAAGCTTGCTGTCCTTGGACGCCTTGGTAATAGGATTTCCATTGATATCAACTTCGATAATCTTACTTTTTGACTTCTTTTTGTCCACAAACAAATCAGAAAGATCGACGTTTTCTTCTTCTTCTTCTTCGGAAGAATCTGTGTCCGTTTTCTTCTTTTTCAAGCCATTTAACGAACGCCCAACCAGAGCAGCTGTAGTCGCTGGTGTTTTTCTGTTAGCATTAAATCCTGCAGGTCTAGCAGGATTGATAACTATCGGTGTCGAAGATCTCACAATTGGAGCCCGAGAATTCTTCAATTCGTTTCTAATGGACTCAATACTAGATGATTTGATTTCTTTTGGCGCTGGGGCCTGCGATATCTCTCTCGTAACAACACCAAAGCGAGACAACGTCTGTTGTTTGGTTGACTTTGGATGAGTTTGATATTTATATGCTGCCAACTCAGATAGAGGTTTAACCTCTTCTCTTTCTAAAATTTCCAGTTGACTCTTTATATCACGCTTAGTTTTAAGTTTCTGGGTTTCTTGGAAAATTTTCTCAACCCTCTCTTTATCAAATTCGCTGGCCTTGGACAACACTTGCACTCTTTGATTCTCACTCAATTTGTTGTTGAATCTCTTTGCTTTAGCGCCATAACGAGCCAAAACGTCTATAAATTCAGTATCGACCGCAAAGTTCAAATCTTGAGCCAAATCTAACCCCTTGAAGACTAAATCAACACATGAGTTTAACAAAGACGTTTCACCCAATCTTAACCAGACAATAACAGATTGAAATGCGTTCATGAAGTCTTTAAATAATATTTGCTGTTCGTTCTTATCATCTTCTTTGATATTTTCGATAATTATTCTGAAGGAATCAACTAAAATATGACTCAAATCAAGTGTATCTCTTGCAAATTCAATTAACTCTTCTAGGTGGTATTGTGTAGCCCATACTAACGTTTTTTGATAAACCATTACCAAGAATTTCCAACATCGACTCCACAACAATTCGATATCAGCTTTGTTTTCTTGATATGAAGTGCTTGAAATGACTCCATTTAAAGGATCAAACAAAGCTTTTACCACATCCATGAGCAATCTGATTGCTTTGGGGCAAGGTTCAAATGCTCGCATCTCGATTAAATTAAGTAGATTTTCGTTTATGGCAGTCAATGTGGATTTTAAGTGGCTATTGAGCAATCCTTGAATAGCTTCAAAACGACCACCAACACCGATGTCAAATACTTGATATAAGATATCCAATGCAGCTTGACTGATTAACGGCGAAAATATGCATGACCAAATAGTGATGGAACCTTCAGTACTGGAGAAGATACCCTTCAAGGTGAGAGAGTCACCTAAACTGATCTTCTCTAATAGGGAGCTCAACAAGTCAAAAATCAAAGTCACATTCGAATTGTGCTGCTTGCGTGCAGCTTGTAATTTCTTAGAAGAATCATCTGCTTTCTTTTGAGAGAATTTAATGGCGCTTGCCGTATTCCTGAGCAGCTTCAAAATTTCAGATGTAAGCAATTTGTGCGAGTATATTGGTTTATTCGACAATGAATTCCAAAGTAATGGGTAGGTATCATAAGAAGTTGGTTCCTTGTCAACTAGCAAAACATTTGTGTTGTGGGCTAACAAAGTAAGATCATACTCTAAGGCTTTGGAGATTAATTGAATGCACGAGCTCATGTTCTCTTCAATTGCAAATGTGACAAGTAAATCAGCATCTGACTCCAATATGGCTCTTAAATTGACTCTCATTAGCAAACTCGTGGATAGACTTTCCTGGCGAAAGTCCAAGTATTCTATAGGAAGTTGGAATGCAAGTAAAAGCATTTCGAACGCAATTCCGTTTAGGAGTTTACCCTTATTGATATTTATTCCAATAAAGGAAGATTCATTACCTTTAGATAACCTTAGTAAGAAAGTCAGAAGCCTGATGCATGCAGTTTGTTGTTGACTTTCATTGACGGATGTTAGCAAATTTGGCATCCACGCTGTTATGTCATTCATGGTCCATTCATCAGAGCCAAGTTCGTTGCGTTCTGGTAACTTAATCAATAACCTTGCAAATTCCGGATGAGATGCTAAATCCAAGATATTGGCAAAAGTAAAAGGAGCAGCATACTTCCAGAATGAAGTTCCAAACCTTTTGAGAAACTTGTTAAGTAATTTCAATAGCATGGGTAATGGTTCCTTAACAAAAGCCATTATATTATTGAAGAACACTCTTACTAATGGATAGAATTTGATGTTGGTATATTCACTCATTGCAGTGATATCTAACGGTTGATTGATGTGGTTCAAAAAAACGTCGTTGTCTATGATATCAAACAATAAGTAGAAATTACTCCAGAACTTAAACGAGGCACTTTCGCTAAAGAATTTGCTATCCTGGATTCTGTATAAGTGACCCGAAAACTCATTAATAAAAGTAGGCGATAAGGTCTCTTCAGTAAAGATCATCTTTTGATCCTTAGACATTGCAATAAGCAACTTTGTTGCCCAAAATTTCTGTTCCACAGTACCTTCAAATAATGAATAGATTAAGCCGGGAATCATTGAATGTTGCAGAAAGTCTTGGAGTAGGTCTTTGGTGATGGAAACTAGCATTATTTTGTCATATTTCACTTTTAAACTTGGATCGTTTTTGAGCAAGTTTGGACGGCAGAGACACGCGTATATGCAATTGAGTTCAATGGGAGATGGTTCTTGAACTGGGTTGGACTCCAACAGGAGCAAGAAAGATTCCATGATCGGAAAAATTGAGCTGGTTTGCCAATCATTGATGACTTTCTCAAATGGAACGAACTGCTTGGTACTGATACCAATGTTACCCGAAACTTCAAGCCTCCAGTCAGCCATTGCAATGCTGAACTTATTGATACAGCAAGGGCATTCAGTCAAGTATTTTGACATCACGGGCTTGTATTTATCTAGCCATCTCAGCACAGGAAATGAGAATAGCATTATACAATATGAAGTAATTGGGAACATGTACTCATCACAGAACCAATGACGACCTAAGTGGCTAGCATCCAAATATGACATGCATTTCATGATTGCAGCTTTATGGACCGCATTTGTACCCTTCTGTTTGCAGCATACTTGTATCTGTTCGACTAACTCATCGAATCCAGGTGGTTTTAGCGATGTAGATGCAGACATGGTGGTGTCTTGAGAATGATCTTGTTTACAGGAGGAAATAGACTTTCTTGTAAATAAGATAATTATTAAGAGTCTTGGATTACAAGGTGAAGGACTGCCTTATTCTCCTTCACAATGGACCTTCTTGCGTAGACGTGTGTATGTCGAATCAAGGAATTCTACGTGATTTTTTTTGTCGTACAAATGTTCCTACTCGATGGCACATGTCGCTTACAGAATTGGTTGCATATCAAAATAGGCTGCAAATTGAGATAGAGATGAGAACTATTCATGATGGGAATAAACAATACCCAAAAAATAAGGAATAATTACCAATAGGATGCCCTGCATCTATATTAATGTATGAATTATAGGAGAGCTATATCGATATTCAAATCCTTGGAAACTTCTATCCAGTCTGAACCGGTTTCCCAGCATTTTGTCATTATCTGTAGACCTTTTCGAGCGTTATGGTTCCCCATTTCCAGCAATCTGGCAAACCTTTCTTTAAAGAAGAGTTGGATTTCTAAGTCTAAAGTTTCACAACCAGCAGTGAAAGAACAGAAAATTGTGCAAATATCTGCCGGTGATCTGGATTCAATGTTCTCTCTCAAAGTGTTTCCCATTTCATTGGTCAAATCTTGGATTAATTTCGACGCTCGTGGAACCCTGAGTATTCTTCGGTAAAGATTTATTCTTGCCATTATGTAAAACACCTTGTTTGTAGCACGAAGGATGTTATCTTGTTGGATTAGGTTTTTGATATTAGGTGGCGAGTCACTTTTGCTCTGCCTCATCTTCTGTCTCGTCCTGAAGTCTATAATTTGATCCAATTGTATTTGTCGTCTTCTTTCTCCTGCTTCATAATCACGATCAATACAATCCTTTACCTCTAACGATCTAGTAATAATTTCAATTGGAAGCGTTGAGGAATCTCCAACAGCTAAATACATGTCTGTTTGCCTAATCAAAATCGCAATTTCTGAAAACTGCGGTAAGAACTTGATATCAAACCCTAAGATATGGTCTATATCTCTCTTTGGGTCCATGCAATTCAGTTCTATATCAAGACTCTCGTTAATGCTTTCGACCAGTCGAGCAGGCCCATATGTGTTTTTGCTATCACTCTCAAACTGGTCTACGGAGAGGTAATTTTCGGAATTCTTTGTTGCTGAGAGTGCCCCAATCACATCCACATAAACAAACCATCTCATTAGGAAAAATGTGATATCGCTTTCAGTTCCAGCTGTCGAAGTTTTATCAACAGAATCTACTTGGGTACGAGCCATCACAATTTGCCTAGCTCCAATGGTATGGGCCCTATGCCGTGAAAGGTCTTTCGATACAAGCACTTCGTAACATGAAAGTAACAATACCGTCGCAAGTGCTGAATCCAGAGTAGCTTCTTTTTTATTCTTGAGAAGTTTGAGTAATTCTGTACATGAACGAGACAACAATTGATTTAAAACAACCTCCGGGGTATCATCGTGCCCTATTAACAGGGAACGAAGGGAAGCCGAGAATGCAAGTAGTGTTGTCAATATAGATGGATATGCCATTGCCATTTGCGGCAAAATTACCCTGAAAGGATTCTCTTTGTATACATGAGCTGGTGCTGGTACGAGATGGTGCGATGCAGTGTGAACCCAAAAGTGCATGAGATGTCTATAAAATGGCACTTGAAGTAAAAGCTCAGGGAGAGGAAGTAGCTGAGCTGGAACCAGTGAAAATACTTCATGTGAGGTCAAAAACGCTGCTTCACTATCGCTTATCAATGCAAAATCACCCTTTCCTTCTTCATCTTCGTCTTCATCAACTTCAATAATTTTCTCTTTCCCACCACGGAATTGGCTAATTGCGTAGGAGTATTCATCTCCATAATTGGCTTGTTGCGATGGTATATAATTTTCTATTCGTGCAAGGTCCTCTGAGTAATCACTTAAAAACGTTCCCATGTCTGTTCCAGATGTGGCAGGGGTATTCCCAGACTTGACATTTTCTATATCATGGTCATCGAAATTGGAAACCACGAAGGAATTAAATATTTCTGAGTTCTCCAATTTGAATACCCCATTCGTTACTTTATCTAGCGCATTTGATAACGACTCCATACCATCTGAGATTTCTGGCATAAGCAGCAATGGTATCCTTTGTCTTGATGCTCTTGATAAAAGCGATTCAGGTAGACCAAAGTCCTCTGCATCGCCATTGTAATGTAATTGGGGGTCGTAGTGAGATTCAAAGTTATTATGGAGAGCAGGTAACATTGTTGCTTGGTCTGTTTGGTCGTATTGGAAGTCCTTTGGAGAATTTTTGATCGTATAACCCTGCAGTTGATCATAATCCTCATGTTGAAAGGGCTGCGGATCAAATGCAGATAGTATGGATTGTCCATTTGGAGTTAAAAAAGATGGAGGAGAGTTCACCGGACTTTGAGAAAGCTTGTTGTTGCTTTCTAATTGCATTATATCCCCTCCTTCTTGTCTAACAGCAGCCGTGTGAACCATTACTATTTCTGATCGGTTGTGATTCATGGGACTCGATTTAATGGGATGAGCTGGAAGAGCTTCCGTTTTTACAGCGATTTTTGGGTAAACTTTCTGCTTCTTAGTCCTCGGTACTGATTGTTGCGGTTCAAAGCTATGGATATTCAATTGTGCTTGAAACGAGTCTTTCTTTCGTTTCGTTACGTCTTTAAACGGTCTGCCACCCCATGTTAATTTGATTGAGTAGTCACATTCAGTCCGTGTTTTTACGCAATAAGAACATGATGGCTTAGCTTCGTCGCATTTTATCTTCAACCTCTTGCAGTTATGGCAGCCGGTACGACTACGGCTGATCTTCTTCTTGGTTTCCATTGCCTCTGCTTACTGCCTCCTATATAGGACTTTATAAAGTTTAAATTTTATTGTAGTTAGTGATAGTCACGTGCGTTCTTTGGATTATAGCTATAGCTGGAACCGATTAGGCTTGGTTACATGCGGCCGCATTACCAGGCTATTGTATCAAAGTAGGCTATTTGATTAGAGACATGGTTGATTAGAGCAAATAACACACGTGTTGTTGAATTCAGAATTTGCATTTCAGTGGATGCAAGTCAGAGGCTGCAGAACTAACTAGATCTCAAGAAACAAACTGTCAGAACTTGATTAGTTGTAAACGTCTATTAGTTGTACTATTTCATACATTTGTACCAAAGGATAACTCAAATGGCTATATTTTGATCGAGTGTTATAAATACAACAACTATTCTCTTTTAGAAAACTCCTTGTCCAAAAGACCACCCTCTTTCTTTTCTGTGTCTTTTTCAACAAACCTCTTGCCAAAGACCACAGCCAAAAGCTTTTCATATAATCTATACAAGTATCCTGCAACAATTAAGAGCCCGCCTAGGATTGTCGCCAATCTCAGGACAAATTGGAGGAATGATAATCGTCTTTCTCGAATTATAAGCTTTATAGGTTCAAAGTCATACTTGAAGAAGATTCCTGGGATCCCAGATGGTTGATTATACTCATTCATCTCAAGAACCTTGTGATCTTCGGTCAATGCATATTGATTCATATCAATAATTAATCCCATTTGTTCATACTTTGTTGGAACTACGCGGCAGAAGTACTTGTATGATTGCAAACGATCTTCGGTAACCTTGGCAGTAGCATCCAAGGGATTATTAACAAAGGGATAGAAATCACCATATGATAATTCTTGAATAACATGTGTGAAGTTCAATGCCTCATACGGAACATTCAGTCTATCTCTATATCCAAACCCTTTTCCAGTAATGTGGAAATTACCTTTAAGATGGTTCACAGGAATGGACCCGAAGATGTGACATGCTGGGGCTCCTTCGTTTGTTCTAACACCGGAAATTCTGAACTCTGCTTTCATTGACTCTTGCATGGCAATGTCCAATTGGGAAAAGTCATGTTTGTCATTGACATTATTAAGATTGAAAGATTCTGGGATGAAAAATCTGAAGCCTTCAAAGTTGAGCATCTCTCCAGCTAGGTATCTATCGTTCGTGATATCCATGACATTTGTATGAATAAACTCACATGGCATAGCCACCAACATATCCACATTTATAGTCAATTCAGATCTTACCTCGTCGTCCACCGCATATTGATGCTCCACGTATCCACCCAAGAACCCTCCAACTTCAACCCATAAGATCAACAATCCACAGAAAATAGTAGCCAACGTCGAAAAACCACCTCTTTGCGATCTCACACTGTGCTGCAAATCAACCTTAGGGAACGCATCGAACGTTCGTACCTTCTTTGAAAACGTATCCATCGTGCTTGTTGTTTGAAGCGAGTGATGTTGTGTTACGTGTTGAAAATCCGAATTCAAAAGTGAAAATTGATACTGGCTAATTCCGGGTGTGGACTGGATGTTTTATATTCCGGTGACTGGAATACTCGTATTCCGGGGTACTCCCCAAAGGCAAAAGTCAAAAGCACAATCGTCAATCTACGACTCAAAGATAGCAAAGCTTTAGTTATACGATAAGCGTAGATGGAAGAGTATGAGTACGATGATATAGAAGACTTCTCAGATGATGTTAGAATCCAAGAGCTTCAATCTATCAGAGCTATTTTCCCTAATTCTGCCATCGATTATAAGCTGATGTCTGGAAAAATCGATGTACCCTTGAAGCCCGATCATGGTTTGCTGGTGACGTTAGTTGAGGCTTCAAGCGTGTTGGATTCCCAAGTAGTTCATAACCTACCCTCTTTGGTGTTCAGGTTCGAGGTACTGGAACGATACCCCTACAGCGAACCTCCTAAACTTCGCGTGCTGTCCACCGTCATATCTGATCAAAAGATTAATCAGTTCGTAAAAGAACTTCTTCAAATATGGAACACTTATAAGGATCAGTGTATTTTCAATATGATTGAATATTTGAATGATTATACGCAAAAAAACATCATAAGCTTGCTCCCAAACCCATTTGAAGTCTCCGATCCTAAGTTGTACTATGACGTTGTAGAATTTAATAAGAAGGTTGTTAAACATGAGTTCGATGTACAAACTTTCAGCTGTGAAATATGTCAGACCGAGTGCAAAGGTGCTGTAAGTCTGAGGTTTGACTGCAGACACATCTTCTGCAACAATTGCCTCTTTGACTATTTCTCTACCATCATTAAGAACGGTGATGTAGGCAAAGTCCATTGTCCAAACTTCGAATGCACCAAAGGTATCCTAGAGAAGAAAATATACTTCTCTAAGCCTGAAAACTGGGCATTATTGGCGGATAAGAACAATGGTGAGAATGGACTCATCTTAGAAAAGATAATGAATACATTGCTTGTCCCGCACGTTTCAGTAAACCTACTAACTCAAATATTTCGCTTTAAGTTGCAGAACATACATGAAATTGACCTTCTTATTAAAAGATACTTGAAGCTTTTTCAGAAGTCTCAGTACGAATTTATTGGAAATTTGCTACCTAAGAGGTTGGTGGATTGCCCAAAAGACCAATGCAACGAAGTTATATTTCGGAGAGATTTAAGTGAAAGGTTAGTCGTATGTGCACAATGTGGTTATGCATTCTGCTATGACTGTCAAAACTCATGGCACACAAGGTTTGCTGCATGTAAAAAAATTGCAAATACAGACGGTGTAGCATATTGGGGTATTCCAACTAAGGAATTGGACACTTACCTATTGTACTCGAAGGATTCGTACGACAAAAAGACGATGAATGCAAGATACGGAATCAAGGTCATTCGGAGGGCATTGGAGGAATACCTGATGGACCAAATTTTCACTAAAATGTTGCGTGAAGATTCGAGCATGGTAGAATGCCCGAGTTGTCTGGTTATCATTGAAAAGACGGATGGTTGTAATAAAATGACTTGCTCACAATGTTTGGCCCATTTCTGTTTCCTATGTGGACTAATAACTGATAACAGTTATGACCATTTCTCGGAGGAATATTCTACCTGTTATAAGAAGTTGTTTATAGGTATGGAAGGTGTAGAACCTGAATAAACCAAAACTTATCGGTATAAGCGTAATATTGCTAATTAAAATCTCTTTGGTACTCTTACAGCTCTAGCATATCTGTAAGATTCTCGGAATAGTCTTCTTCGTCTGAATTCGAGAGCGAAGTCTTCGTTACCAATCTCGCTGTCATATATCCAGCCTTCGCTCGAGTCCTTGTCGACTACTTTAAAGAGATTCAGGATATCTAACGACCTTAAATGAAGGAAATTTTGTGGGTCTGTATCTATTTCCCACTTATTGGCAAAGCCCACATCAAATTTCCAGTCATTGGAAGCAGAGACCTTCGACAAATGGTCCACACCCTTCGGAACCTTTCCAGCAAGTCTTTCTGGGTTCTTCAAATCAAATATCGTATTCGTGTACCTGTAGAAGGACCATTCCGGATGCAAAGCACTTTTCATTTGCACTTCATAGATTTCCACCACTCTCACTTCTGGTGAATCATCAACAATAATATCATCTCGTTCAATATTTTTGATCACTCTCTCGACCTGCGATTGAGGCAGCTTACCTGGTTCGCCATTAGAGGTTTGCTGGAGTGATTGCAAGTACTTCTTGCTCTTTGGGTGTGCCAAAGCAAGCAGAATCCAACCACCCAGAATAAATACGATCCTCCAAGGAATGAATTGACCTAAAAACAATACAATAAATGTCAAGGCAATTACTCCGTAACATATTAAAGTAGACAACTTCTCGTCTTTGAAACCAGCAGTCTCGTACCAAAAGATTTCAGCTTGCTTGATACCAGCCAATACGTCCGCAGTCAAGTTTTGCAAGTCTCTCATATTTACCAATAATGCCACTTGAGACTTTACATGTTTCATCTTGTCCTTTTTCGGGGTCAGAGGATCCAAGTCCTCTTCAATAAGAGATGCGGTTGCTTTCAGAGTGAATACATCAGATATATCCGATGATGACAAGGACTCTGGGTGCAAGTCTTCACCATCAACATGGGTATTCTCGTCCAAATAGTCTTCAATAATACTTGTATCATCTGATCCATTCAAAAAGCCGAGTAGTGATTGGCCACGATACTTGACTTTAATCAATCTCCTCGAATTAGGCATTGGATGCCTATGTATGTACCCTGGTATAACAATACCAAATAGTAAAAAGAGCAACGGAAACGCAAAAACCAAGTGTGGCCAAAGACAGGTGCAAGTGTACATTACCAAGCAAGACAAAGTTTTAGTTGGCCTCCGCCAAGTTATAATATGGATCAATCCGTATTGCAATTCAAAGTAGGTTCCCAACTTACGACTCAACTGCTTGAAGTTCAGTGTTAACAACGTGAATGAAAGGTTAGGCTTCGATGACTTTCCAGGATCATTCATTCGTCTCTCCAACAATTCCTTATCTGGATCGTCGGGTATAGCATGCTTTATAACTCTTTCGAGGATCTTGTCAACGAAATGTTTCTTATCGTTGTGGAAGTCCTCTGCAGATGAAGGCAAGTCTTGAATGTAGCGCAAAGCATTTTTGGCTTTCAATCGACGAGCTCCAGGCACAGGTGCATCACTCATTTCTGTTAATCAGAACCTTAGATGGATACTATCAAGTAAAGTAGCTAAAAAGAGTAAGAATTGAATGCTAAACTTACATATTTGTGGGGGGATTCAATAGGAGAAAATGCACGTGCAAGTTGAAAAATGGCTTTGATATAGGAAGCATAATAGCAACTTAGAAGTGAAGATTGGGATCGACCTTGGTTGCTTTAGTAGCTACTTGTCAAGGTTTTCCTTATACAATTCACCTTCATTAAGCTTGCTCAGGTTGAATTACAATCTACATCTCCACTATTGAGCGCTTTTCATTTTTTATTTCAATTGAATCGTAACTTGATAATGTTTTTATCGGAACTATACAAAACACCAATCCTGACCTCTACGCAAACCGTGTCAATTCAGTTGCTTAAGATTGAGGTGGAGGAGAGAGAGCCAAAAATAGCTAAACTAAGCGTAAGAGAATATCAGTGAACAAAGGACCTATACCAATGAATGGTAATGAGTTTTCTGAAATCTTCACATAATATGTTAACTTACAAAGATGGGAAGTTGACGTCGTTAACGACGGCCTTCTTGACTGGGGCAGCAGATGGAGTCTTGGCACCTCTGGTAGAGCCTCTGGAGTCACCTCTGGCAGCACCACCACGGGCACCACCACGAGCACCACCTCTAGATGAGCCTCTGGCACCACCTCTTGAAGAACCTCTGGAGGAACCTCTACCGTTAGATTCACCTCTGGTGGATGATTCTCTAGTGTATTCTGGCTTGGAGTCAGCGAAGGTGGCATCAACATCCAACAACTTCTTTTCCTTGGCAGCCTTGACCTTGGTCTTCTTGGAAGAGGTTGCAGCAACGAAAGCTTCTTGTTCCTTTTCAATCTTTTCAGCAGCAGTCCACTTTTCTTCGGCACCGGCGTTAGCCTTTCTGGTGGCGGTGGTGGCACTGGCCAATTCTTGTTGCTTAAGCTCTAATTCAGCAAAGTAGTCGGCAAGGTTTCTCTTTGGTGGTTCTTCAACAGCTGGGGTTTGGTCGGCTTCTTCTTCAGCGATTTCTTCAGCAGCATCTTCAGCACCTTCGATTTCACCTTCGACGACTCTGTCAACAGAGTTACCCCAACCTTGAGTACCCTTCTTCTTAGAGTCAGTCTTGGTGGATCTAGATTGACGGTCAAATGGTCTCTTGGTTGACTTACCAGCAGTGGAAGCTGGGGCGGTGGTGTCCTTGTTGTCATTTCTGATCTTTAAGGCACCTTCGTTACCAGTTGGCTTAGACTTCTTCTTGGCCTTGGTTGGATCAGCAGATGCTGGGGCAGCATCAGCCTTCTTAGAGGAGGTGGTCTTTCTGACAATTTCCTTTGGTGCTGGTGGAGCAACAATTGAGTCGTCCTCAACATCGTTACCTAACAAATGGTACAAGTTCTATAATTGTTGTTAGTATATGGAAAGTTTTCGAAATTTAGGTATAGCAATGAATTGAAATGACTTCGACTTCGACTCCAACATTTCCTCAATTGGGGTCTACTCTGGTAGAATCTCACAGTTTGTAATCATGTAAATCGACAATAAAGACAATTGTATTACATATAGCAGAGCTTTCAGCATAATCTTAAACCCTAAAATCATGAAATACGGTGCTTGAACCCCATACCAACTTTTAAATCCCTGCCAATCCCTGTACAATGAAATACCTCAATTCCAACACTGATTTCGCTGGATTTACAACATTCAGTCCCCTTTTTCGTCGCCAATATTCCTACCACCTCTCTCCCAGTACATACCTTGTTTTGGAATGACATCTTTAGTTTAGTTTCTTGTATTTTATAGCTAGCTATTTTTCAACAAAAGAAAAATTTTCTTCTTCATGTTTTTCGTTCACCACTTCTCCAGTGTTGAAAAAATGGTGTTGCTTAAGTGAAGATGTCGTGCGAGCACTTCTTGTATTTGGGCTCAATAATGTCGCACTGTGTAAGTGTGGGAACGGCTGGTGTTTTGTGTGTAAATATGAGCACCCTGAGCGAATGTTCTACCGAAGAGCACAGTATGACATATGGGGCACGAAAGTGTGGAGAGGTTCGAGCCATGGCTGCTCGGTCCTGGGTATCGATTGATGGATCGTTATGTTCAGTTTGCTCTCGGCTTATGCTTAGTGGCCCTTACATATCTATTTACCCACTAAACACTCTTACACTATTTTTCACAATACTTCTGTCGTAATTATTGAACTTCTCCTAAATTAAACCTCGCACCAACCATCTTCCTTCAGCTATATCCATTCATCACGCTTATTCCTTTATATACTGCTTCTCCTCTGGTATGAACTCAACACCAACTCTAGTCAAAAACGTCCTAATGGCTTCCCTCAAATCTGCACTCATGCTCTTGGAAAATAACCTTAATGTCAAACTATACATCTTTGGCGTATACTGGTAAAAGTCATCATCGTCCAATTCAACATATCCTTGAAATATTTCAATGATTACCGGCTTCCAAGTTGCTATGTTTCTTTGTTGATTAGTGTCATCGAATTCAGCATACTTTTCAGTAATATTGTTACATAATGGGATAATCGATTCCATAATAACTTGCTTTGCTTCATCGTTCGTCTTATCATCGTCACAATACATCCTGAACATGATGTTAATGAGTACAGCAGATGATGATGACTCTTGTTTGAGTAAATTAGGCAATCTTTCAATAACCTTAGCATTCCATAATCTGACTCTTAAATCATAATCGTCATTGAACTTCTTTGCAAAATTATAACTGTTTCTCAACAATTCAGCCAACTGCATAAGATAATCATGAGGAGCAGCTTCATAAAATACATCATTTTCAAATAATTCTGATACAGTTTGAATCAACAACAATTGCAAAACACTCTTCAATACAATGGAAGACTTCTCCTTACTCTTTCTCAAACGTGCTTCGGAATCTTGGATGAAAAGTGCCCTTGGCAGTTGTGGAACGTCCAAGTTAGGTCTTACATCACCACTTTCTCCATTCTCCAGGATATTAGCTGAGCGTTGCAATAATGGGTCAGATGTAAATAATTCCTTAGCGGTAGTTAAATCAAACAAGTTGGCAGTCGCTTTGGTTATCTGCTTCCATTGGTCATTATTGAACTTGCTTGCATTATCGATTAACAAGGTTGAAAAACATTCTCTACCAATACTGGCAATTGTATCATTCTCCTGACAAATACATGATATTATCAAATCCATGTATCCGTCTAACATACGACTCAAATAATTAAAGTAGTGAGTAAATAATGTGATCATACTCTTAAGTGCTTGAATCAAAGTAGTTGATAACCAAACTGAAATTCTATCAGATGTATCATCAACAGATAACTCCCATCTTTCACGTAATATGCTGAATATAGGGAATAATAATTCACGGCAAATTAAGTCCCAGAATTCATGTTCAAAATATTGTCCATACTCCATTAAAATTGAAAATAAAGAACTTAAAGCCCTCGATCTGACTTCTAATTCCTCCCCAGTCATAAGGATATCGTGGAAAGCAAACAAAACAGGGAACCACAATTTGACCAAAGTGTCATTCTTATCAATGCCTATGACTTTGAACTTTCCTTCCTTGTCAAAGTTCACCTTTGCAACATCATTGATTAAATTCAGCAATACATCTAATGAAAGTAAACTCACTTTTTGGAAACGTTCGTTCTTTGCCAATTCTGTAAAACATACTACCAATTCTGCGAACGATTCCTGTGCTCTAACTTCGTCAATACAGTTCCTATTGATCCAATTAGCCATTTTGAAGGCCTTTAGGACCATTCTTTCATCATTTGCCTTGGAAGCAACAGTTAAGACACCAAATATGGTTTTCCAACCAGATTTGATTTTACGTGCTCTTGCAAGAATCATGTTGTTAATGCATTCCAAGATCATCAGCTTGACTTCCAACGAGCCATTATGGACTATAACATATTCAAATGGTTTTAAGAATTCTTTTTGAAATTTGAAGTGCAGTAATTCATCAATTTCCAAGAATCGCATTGACAATTGCTTTAATGAATCCAATGCAAAAAATGCAATATCCAGGTTGGAATTACAAGCAGCATTGTTGAAAATTTCACCCATAACTGCCCACAATTGAGACCATTCAAGACGAATACGATTCATGTTGTAATAGCAGATGTCAACAACCTTTTGCAACGAAAATGTTCTAGGGTTATTGCTTTGACCAGAAGATTCAATTTCCTCAGATACAACTTCTGATAAAGACTTCACAAATGCCAAAATGTTCTCTCCTGTTAAGTTGGCACTATTGGTAAAAACTTTGTCAATGGAAACTTCCAATTCAGTCTTGCTTAACAATTGGGCCACATTTTGCGTCAAATGTTGGTTGTGAAACCTATTCAGTGCATTTTGGGATGCACTTATCTGAGTGGTAAATTGGCTAAAGAAACTTGCTGAAGTTCTAGTACTAGTACTGTCGATTGAGCCTCTGTTTACCAATTTGGCTACAGACACATCTGGAATCGAGTCTTGATCGAAACCTTGAGCAATCAATATCAACCTCTCTAATTGAGAGATTGATGTGAGAACCTGGTTCCAAGAACTTCCCAATCTGTTACCTTCAGAGACAGCGATTTCTAACATAATGTAAATAGCATCAACGTTCTTCGCTTTCATTTCCTCATAGTTGTTAAGGTTTTCAAACTGCAACAACGCACCAATAAAAGATGTTCTTGCATAGTCCAAGTCAAACATGCATGCGATTTTAATCGAAAACTTTATTCCTTCCAAGCAAGTCTTGCATATTTCTTCTTCATCGTATTCTTTGAATGGGGGTGTTAAACCAGCCAAGATGGACATCCACAAAGTGTCATATATAGACTTGACATGATGTACATTTGAAGCGGCGTAAAAGACTCCATTGGGTTCGTCGCCTTTCACTCTCTTGCCCAAGCTCCGGACTAATTTTTCTGTCTTAGTAGACATTTCCTTAGAGGCATGGATATATGCTTCACGGTTCAAGTCCCGGGAACCAAAGAATCCTACAGAATTGGCATTTCCAGGGACCGAAATCTCTCCCGCCAATAAAGCTGCATGTTGCTCTGACTTTAACTTGATTTCGTTGCTTTGAATTTCCTCATATACTCTTTGTAAGAAATCACGAGGTAAATCTTTTCCATCATCAATCCCAGCATTATTTGAAACGAAGTTTTCAAAAGTCATTCTGCGCTTGATCTGAGGTGAGTGCAAATCTGTGTTTAACAAAATCACCGAGTAAGATAAGATGTATGCAGACTCAGCTTGCGAGAAAATGTTAGGGTTGCCTAATACATAACGTTCAGCAAACTTCAACATAAATCTATCAATTTTCTGAGCCTCACCAGGCAATCTAAAAGCCTGTAAGAACCTTCTCATGGCATCAACAAACTCGGAGTTCTCAAAGTCCATTTGGTCAACAAATGCATGCATCGTGGCAACATGGGCTTCGTCACCTTCACCCAAATACTCACCAATAGCAGCCTTGTCTAAACCGCTTGTTCCTAACAAGAAAGTAGCAACAGTCACTGGATCATCTGAATCGATGAAGTTCTGCTCCACAAAGAACTTAATACCCTTCTTAGGCTTTTGGTTAAACTGCTTGATACCTTCTAAAAAGAATTTTTTACGTTGCTTCAAATTTTCAAATTGTTCTGGGTCATCTATATCTTCCTGGGCTTCAGAATTGTTGAATGAATCGTTTCTTGAGATGTTAGCAGTAGAAGAGCCAGACCCCACTGTTTCAGATCTATGCCTTTCAAGGTTTATGTTGGATCCACTAATAGAGCCAACCTTGCCACTGTTCAAGCTCGAATTGTTCATTCCTTTGTGTGCCCATGAGTACAAAGATCTTAAGAAGGCAACAGAACAACCAATTGAAGTCATTTTCAAAGCATGTTCTAAGGGAAAATAACTATACACCTCCGGTTCCGGAGGTTTAGAAGACATGGTGCTACTGGTCAAGTTTGCAATTTTGTTGACATCATACACTGAAATACCTTGTCTCTTCATTTCCTGATAGGCTAGTTTTTGTTGCTGGGTAGTTTCAACCCTGATTAATGACAACTTAGTCAAGTAATCGATAATCTTTTCACAAATATTTGGCATTGAACTATCACAATCATAATTCAAATAAAACTCGATGATACACCTCGAATCATTGCATAATCTTTCAATAATAGAAAGCAAATATCTCTTTTGGTGAGGTGTGGAAGTTTTCATTTCAGCAACTGGTAAATATATTTCATCCCAGAAGACTGGTATTTCTCTTTTAAACTCTGATCTAAGGTTAGAAATAATCAACCAAAATATTTCCAAAGAGAGTTCGAATACTGGTGCAATAGGGGACGCAGCATTTCTAGACAAAGAAAGGCAAATGTATTGCCTAACTGCGCTTATTAACCTCGTTTCCTCATGTGAGTTAGTGGTCATCATCACCACATCGTGACTCAAAAGTATATCAATGTGTGCCTTCAATACGGTGTGGATTATATGCAACGATAATAACTTTGACCTCACTGCGTGTGATCGCATGTCTAATGCCTCAGATTCTAAGGATTTAACAGAAAGTTTACACATGGCTCTGAATATCAAAAATGCATCCTTCACACACAAATCTTCCAGTGTGGTACTTGTGTAATTCGCTTCATTCCGTTCGTCATCATAAGTCTCATCGTTGAGCTTTTCCAAAGTCTTCAAAGTCAATTTTTCAGCCGGTAAAGCATGGGGTGTTTGGACATCCAAGTCATCAGTGCTGATTGAATTTGACCCCCTAAGGTTAGTAGTACTTGCTTTCCCCAGAGTTGAATTTCGCTTCATTATACCAGAGTCTGTGATTCTCTGGAATATGGCTCCAATCACTTGTGTTAAGGTTGCTTGTGCGGCAGATTGGTTCTCTGCAGATAGAGAAAAGATGAAGACATTATATATCTGTCTCACCGCTTTCAACAAAGAGGCACCATGGCACGGCATCACAAGAATACTGCGCATCAAAACACGGGCAACTTGCAATTCTACTTCTTGGTCGGTGCCTTCGCCTTGAAAGCAATCTGATATAACGGCAACGCATGCATCAGTGAATTGAACCTTTTCCAGTTCATCATCAAAGTGGACATTGTCAAAAACCGCAGCAAAGAGGCCGATTGCAGTGGCTTTTAATTCATTACTCGAACTAGTTTCACAAGTAAGCTTTAAAGCCTCGAATATGATATCAGGGTGTGCGTCGCCTTGATCATTCAATACACCTAGTGCCTTTTCTACGGCACCTTTCAAAGGATCGTTCTTCTTCGTAGTTTTATGATTCAAGATCTTTTGAAAAGTCATTTTGAATACCTGAGCATTTTCGATCTTTGAGGAAGTCAAGGGAGCAGGGGTATTGGTGTTCCTTGGGGAGATTGTAGATGCAGAGCTAGCTGGTGGAAATGGAGTAGTTGATAAATTGGGAGTACCTGATGTGGCACTCACCGGACTGTCGTGAGGAGATATGGTAACAATTTCAGGAGTACTAGTATTTATAGCTGGTAGTTCTTTATCCTTTGATGAAGAACCATCAGGTATTCCATGAGAACCATTGGAGTTCGATTCATCCGTATTACTTGGTAATGTTATAGTTTCTTGATCCTGAATAGTGTTTGTTGAGCTGTTAGACTTTTGTAAATCAACTTCATCCAATTGATCATCAATTGCTTCATTAAGCTCATTCTGTTCATTTTCTTGTTCTAATTCACCAGAACCATTCAATGTTGCTTCATTTTCTTTCAATTGATCTGAAAAATCCACTTTCATACCATCCAATACTTCATCTTCATCTATCGTTTGACTTTCGTTTTTCGCTTCCTTCTCTGACATAATAATCGATTAATCTCGAGGATGTATTAATATGGTAAAGGGGAGATATAGCCACAAGGCCTTACGTAGCGTAGTCCTATTAGCTCAATAATCAATCGCCTCCTTATCAAAAGTGGTTCAGGACGATTCGTGCTTGATTGCAAATGATTTGAGCTCAAGAGAATTAGGTGATTGTATTAATAAGGTGCTTGGGCTGTCTTGCAATACTGATTTCGTGTTATGTTTGGATTTTCGATTCGTGCGGATTTTCTCTCAAACTCAATTTTTCTATGCTTTTTTGATTTGTTCAAGCTTTTTCGTTGGTTCGTGCTTTGTGTGAAGGTAAGTCGGAGTAGGTAGGCATCCTGGTGGATGAGCTCTTGAGAGGTGATATCTCTGAGAGATTATTTGAGCAGCATTCTAGAGCATTTTGAGGTTACGGACCTTGTTTCTAAGCAAAATTGAGTTTATTGGGTGTTTTAATGGCTCTATGATGGTTGTATATTGCCCATGAGGCGAGCAAAATTAGTATTGATAGTTGCAAATTCGATAAATCTCCTAAACGTACAAAGCAGTGGTACTTAGATTAATGCACTTTGAAGGATTCTATCTAGACGCACTTCCCCCTCAGTAGAGAGTATTTTCCGTAGCTACATCGGTATGTGTCGTAGATCCTGCTGAGATTGAAGTCAATCGGACTCACTATGAGTACACTAAAGTGCATAACTACTGTGTCTTCCAATCAACCTTCTTTCATCCACCTTCCTACTCAAAGTATATCATCAATATATTACTATCAAAATAAAGGAAAAAATCTCTTAAAATCAAAATTCACTCAATGCAACAGCAGTGGCTTGTAAATCATCATGAGAGATCGATACAGATACGCTCTTGACCCCAGCCTTGGTTGCAGCAACCTTAGCACCACCGTTCAAAACAACTTTCGGGGCACCATTAGAGTCGCGGACAATCTCAATGTCAACTAAGGCTGCTCCAGCACCTTGGGATTTAACTCCAAGGGCCTTGAATACAGCTTCCTTGGCAGACCAAGTACCTGTAAAGGAGGCTTGTGGGAAAGAAGACTTGTTACAGTATTCAACTTCAGCAGCAGTAAAGTTTCTTTCAATGAAGGTTTCGTTGTTAATGTTGATAGAAGTTAACAATTCAACATCCACACCAACACCCTTGGAAGACTTGTTCAACGAAGCCAAAGCCTTGGAAGTCTTGTCAGCTACTTCTCCAATGTAAGAATCCTTACTTTGGACCAACTTACTTGAGAATTCCATAGTACCTTCCTTGCGGAGACGAGCCAATGGGTCCAAGTAAACTGGTTGTTCCAACTCATCAGCATATGGTGCATGGTCCTTAGCAACAAACATGGTGTTACGGGTAATAGCATTATGCATGTAACGGTAAGTTCTCTTGTTTCTAGCTGTGACTCTGGTAGCGTAATCTTCGTATGTTCTTTGATCTAAGACAGCGTACAAGTAGTCTGGGTGAACTAAGATGGCCTGAGCACCTTTTTGACCAAAACCGAATGAAGTAACGGAGACAGCCTTGATACCATCGGTTTGGATCGAACGAGATGGAAACAAAACGTGTTCAAAGTCTTCCAACAATTTATCAATGTTATCAGCATTTCTGTTACCTGGGACGAGACCAGAGTGTAAAATTTGGATACCACCGTTCAACATCCAAGCACCGGCGGCACCCTTAGGATGACCAGTCAAGTACTTTTGGAAAACACCGAAGATTGGGTTACCTTCAGTTCTTCCCAAATGCTTCATCATAGCATTGATAGTAGCGGTTTCGTTCTTATCGTTGGCAGTAGTAGAAGTACCGTGGAACGAAGCAACATCTAAATCGTCAATAGTCAAGTTGAATGCGGCTAAGGCACCTCTTAATGGAGCTATTCTTGGGTCAGACTGGTAGAAGTTGTTACCCCATTGCTTTCTAGCATCGGAGGCTTGACGCTTAGATTCACGGTTAATTTCCTCCGTTCTTTCACCTAAGAAAGAAGAGATAGAGAATTCAGCCCCGTATTCTTCCTTGGCCAATTCTGCTTCCTCGTGTAAGAAGCCAATTTCAGCTTCTGCCCAAGCCTTGATTTGACCCAATCTTTGTTGCAATTGTCTAGATCTGTACTTGATGTTCAACATTTGAGATGGGAACTTCAATTCACCATGGTGCTCTCTGGCAGTGGTCAAAATACCCTTACCTGGAGCTGGAACAGATCTACCAATCTTATCAGAAGCAGTGGCAGTCATGGCAACAACGGCTTGGATAGGAACACCCATCTTAACGGCCATGTCAGCGGTCATAATGACTTGAATACCAGAACCTTGAGCTTCCATGAAACCACTTCTGGTGGTAGTGGTAGGTCTGGACATGTCTCTTGGAGTTCTACCGTTTTCAAATTCAGTGACAGCATTAGAAGTAGCGTTCATGTTACCGAATTCGTAAGAACCTTCTTCTTGGAAATCATCGTAACCACCAACAATGCAAATCTTTGCCTTTCCAGACAAGATAGTATCAATACCAGTATCAACAGATTCAACAGCAGTGGCACAAGCACCGACTGGAGTTTTGATTGGACCAGAAGAAGAAATTAACAACATATTAACCCAAGCAGACATGGTGTTGATAAAGGATTCTTGCAAAATATCATTTTGCACTGGCTTGTCAACAAATCTGTCCTTGAACATACCCTTCAAGGCGGTAATACCACCCATACCGGAACCAGAACAGTTACCAACTTCAGAAACGTGGACGTATTTGTAGAATTCGTATGGATCAGTAATACCTGAAGAAAGTAAAGCTTCCACAGTAGAAACCAAAACGAACAAGGTGATAGGATCAACTTGACTAATAGTATCTTCAGAAATACCGTAGGTACGTGCATTCCAACCAGTTGGAATTTGACCAGCAACCAATCTATCGAACTTCAAGGCCTTTGGAACAAATAATTTTGCACCCTTTAAGATTCTGACGGTGTATTCACCACTGCCATCAATTTCAAAGATTTCACACTTATCACCGTGTTCTTGCTTGTATTGTTCAGCAGTTTCCCTACCAGATTCAAATGGTTCCAAGTCATGTTGAATAACAATTTCTTGAATCATGTGCTTGTTCTTAGGATCGTAACCGTCGAATAATTCAGGCTCAACCAATCTAATACCAGAATGGTCCAAGATTTCTTCTTCGTATTTAGCCTTGATATCTTTGTCTTCAACTGGAGTTTGTGTCTTGGCGTCGATCCAACCGGAGTATGGCTTACCCTTCAAGTTACCATTGTGGTACTTGATCAAACCCATAATCCATGCCATTTCAATGGCTCCTTCCAAGGAAAATTCACCATTGGCTTCCATTTCCCATCTGGTTCTGGAGTTACCCCATGGACCGACTTCAGCGAAACCAGTAACTACAATGACACTTTCCAAGTCCAACATACCTTCCAAATCTGGAGAAATAGCCTTGATTTCCTTGTAAGACTTCATAGTTGGGAAGTCGAACTTCATGTTAGATCTTGGTTGAACAGTTACAGTGTTGTAGGCAGAGTCAACTTGGTCGCCGTTAACAACCTTTTGTTCAATGGCAGACTCAATAGATACAGCTCTTCTAATATCCGAAGTTTCGAGTAAATCATTTCTCAACTTGGAGGTAAATTCCTTCAAGTTGTCAATGAATTGCAAACCACCATTCAAGTCAGCAGTAATTGGTTCTTCTTGACATAATTGAACAATTTCTGGGGTAAGCAATCCCAAGATGTTGAAAGCCATTTCCTTTTGGGAGAAAGTTCTAACACCCATCTTTTCAATACCTTCAGCAATGATGTTGTTACCACCCATCAAACCAGTACCTCTGGTCCAACCAATAATGGCACCACAAATGGTCAACTTGGAACCCCAGTCTTCAGAGTACCATCTGTTGAACAAAGTTTCCAAAGAAATCTTAGACTCAGAGTACAAACCATCGAAACCGAATGTACCGTGGTTAGGAGACAATGGTAAGATACATTGAGCTGGTCTAGTGTCAGTGGTCTTTCTGACCTTGACAGCACCCAATAATCTCAACAAGTTGGTCAACATTATTCTGTGAGCAAATTCTGATTTGGAGTCAATGTTATCCAAACCATTACCATTTTCTGGAATAGCAGCGAAAGGAATAATCACATCCAAGTCCCATCCCAAACCACCTTGTTTTGGGTCGTCGTAAATGTACTTAACCAAGGCTTCAACGTCACCCTTAGAGCCTTGATTGAATGGAACTACAGTCAAAGTAGAACCGGCAGCACCATATCTGGAGTACATAGTTTGATAGTATTCGGTAACCTTTTTGGAGAATCTAGAAGTAGTGACCACAACCTTTGCACCACCACTAATCAAACCCTGTAAGATTTCAGCACCAATCGAACCAACACCGGCACCAGTAACCAAAGCATACTTGTCCTTGAAAGTTAACCCATTGATAGCGGCACTTTCCAAACCATCCAAGTAGACGGAGGACAACTTTTTGTCGAATTCCCAACCGTTCTTGTTCTTTCTTTGAATGTGCAAGAATGGAATAGTTTCAGTAGGGATGGTTGAAGAAACTGGTTGCAAGATGGAGGTCTTGTCTGGCAATGAAGCAATTTCATCATCATCGGAACCAGTGGTTAATTCTTCTTCCTCATCTTCTTCATCAGATGGGGTGGAAGTACCAGTTTGTGAACCCAAAACAGACTTTGTAGATTGCTTAGTTTCAATTTCAGCAGAAGATTCGACAAAGTTGATCAATTGGTTGTAAACCTTTTGCAATTCCAACTTGTTGCTCTTTGAGGCTTGCTTGGCAATAGCCTTGTATACTCTGGCTAAATCTTGTTGGATAGTTGGTTGTTGAATCTTGGTCATCTCACCACCTTCAGCCATTTCGTAGACATATTGCTCGAATTTTCTAACGGCATCCTTGTTTGTTTCGGCGTAGACAATCTTACCCTTGGCATCTATGGAGGTCTTTGGACCAGTGATTCTGCTGACATCCTTGTATACTGGGTCGGCACCTAAGACTTGCTTACAGTTGTCAACCAATTGGTTACCCAACTTCTTAGCCAATTTATAAGTTTCACCCTTTTCTTCGGGGCAGTGGTCAATATGGTATTGCATAAACTTGATTAATGTTGGGTTAGATCTGTTCATGATTTGAATACATTGACTGATGGCTTCTCTATCAATGGAGTTTAATTTACCGAAGATAATATCAAACCACATTGACAAGACATCTTGTCTGGCCCAATTCCAGTAAGAATCGTAAGTTCTAGCCTTCTTTGTGCTGAAGGTTGGTTTAATACCGTTGGCGTAGAATTCACCATGTTCAGCTTCCCATAAGTCCAATTCCTTTTGCAAAACAGCGGTAGCTTCCTTTTCCTTGATGTAATTCTTGGCTCCCTTATTCAAGTCTACTTGTAAGTATCTAGCCAAAACTTCCAATTGTTGTTTAGCCAAGTTCTTGTTTTCAGTGGTCAAGGCATCCAAGGCAGCAGAGTCAATGACAGCACCACCAGCACCACCAGCACCGGCACCGCCGGCGGATGCAGATGCTAAAGAAATACCAGCAATTGAAGCATATTTATTAGCCATAGAATCCAAGAATTCTTTAGCTTCAGTTTCACCAGCCAAACGAGCAGCTGGTTCGTGGGCCAAGGCAACCAATAAGACAGAATCCTGTCTACCAGCACCTAAACCGTATCTAGTTTCCAAGTATTTCCTAGAAGTAGTGATGGAAAATCCACCAGGCATCTTTGAAGAGATTAATCTACCGATTAAAGAGGTAGATGTCTTACCCAAAGCACCGTTAAAGTTGTCTTGGAATTGTTCTGCTAATTCCAGTAATGGAGTATCTTCTGGCTTTTCTGGAGTTGCACCGAATTCCTTACCTAAATCACCCAAAATTTCATTTTGAACGGTGGACTTACCATTGACAAGATCTTTGATAGCTTTAGACATTGGAATAGCGTCCAATGGTTTCTTTAATTTCTGTGCAACCAAAACATGTAAGATCAATGTAGCAGTTGTTGGTTCATCGGCAATAGAAGCAGCTGGGCCGGCAGAAGCAGCAGCTGGGGCAGCGGCGACAGCAACTGGGGCGGCAGCAACTGGGGCAGAGGTAGCAGCTGGTTCAGAGGCAGCTGGAGGAGCTACATCAGCTGGATCTGGAGTATAGTAGATTTCCTTAGCATCCTTAGAGTAACATAAGACTTGACGTTGTAAAGACAAAGCAGCGTCATAAGACTCATACTTGGCCTTAATGGTTCTGGAGGCCATTCCAGCCAATGTTGGCGATGGTCCGATTTCAACCACTCTTTCAGTATTGTGGTCTTTCAAGAACACATCTTGAGTCTCGATCCATCTTACAGGAGAAGCGAATTGGTAGGCCAATAACTCGGTCAATAAAGTGTGTGACAATTGCTGTTGGATTTCAGGTCTCATCGTTCGATTTAGTATTAGTTAGAAGAAGAGAAGACTTAGGCTGCTTCCAAAAAATAGTGCAATTGAATTCATATTTATAGAATGCATTGATTGTGATTGTAGGGCACTTCATACGAATTGTTGAAAAATCGTGTAACCTGTAAACCAACAAAAATATTTGCAAGTTACAGAAAGTTGAGATGCAACGTATGCAGGTGGTTATCTAGCAGTGAGCTATGAGGCACTGAAGGTGCTGAGGATAGAGAGCAGAGAGTTAACGATATGGTGGTCTAGGTGACTATGGACTGTTAGAGGGGGTCAAAATGGACAGCATTTGTTAATTTCACAACAGAATTTTGCTTGTGTCGCTTGACCACCTAAGTGTCACTAGCTTAAACTTGTTGGCATCAGCTCAACCAGAACTGTTGATCTCGCGCAGTGCGATAGACGTGTGGTCGCCCTAACTAACCCAAAACAAAGGATTACCCGGATCTCAGTCCAAGTCTTAGCATAAAATGGTGGATGGATTTTTCAGTGCAACTTTTCTCTTCCCTCAACAAGTTCTTTATCTCTTGATTGAAATCTTCTGAGTGACTTTCACTGATTCTATAGTGTAATAAACAATTCACCCAAGTGGCTCAAAATGTAAAGTTTTGTATAATATCCACCCAAAGCTTAATGCCTTCTCATCTACCCTGATTATATTCGTTTATTTTCAGCCAAACGTGGTTTAAGGGAACACTTTTGCTTTGGAATACCAATGCTAACGATCTACTCCACCCTGTCTCGATGTCCCCTTGCGGGATATTAAGTTAGTATCTTGACGGGACTACTAACTATGATCTACATTCTTCTATAATACTTTTGGTTTATTTGAAACTTGGCTTCATGCTTGATATTCATGTTTTCATTCGCTCATATTCTTTCTGTATGTACTTATGTTTCATTTGATTCGGTTCTCTAGACCTAGGCTTCCTTGTCTCGGTGCGCCCGTGTAGCTGTATGTTCTGTATCCTGCAATATGGCCCTACCATTAAAAAGAATACGAATACTTCCTTTTATTGTGTATTACCTCAAACGACTCCAAACAGCGCAATTGGCACTTGAAGTCAATGGAGTAGTTCTGGAACTGTTGAATGAGTAAATCCTCTTGCGAACTATGGTGAATGCACTCATAGTAATTGAGGAACTCTCTATGAATCAACGTATCAAACTTGGCATGGTGAAGTGGTGTATTGACAGTACTTTCAACAATCTCCATTGCAAAACGACGTATTGAATTGGGGTATGGGGACTTAAAGTGTAATAACACATTGGATATTTGGTTCCTATGGATCTTCAATTGTAACGAGTTTAAATTCTTGTACTGCGATACCACCACCAAGAAGTGCTTCAACTCCGACTCCAACGGTGGTGTGTTGAAGACGAGACTTTGCAAGTTTGTAGAATCAATGGAATTCACTATCGCATGCAAATATTGTCTTCTTTCAGAATCTCCATCTATGGTCAAATGAAGATGTCTGAGTTTACTCTTACGGATAAGCATCAAGAGTTTATCCCAGACTAATTGGGCATTTCCAGCTTCATTCTGGAAATTTGAAATTTGCAACCGTTGCAAATTCAAATCATCACCAATGATCTCCCAAAAGAACCTGTCACGCTTAAGTCTTTTGACGTTGTTATTTGTATCGTAGATTCTTTCAACGCAGTTGATGAGCTTCATGGTTTGTAATTTCGTCAAATTCACACACTTCTTTAATTGGTATGCATCTTTTGAAGTAAGTGAAATGTTTTCCAACACCAACTCCGAAAGGTTTAAAGTATAATTCATGCCTGGGAACAACTTATTTGGCACCGAATCGTCGATACAAGCAATTCCATTATTTTTTAGGCTTAGCGTATCTAAATTGTTTCTTATGAGTAAATCACTCACCACATGGTAGTTCTCATTGAAGTTAGCCAACTTGAGGACCTTGGAGTTCAGTAGAGAAAACTCAGAATTCACTAGAAAATTTCCTTCAAGGATCGTAAGCATATCTGTGTTATGAAACAAATCAGTGGGTAACTTCAATGACTCTTTGAGCCAGTGGAATTCTCGTAAGTAATGACATTTGTGGAGTAACCCACGAACCAACTCGATGAGATCAAGATCAAAGATATCCGGGATCAGTTCACAAAACTTAATGCTGCGTATATGGTGATGACGATGTATTCTCTTGAAGAATAGGTTTAGTGAAAAGAGTGAGGATATATGGGTTCCTGTCGATCTAATGGATAAGTACGTGCGTTCTGAAGAGTAAACCTTCTTACTCGAGTCTATAACCACTCTATGGTACAATAATGGCTGCGATATTTCGTGGGACGCAGAACATGTTTGAGATAAGCTGAGTAAATCATTCTGGCTGAGTTGGTTTGAGATCAACTGAAAGATCTCTTGCGGGAATTGTATCAACATGTTTGGATAACCTGCCACTGTTCCATTATTCAAGACGCGTGTTTACACTTATATATATGGTCTTGTCTACTTGATCTAGAGGTCCGTTTCTCGGTTTAGCTGCAAGTGCGCTGAATACTGAAGTTTGGGTGCGTACAAAAACGGTTGGGAAATCCGAAGTATGGAGAAGTGAAAAATTTCTGGTGGATGGTGATAGTTACGGCTAAGTTGTGCTGTAGGAATATATCCAGTGAAATGATGCCATAGAGGCGATCTGGGGTGGTTCAGTGGATGAAATAGGGGCGCTTATTAGAATACTTTGCAAAAACTGATGAGAGGTCTCAGTAGTGTTGCAATCCAAGATGTGCGGCTGTTCACATGGAGTAGCCTTTGATGTTTGGCGTCATAGTTTTATGAGAATTGATACAAAGGCAAGGCAAGGTTCGTCTTTGAATCATGAGACTCTTTTCGCATAGTTACCGTGGGTGTTGTCAACATATTTAGTGAGTTTTGAACTTTAGTGAGTTCTGGACTTTCTTTTGGCATTGCTGTTTTCATCTCGTTTAAGAGTGTATGAAAATACCCAATTTGTTGTTACTCCCTCACAAAAGATGCTAGTACTTTACGGTTTCTAAATATAGCAGGCTCATAGTTTGTGCTCTCCGAGTGTTTCTAGGACTGTTGAGTCGATGTGTCTTACAAGTAATTTGCAGCCATGCAAGTGTGGCATACATTGGTGTCGATGTACTTTTATCAGGCATAGCAGAGATGTGCTATGAATTGGAAGGATATTGTAGAACTGGAGGGAAATGGATTATCTAGAAAAGAAACCGAATTTCTGTTTCAGAAGTATTTTTTGGGTTTTTTGAACAAGAAGCCGTGATAAGTTCATTGGTATGTGTGTGAGCATACTATCAATAATTCAGTAACAATTGCAAGTTAAAGATGAATAAATAATATTGAACATAATAGCATAATACGTTAGTGTAAAGTAATTTGAGTGTAAGAGATGATATTTGTATTTCATGGCAATTATCTTTGTAATGTAGTTGATAAATTTTCAGAGTTATTTGCTGAATATTACCAAAATATACGGTTATTCAATTGATGCAAAAAATGACAAGACAAGAACAATATCAAAAACAAATACGCAAATCAAGATTGACATTTATATAACCTTGAAAGAATTCTTTTGAATACGAGTGAAAAAGAATAGTAAAGTTCCAGTTCTTAAAAAAAAACCCACGCCGAGAGTCGAACTCGGAATCTTTTGATTAGAAGTCAAACGCGTTAACCATTACGCTACGCAGGCATATTCTTGCGATGGTAAGTTACTGAGATTTACTTATTTATTTAAGTTTGTGTGAAATCATCCGCGCAGCATCTAGAGTCTTGTCAGTCTGGCCTAGATCGCAAGCAATAAGGAGGCATTGAGGAAGAAGACAAGATATTTGAGCCTAGATAAGGGAATAACCAGCAGATTTATTGCCATAGTATCGGTCGTAATAGTCTTCAAGGCTCTACAATGACTGGTACTACTGACTCGCCTTTGCCATTTACAAGGCAGTTTTCAGCAAGCTGATGCAAGCATCGAGGAGCATGGTTCACATAGTAGAAACATTTGACATCGAGGAGCTTCTATAATTTGCACAGTACCCTCAATACTTAGATTACGTCTCTACGCATTACCATTTTTAGATGAAAATGGATGGACTGGCTTGGCAGGCATGGGCTACCCAATAAATCGCCATAGGCATTCCATTCTTGTTTAAAAAAGAACTGGTGCAAAGCAGTTGTTGGCACATCAGCCAAAGGTTTGTGTTATCTCAAGACATTGTTGTCCTTCATTTGTTGGTTATATGCTATTGGCTGCAAATTTTCTCTTGCAAGATGACTTTGAATCAGCGAGGTGCGTTGTGCATGTCTAAAGTAAATGGTACTCCAGCTAGATACTAAGGGTGCTTCATTTGAGCATAACGACCGCAACTTCACAAATGACTTATAAGGTACATTGTAAATTATTATAAAGCTGGTTCTGGTTGTTCAAAATAGCGTAATTTGGCAGTTCAACCTCATCGCACCAATTCGAGGCTCATATCATATGACACTAATATAAGAGTTGGCAGGCGCAAGAGGAGTGAAATCCTAGAGATAGCAGTTAAGGATACCGCTATCTTTAGATTGCTGTCGCGAGTCTAGTTTTAGCCACGACACATGGTACTTTTGAAGAATCGGGATACAATCTCGTTTCGGAGCTAACAGTGGAGCAATAGAGGTACAAGCGGTGTAGGTGGTGAGGTAAGAAAAAGAAAGAAGAGTATTGGGTATATCTGGGTATTATGACCGCATGGTGCGTTTGTTACACTTGGTATCACCAAAGGTTAGTTGTAGCACAGGATAGGTTGGCTGAAGGAGGTAAGCGTGATTTTGTAACATTTTTAGCTGTCAAGTGTCCAACGATATTTCATAAAAAGGAATTACTAGGGATGAGCCTTTGTGCATGGAGAGGCTACATAGGAGGGCAGGAGTGTTGGCAGGAGGGTTGGCAGGAGGGTTGGGAGTATCCAGAGGAAATCGAGGTACTGAGGAGTGAGTGAAGGTGGTGGCACACTAAAGGAAGATAAATTGACCTAATGAGATACGACGAGGTGGAGAGGATGCAAGAGGAAAGTATAAACTATGTTAGGTGAATGGTGCCATGTTGGTACGGGTGCTTCGTTCACAATGGGGTCACCATGTTATCTTGAGGGCCTGAGCAACAAAGACGAATAGGAGGTGTGGAGGGGTGGAACCAGTTGAGGGAGTCGTTTAGCATATTGATAAAGGTGGGTCTTGCATGGAGATCATTGAAGGCAGTACAACGTTTCAAGCGAGTTGAGCGCATTGAGATGCATGAGTTTGCAGTATACACTAGCTAGAAACAGGTCTTACAGGCACTATCTACATTACAGGAATCACCTAGCTAGCATCGCCAAACAGACATCACCCACATCCTACAATCGTCGTCTCCTTCCCGTAAATTCACTTCCCACTGAGATGCGATCCTTTACATACATCATGTACATCCTGGTAAACGTACACTAAAATAATCGCTTTTCATTTGTCCGGAAATCTGGGACAAAACACTCTTGTTTTCACCCATCTGAAAAGTTCACAAGAGATGGGCAGCGAAACAGAATGGATAGACAACAGAAACAGCGGTAATTCTACGGCACCCAGCGACTTCTGAACTTAACTCGAACAAACTTCGACTTCAGTCAACGTCCACCCTCCCCCAGCACCAGCACTAGCACCAGCCCCAGCACCAAACCTCAGAACAACCCTCCATCTTCCCTACCTTAAACCTCACCCATTTTCTTCCGGCATAGAAGTGGCTACGTATGGATAAATTTCACATTTCTTTTACAAAAGTCCAATTAACATTTTATCCTTGCCAACACACTTCAATTTAAATAAACTGTTGAATACAGCTGAGTACAACAAAGGAGGAACCCTTCGAAGTATATAGGAGATATCAGATTGATAAGAGTGATTTGAATCGAGAATCCCAGCGCAGTAGTGATATTTAGAACATAGGATATAATTGTGTCAAGTGACTAATACTGTCTTCGCCCATTACTACCTAGTACCAACAAGCGATACTACTGACCCCAAGGCACTCCGGTATCCCACTCCCACACAGCGAAAAGCGTCGACTGAATCAGACCATTGAATCGGTTATTAATCAGCGTCAACCCATCAATCTACTCGCCTTTGACCCACCGCCCCTCCCGCATAGCTACTCTCGTACCTGAATTGTTCTTCAGTACGACCTTTTGATTGTCCATTTCTAATCAATTTCCGCATAGCTAAAAAGTGGTTTGGTTTGAGAGCTTCGAAAAGTTTTGCCCCTTGATACATTTTACCTAAGTCGATCCCATCAATAGATCAAGATGTTTAACACAAGGATATTTGAAAATCAATCGTCCTCAGGCACTCCAGCAGTCAATATCCCGAATGGCGACAATGCCATGAACAATAACGCCGGCACAAGCAGCAGCAACAACGGCTCCAACACAAACCATAACTCCAATATCAACTCTGGTTTCATGGGAGCAGGAGCCAATGATTCGGCAAATGCTAATACTGCTATCCACAACGGTGGCCATTCCCAACATCAACCCCAACCAATAGACATCACTTCTCAAAGGCAACCATCGGTATTCAATAATAGATTTCGAAGAGAGTCAATAGCACATTCCCAAGGAATTGGCGGAGTATCCTGGGGTTCAGTCACCATTGGTTCATGGCTTAAGGATGAAGTCATGATGTCATCGTCCTCCAGTCACCATAACTCCCATATGATTAACATCGCAAACTCAGCTTCTAACAACAACACAAACAATAATAACATTCTTTCAGCTCATGGCAATATCATAAACCCAAGAAGAGGTTCCTTTAGAAAGAACATATCGATGTCGCCACCTATTCAAACCTCATACTTACCTGATTTAGAAGCTGATTACTGCAAGGATTATAGCTGTTGTGGTGAACTATTGCCAACGCTTCACGATTTATTACGTCACTACGAAGAAGCTCATATATTCCCTTCGCCACCACTGGACAATTCGCATATGCTTAATCGTCAAAACTTCAATTCCCATAACTTGATGGAAACCGTTTCGACTACTGATGTCTTTTTAAACACTGCAAATGAACATAGTAATTACCAATTCACAGGCAATTACCAGTTTGGCCAAGATAATCAAAATCAAACGATTCAACTTAATAATAATAACAACAGCACTATCAATAATGGTGATGTCCAGGATCTTCTGCGGAAAGTACCGAATCAACCACAGCATATTAATCCTAACCATAGCCAAAACAACCATGAACTGCTTCAGCAACAGCAGCATCAGCAGCAGCAACACGAGCAACAGGTTCAACAACAGCAGCAGCATCGCCAACAACAACAGCTCCAGCAACAACAACTTCAGCAACAACAGATCCAACATCGTCAGCAGCAAGTTCAACAGCAGCAGCAACTTCAACAACAACAACAGCGACAACAACCAAACCAACAATCCCAATCCCCTGCTGAGGATGATGAAGATGCAATGTACATTGATGATCCCGCTCGTCACCTTTATGTAATGGACAATGACGAAAACAAACCGTTCAAGTGCCCTGTCATTGGCTGCGAGAAGACTTATAAGAACCAGAATGGACTTAAATACCATCGCTTGCACGGGCATCAGGGACAAACACTTAAGGAAAATGTCGATGGTACCATATCGATAATTGACCCTGAGCTGAACACTCCTTATTTGGACGGAGCAGGAATGGAGAAAGACAAACCGTACAGGTGTGAGGTTTGTGGGAAGAGGTATAAGAATTTAAATGGGTTGAAATATCATAGAGGGCATACCACCCATTGAGCAATAATCTAAAAGAAAGAAGATATATGAAACAATCGAAAATTCAAGCTGATTAGGTTATTAATCGGCTAGTTCCTCCTTTTTGTTTTTTTTTGTATTATTTCAACATTGATACATTACCTTGGTTACCGATTTGGTGATTCTCGAGGACTTGTTAAAGTTAGGTAAATCAACCGTCTGAATAATTTAGAATCGACGGTGATTCACCTAGTATCTAATCTACGCCATAAAGTACACCACTACAGCTAATACCAATATATCGTTACAGCTAACACACCATCACACCATTAACCATCAAAACAAAAACAATACCACACCAAATACCCCGAACAATAAACAACAACCCACCAGTACCATTTGACTGCCACAGTATACATTTATGTGTATGCAAGTAATTATAGATTGAGACACCATTGCTTATGTACTTTGGTTGCGAGTAGTTTGCTTCATTTTCAATAAACGTTGATGATGTTCATGCCCCCTGTTTATTAATCTTCTATTCTATTCTTCTCTACTCTACTTTAATTCCCTTTCTTGTTAAACATTGTACTTTCGTTGGTTTCCTATCTCTATTGTTTTGCAGTAAGGGTCTATTCTCAAAAGGGTCCGCAAAATCAACAGCCTTACCAAAATGCCAATATCAAAAACACATAAAGAGAGGCTATAATTCCAAATCATAGACGAACAACAAGCCAGGCAGGTTGCGGAAGAGGTCACATCCATTTCAGAAGCCTTAAATCATATAAGAAGAAAGTATCCTTCTGCTGAGAAATAGCTTCATACGCCTCAATCAATCGCTGCTGTACTTCCAGGTCACTTGCTACTTCGGAGGCAATCTAGATTCTAACATCAAGACCTCCAATGCGCGTCATTAATATCACAGTACCGCTTGTGCTTGCCAAAAATTGGCTTTACTTTGTATCAACAGCTTTCCTGGTGATTGTCATCTTGGTACCACTTTCGATCTTGACATACACGAAGTTTTATCAGTCATTGATCCCCCAGACTTTGCCGAAGATACCTTTTGTATTCAGTGCGTTGAACACTACTCATTCTAGTGGGTTCATTGACTTAGCTGGTCACACCAAGAAGTATGGTCAATTCGATCCCTTACTTGATTATGAAATTGATATCAATTTAGCGTTGGTGTGCAATGATGATTTAACATCGTTCATTGATAAGATCCATTACGAAATTAGGATGTTTGGCAATGGTCCAGATAATTCCCAAGTCAAATCGACATTCAAACATTCCTTATTATTGAACTGTAACGAAAAACATGTTTACCACTCCAACAACTTGCTAGTGCCGTATAATTGGAAAGATAATGTCCCCCCGATCTTGGTCAACTGGAATAGGGATCTCAGACTAGAAATTGACAGATTGATTGTTCCTGGCTGGAAGCTTAATGGTGAGGTTGAGAAATTGTTAGTCCTATTACGTTTTGATGCTAAGAATAATGTTCACGATGATGACTATACTTTCGTATCCTTCCAAACCCATTTCACTGGGTTTAGATGGTACTTAATAAAATATTACTGGTCCTGTTTCATATTGGGTTCATTCGTATTCTGGGCAATAAGCTCATTCGTATGCGTGATCACCAGCTACGGTTTGCTCTGGGTAGCATAATTATACTATAAATTATATGACGAAAGGGTGCCTGTATTAGCCTTATATATTATTAGTTTGCATTCAAGAATTTCAATTCATTCGAACTATCAACGGACAAGAAAGGAATGATCTTCTTAAAGTAGTCAAACTCTTTCAAATTCTTTGCCATGGTCAAGTCTCTGTTGAACTGGTCAACCTCTACTTTCTTATTCAAAAAGTACTTAAACTCGTCAATCAATGTATTAAGTTCGTTCAATGATCTACCAAGGTTGGTCATAGTGATGACCGAGTTCTTGGATTGTGCCAAACTTTTAAATAAGTCATGTGTTTCCTGGTCATAGTCTTCTTCCCCTTCATCACTTTCATCTTCGTGGAAATTCTGGATGTATAATCCATCTTCATCATCGATGTAGATGTGGTTGTAAGGATCTGAATTTATAAGAATAGAAAGCAGCGGGATTCTAGGCCTAATAGGGAAGTACAGAATTTGTCGTTCAGTTGCCGAAAGCGCTGGTGTCACACTTTCTGTACGCCCTATAAGACTGTTATGATGGTGGATTAACAAGAACTTTTCATTCATCGAGTCATGGTCAAGTATGATATCAAATTTGTACAATGGTCTGATAATGTCAGGTGGCAACCTCGACAATTCAGGGAGTTGATTAGTATAACTCTGCTGGCCTTGCTTTCGCATTCCAGGGTCGATAGTGCTGACACTTTCGTATAATGACTCCAAATCTGATTGAACAGACGAATCAGTAGAGTCTGTTAATGGGAGGGAATTGAATGACAAAAGACTAGGACTTGAAGATCTAGATTTCATCGATGAGTAGGCCGTCGACAATGAACTTAAAGAAACAGAGTTTCGTTTAATTCTTGATCTTCCATTCTTGCTGAGGTTCGACAAAGACTTATTACTGTCACTCTTTGGAATTAAAGTAGGGGGTGGTGATGTCAGCTCATGCGATTCTTCGTCATCACTATCATTGTCTATGGAGTCATCCGAAGATAAATACTTAAAGAATTTGCCCAACGAGCTCACAAGAGATTTCGTGGGGGCAGCTTTAAGTTTAGGTTGCTCAAATGATGGAGGCGGAGATGAGGCAGCAGAAGAGCTGGCCGAGCCTAATGGTAACGACGAACAAGTGTATATGGCTTCGTCAAATACTTCATATGAGTGAGTTTTTCTTAATTCTGACGATTTAAAGATCGGAGTAGTTGCAGGCATAATCTCCAGACCAGTTTCGTCATAGATACCTAATCCATCCTCTTTTGGGCTTGCTGATAAGACTCCAAATTTTCTATTAACCAACGGATTATCAGGCTTATAATTTAAGTGATACTTGCCAGCAGGTGAACTAAAGTCAACGGTAAAGTTGTGTAGGATTTCGTAAGATTTGTTTAATTTGTGTTGTACTTTCCGAGTGACTTGAATCATCGTCGAGCTTTGAAAGTTGTTTACCCCGATAATTCTCCAGATAAGTAATCTCAAGTAATATGATCTAATTATTGGGTTCCAGTGTACAACAAATCTTTGAAACATATCATTCCCAATGATCCAGTTAATAAAGTTTAACTTATAGCTTTCGTCAAGATCAACCAACCATTCTTCATGGCACTCAGTTAAACTTTCTTCAAACCTGTGCTTGGACAAACATTCAGGTATCATATCCCAAATGTTGAACAAAAATGCAAAACTCTTCAACAAAACTTGAATGTGATCTGTGTTCTTTATCATAGTGTAGTTGCAACTAAGCCAAAACTCCCAATCAATCAAATTAAAGGGTACGTCCAAATTATTATGAACGTGGTTGATATACTCAGAAACAATATTAAGTAAGAGTCCGTTCTTGTTACATTGGTGCACACTTGTTTCCCTTGCGATAGAGATAAGTGCCCGATCCACGAATCTAACCAAATTCGAAGTAACGTAGTCCAACAGTTTATCATCAGATTCAAGTATCGAACTGTTCACAATTTCTCTGACTGTTCTGAATATTTTTATGATTGAGTTGTAGTAAACATCGCATTGCTTTATGTTTAAATTATTTGGAAGAGATGTTGGTGGAGGGGGAGGGACGGCAACCCCTTTCAGTCTTGGGACTTCATTTTGATTAGTTTTCTTTTGAGGATTCTTCAGCAGCTGCAGAGCAAGTTGTTGTAGTTGATTCACATTCCTTTGATGCTGTTTCTGTTGTTGTTTCAATTGGCTTGAGACAGGATTTGACAGATTGAACTTATTATATGATGTGGTAGATATTCTATTAACCGAAACATGGAAAATTTGCAACATATGACTGAGGATTATATTGAACCCTGGAAGATTAGCCATTAGACAATCGCTAGGATTTGTGACAGGCGAGGATGAATTCGAGAAACCCGAAGAAGCTAAATTTGAAGGAACTAAAGTGTGAGGCAATTCCACCATGTAAGGGGAGATTGATTTCTTCAGTATATCAATGTAATGTCTGAAAAAGGAGTTAAACACATTAGAATCACAGTTACACCATCTCCTCACCCAGCCAGCATTAGGGTCCTTTATACCGTTGACTGGATGCTTTGGAGGTGGAACGCAATTTAAGAATAATGCTTTCTTTTTAGACTTCAAGCTCAACCCTTTAAAGGCAATTAAGTAATGCAAATGACCAGGGAAAGCCGAGTACAAAACCTGGTAATTATTCGAGACATGTTGATCCGACTTTAGTATGGTTACTGCATTGTCAAAAATAGCTTGTTTGACGTTGAGGAGGAAGAGCAAGGCATTTGCAACGTCCGGTAAACTGAAGAAACTGTATGCGAAAATTTTGCCAATGAATGCAGACATTGATAGTGAAAGAGTTTTCAAGGTACTCATCTTGTCTATGCAATAATCCAAAGTAGTTGTGAGTAACATTTGGTAGTGAGAATAAAAATCCTCGTCGACATTGAGCCAGTCGTCTCTTGCGACGATCCTTGAGATGCATTCTAAATAAGCGTTTCTATCCGAAGCAGGAACAGCACTGAAGTGTATAGTTGAGGGGTCTCCAAATGAGGAAGTCGAGCTAGGGGAAGTTGATGACGAAGATGTTGAAGGGGTACGATTACTGTTGGTAGAAACTGAGATTGGAACAGTAGAAGCGAGGTTAGGTGGTGAGTTCGACGGCATTATAGATGAAGATAGGTTTCCCACAAGCGAAGACCACCATTTAAGTAAGATAGCAATGATGACACTAATCAAACTTTTGTAAACCTTTGAGTCCTTATCGAAGTAATGATTTAGGAAGTTTGAATTCTTTCGAAGGAAGGGTAATAGGGAGGTTCTTAGGATATTACTCTTGAGCACACCGGAGTTTTTACTATTGTTAAATTTCTTTGAATTGAACTTGTTCAACTCTAATTCCAAGGACTTGAACTGTTTAAGCAAGGTTTTGATGATACGATCATTTTCCACCGAGTTCTTTATGGTGGAGGTAGATGATGTCATGGTGGTTGGCAGAGTTACTTTTTCATTAGACTTGACGTAAGAAGTGCTTCCCAAGTTTAGGAACATCATTGAAGCTTTCTTTTTCGAAGAGGAATCAGTGGTGGACTCCGAACTAGCCAAACTTGATTCCAGCAGAAGGATTTCAGTATTCATGCTGGAGGCAGTAGAAGAAACAGGCAACCTCACCCTTTCTTTTTTAGATATACCTATTGGCATTTTATAACTGGGAGTACTATAAGGGAGATGTGTACATCAATGCAATGAATCTATAAATGAAGGGGGGGGGGGATTTGGATAGCTGAAGTGAATTCTGGAGCAGACAATTTCAAGGAAGACGAATGGAAGTGTGAAGTATTAAAGTATTGAAGTGATTAGACGGGAGGATTGAAACCGTAGCGAACTGACTAAACTTATTGTACTCAGCTACAACTTTGACCACTAGCCAGGGAATGTGGATGAAATTAGAGCAATAAGAAAGTCAAATGAAATTTTAAATATGGAATTAAAACAAATAGAACTAGCTTGAATACGATTAAGCAATTTGTTTGGGGCGCAAAATAAATCTCAGTTTCGATGCGCTGGTTAGTTACTGAGCCTTCCTGTTATATAATAGAATGTGGGATCAAGCCAGGGAAATCTCGAGGAAACAAAGTTCTCGCTAGTGAAGGAAGAAAGTGGTTTGGAATAAGGTTAAGGCTGACTACGAATTTCAACAGTCTATTGGTTGATGGATATTTCACGTACGTAGATTAGTAGATTAGGTTGTGGCATGGGGGCGGTTGGAATTGCTTAGAATAGTTTTAAGTCTCCTTTTCGTGTAAAGCTGTAGCGAGGATTAATGGTGGTGGAAGAATGGAGGGGGACTAACTTACCAGAAAGGACGACCAAAGCTGTTTGTTGTGAATGACGTAATAAGCAAGATGGTTTTGTTATATGGTTAGAAAGTGGGTGAGTTGTTTGTGAGCTTTTGGAGTCGTTTGTTAGTTTTGGAGTCGTTTGTTAGTTTGTGAGTCGTTTTGAGTTGTTTGTGAGTCGTTTTGAGTTGTTTGTGAGTCGTTTACAGGTCGTAGTGTCTTGTTGGTTCTTTCGTTTGAGGTGGTGGGAGTTTCCAGTGTCGCTAGTGCCGTAATTTTAGTGCCATAATTTTAGAGAAGGATTGTAGCGACGTGGTGTGGAATTCCGGTACCTCTAGCCAGTACTCTTTCAATGCAGCATGCTCCTACTGACAACCTCATGTGATGACAAACTACATACCTCGATACTTCCTGGTTCCCCATTACCTGGCAATCCCGCAATCAGCATCAGCCCCAGAGCATTTGCACCAGAGCAACTCAACCACAGCAATTATACCATGTATACCAATTAATATAGATTATTATTCTATGCTATACCAAGTATTCACCGAAATTACGGTGCTCCGAAAATGGCCCCCCCCATGGCTTTAGTCTTATTTACCTATTGCACCAAAATAGCTCACCTATCGATGGAAATGGAAAGGTGCAAGCCCTTCATCAGGACTAACCAACGAAGAATGGATATTGGTGTTTCTTTTTGAATTGATATCTCTTGGACCTAGGTCGTAGATTGAATGCAAAAAGTCTTAAAAATAATAAGGACCTTGAAATTTCATCTATCGTAAATACCAATACCAAGCTGTTCATTTAGGCTAAATGGTCTTGCTAGAGATAAGTGACTGCAACTTCCTCAGAATGTGGTCGTCCCCCCTTACACACACCGGTACTGGAAGAATCTTTATGCATTCCAAAGGGCGGGTTATGTTGCAACGGTTTGCTGGGTTCTTTGTCCACTGGTGGTATTTCACTTCTCTTTGCATATATTTTTCACGGGGCTCTTGTTTGTGATACGTTAAGAGTCAATTAATTAGCCTGTTAGCTTAGCTGAACGTCAGTAGGTCCTCATGCTTTGAATGCAACTGATGTATTTGGCTAATGGGGGGTGAACAGTTAAATCGAAGATAGAACATCCATGGCTCCCATCGCTCATCCCGAACTGGTATTTCCTCTAGAGGTTGTCTTAAAATGCTGGCCTGAAGGAATGCATACGTACCATCTTTTGTCTTTTCCTAGCGATGATGTAAGAGAGAGGGCAGGAGGATATGGATTGTTGAGAGACAGCACAAGATATGGAACATAAAGGGTACGGATTGGTATCTCAGGTATCGTACAATAAGTGAGTGTCTAATTGGGACGTCTAATAAAGTATCAATGCATTTCCAATACGTGATTGGACTGATCGTCTTGTTTGGGATATATGTTGGATGTAGTTCGAATGCATTGTCTTGAACGCATGTGTTGCTTTGTTGACATCGTGTTTGCTCATTTGAGGTCGCACACCATGTACAAGATGTCATTATTGTATACACTAGGGTCAGGTCAATGCTAATTTAAAATTATCCTCTTACCTTCAATAAATATCTTCGTAACAAACAAAAAGTCGCTTGTATTAACCTTATCCTTCACAAATATATAATCTTCATATTATCCATCAAGTAATTTGCTTGCTGTTGGAAATTTCAACCTTCAACTCTTTAATGGTTTCAAGACTCATGGAGTATAGCTTTTTGACTCTTGCTTCCTTGGACTTGGCTTCTTCTAACTCGCTCTTAGCACTCGCTAACTCACTCTTAGCACTCGCTAACTCACTCTTAGAACTTGCCAACTCTTCCTTAGAACCATTCAACTCTACCTTTTGAGACTCAGTTAACTTACAAAGTTCTGCACACTCTTGGGAACTCTTCTCAGAAGCACTAACTGCAGATTTCTCCGACTCTTCAAGTGTTTTAATTGACTTTTCAGATTCTTCAACCTTCTTTACCAACTTTTCACAATCATCCACCTTGTCAACCAACTCTTTATATTGGTCTTCAACTTTCTTGACCAACTTTTCATATTCTTCTTCTTTCTTCTTCAATTTCTCGGAATCTTCTGCTTTCTTCACAATCTCCTCCTTAAAGGTCCCAACCTTCTTTTGCAACTCTTCAATTTTGCTCTCGGATCCTATCACTTCCTTCTTGCTCTCAATAACTTGGGTTTCTAATGCAATTATCTCCTTTTTACTCTCAACTAATTGAGTTTCCAAGTCAGAAGCCTTCTCCACAGAATCCTTTGAGGACTTTTGAAGTTCTTCGACTTTCTTCTCACTTGCCGCGACTTGTGCCTCTAACTCAGTGATATGTTGTTTGGCCTCTTCCCCCTCATTTGCCAGTTTTGCAGCCTTTTCAATCAAACCTTCTTGATTGTCCTTAAGTTCTGATAACTCTTTACTTCTCCTCTCCACTTCTAACTTCAACACTTGAATCTCTTCATTATTACCGGTGCGTTCGGTCTCTAATTTGTTTTTAAGCGCAGCGAATTCAATCTTCTCATCTCCTAACTCCTTAGCAGATTTCGTTAATTTTTCAATTTCAGATGTCAATTCATCCACCTTTGAGTTATGTGATTTGGTGAATTCAAGAACTTTCGACTCAGTATCTTTCTTGTATGAATCGATTTCTTTGTCCTTAGCCTGGATTGAAGCATTAAAATCTTCATGTACCTTACTCAATTTGCTTATTGTGTCAATAAGACCAGCACCGTATCCTCTGATTTGAGTTACATGGTCACCTTCACCTTCCCAAGATACTTCTGCAACGTATTTTGATAATTCAGCTTTCAATGCTGCGAATTCGTCAGATAATTTGGTATATTCAGCATCTTTAGACTTTGCTGCATTCTTGAATTCAAGGATTTCGAAAGCATTCTTGTCGTTTAAAGCCTTTAATTCTTTTGACAAGTTGCTATGCTCGGAGCTAGATTTCTTTAAATCTTCAATTTCCTTTTTGTTTTTGGCATCCAATTCTTTTAATTCAGCATTCTTCTCTTCCGAATTAGCCAATTGCTCTTCCTTAGACATTAAGTCAGATGTCTTCACGGCTAATTCCTGCTTTAATTCGTCAATTGTATCTTTTAATTCAATATTCTTATTATTGATGTCATGAAGCTTTTGCGACCATTGCTTGTTTTGCTCCTTTACTTCAACAAGCTCAGCATTGGAAACAGACAACTGCTCATCCAATAACTCAATCTTGGTGTTGAACTGAGTTGCTTCTGCAGCACTTTCAATCTTTAAGGATGCAAGAAGTTTCTTTGTAGAGCCTAATTCAATCTCAATGTCCTTCAATCTGGTATTTAATGAATCAATTTTACTATCTTTAGAGATAATAATTTTGTCAATTTCGTGATTCAACTTGAAGTCATAGTCTTGTCTCAATTGGTCCTTTTCAGCAATACTCTTATTAATATCTTGAGTCAATTTGGAAACTTTCGTTTCAAAATCAATTATGGTTGCATTCAAAGAAACGTTGCTGGACTCTAACTCCTGTTTGCTTTCGGTCAATTGCAAATTTAAGTTTTCGATATTGGCGATCTTAATATTCAATTCTTCGACGCTTCTGTTGTATTCAGATTCCTTGGATTTGCTATCGGTGCTCGTTTCAAGAGCTAATTTTGACAACTCATCGGACTTGTCTTGAACCAAATGCTTCAAATCTTGAATCTTGGAGTTCAATTCATTCGACAAAATCTCTAATTCAACAGACTTGGTGTGATACAATTGATAGGTCACAGCTGAAGAAACACACCCAAGTGCGGCCACATAGTTGGTAATACCCATTTTGTTTACTGAATTAAGTGCAATTGATGGAATGGCAAGGGGACTATTCTTCAGATGGCAGTTTTTTTTTTTCAGGTCACTTCGCTTAATTTTTCTGATTCCGATTTGATCCAATCCTAACAGGGTTCCTTGTTATTATGATTTCACCCGAGCCAGCCTTATTGTGAGCCTGATGTTGCCTTCGAAGTATCCTTGACGAAGATTTATATTCTTTTTTATTTGAAGGATCAGGCGAAATATGCATATTTTCACGTACTTGCAATTACAATTAGAGTTACAAATGGATTTAGCTAATTGAACGTGAAGAAAGTATTAAAAGTAGATCAAACGAGGAAACTACGTCCTTAAGTGTTCAGTTTAATAGTCAACTTCACAATAAGCCCCAACACCACTTCCAAATCAACCTTTGGGCTTGTGTGCTGCTTGTCATCAATGTTAATTGTTTCTTCTAAATTATCAATTACCACTCACTAGTACAAATGACTTACTGCAAACATCTATTTCTTAAAAACACCTTCAACCAACCTCTTTTCAATCACCTCCTTGTCTTCTTTTAGGACACCAGCTAACTTCAACAAATCACTGGTGTTGACTACAACCTTGTTCCAATCCAAAGGCACTTCGCCTAGTTCATTGTTGAATTTAATTGTTTTGAGCCACTCTTGGGCATCTTCGGCAGAATAATCCAAGTTTTCACTTATAAACTTGACTGCTTCGTCATGATGGGCATTGAAGTAAGCAATTCCTTTGTTTAAACCAGCAATGAAGTCGGAAAATAACGTCTCCGCTCGACAATGTCTTCTTAGTGGCCGTGATAACCCAGGAAGGCCAAGGAGTATAGATCTCCCCAATTCTCTTAATTTCTCCATTATCGTAATACTTTTTTGTTGTAAAGTGTTCCCACATGAAGGCATCACTATTTGACAATTCGTCATCCTTGTTGAACTTGAGGTTTACAGAGTCTCTCAAGTTCTTGAAATTGGACAATATTGGGAAATCAGCATAAAATGGAGAAGGGAAATCAAGTTGATGACCTAAAACAAACAGCATAACATATGAACCTGAGCCAATACGTGAAACTCCAATCTTCTTCCCCAGTAAATCAGAGGCTTGAGTTAATTCATCACGGTTGGCACCAGTACTAATTGCCCAGCAAAGCGGAGATTGGACATATGTATCAACAATCTTGTAATGCTCCTCTTCCCTTCCTTTTCCTATATCAGCGACAAAGGCTTCGGTTAATCCTATAGCAATGTCGGCTTGATCTGTATTGAGTAAATTAATCAATCTACCAGAGCCTTCGATAACTGGGATCAACTCGATTTCGATAGAGCCAAAAAACTTGTGTTCAATTGCGAGGAACAAAGGAGTGGAGAAGTGTTCAGGAATATAAGCAACACGCAAAGTCATTATTGGATGGGTGGTAGGTATGGTGGTTATCAAATGAACTCGAGCTCGCTAGCAAATATTGAGTTTTGAATTTTTTCCACTTAGCAATTGGAGGAGGAGGTACAGCCACACCAAGAGGACTGGTACAGACGTTTATGGTTTTTGGGAGTACAATTGAGAAGATTGATAAGTGTACTCTGCTTTGAAAGATGTACATAAGGCTTTCTTCCGTCACAGAGACGAGTCCAAAGCCTAAGTCACCACTTGATATCGTAGTGTTGTCCCTACTCAGTGGTCTATACAAAACGTTTATTTATAACCTAAACAGAGAACTGAAGATCCTATGCTACCACAGGTGAATGTAAAAGGGTTCATGGCCCCCATTAAGAAAATCGAGCAAAGCATCTTAACAAGCACAATCACCTGCTCCATTTCTTGTAGTCACACCAACTTGATTAGTCAAATCAATACGGCCTTGAGTAGAACCACCTTGTGGGTTTCCAGACTGTCCGGCTCCAACTTCAGGGATCTTGCTCCCTATACCAATGAATACCTCATTGACGTTGTGTGAAGTCTTAGCACTGGTTTCAAAAAATAGCAATCCTTCCTCTTCGGCCAAAGTTTGACCGTCTTGAACCAGGACTTTTCTTAAAGGTTGCTCATCATCGTCGTCCTCAACCAAATCGTACTTGTTCCCCACAAGAGCAATTGTTATATCTTTCGAAGCTTGTTCGTGTAATTCTTTGACCCAGTGGCGAGCCTTAATAAATGAAGCTGGTTTGGTGATATCATAAACCACCAACGCAGCCTGGGCGTTTCTATAGTACATTGGAGCCAACAGTGCAAATCTCTCTTGTCCCGCGGTATCCCAGATCTCATATTTAATAGTTCTTTCGCCAATAGTACATCTCTGTGTTAAGAAGGCTGCTCCAATGGTGGGTTCCTTGTTCTCCTGGAAATCGTTGCTCACAAATCGCAAAACAAGAGACGATTTCCCAACGGCTGCTTCTCCGAGCAATACTAGCTTGACTGACGTTGCAGGTTTTGGAAAGCTCATGGTGTGTTTGGTCAATGGATAGTGGTTGTTCTTGTTATCTATCCGTCCTTATCCCCCTGTCAGCAAAAAATGTTTGGGAGAGTGACTTTGGTTGATTCGGTAGGAGCACGCCTTTTCTTTATACGATACGGATTCAAGCAGATCAATGCCACCAACACAGCACATTGAAGGTGGAAGACGTCCATTCTTTATAGTAGTCGTTATATTTGTTGTTGTGACACCTTAGTAGATACCAAATATCGAAGGAAGTCAATTTGTGATAAAAAAAAGTGCATAAATAGAGCAAGGTTTATTAGTTTTATATCTACGCCACATACTTCCTCATACCACTAGCCACTATTCAATTGCCAGAGTTAATAAAGAAGATCACTGTTGGAAAGTCGATCAAGTCCAAACTGTTGAAAGCTGATGCTGGGATCCTTGTCAGACGAAAATACCACATGAACAAAACAGAGGTGCATGGAGAAGGTGATGGTGCAGAAGGTGATGACATAGCAAGTGGCAGTGATCTTGAAAGCGAGAGTGAAAGAGAAAGCGGAAGAGAAAGAACTGAGATAATCCAAACACCATCGTTTCTTAATGCATCTGTCTGGGACCAAAGAGAAAACTTCGGAAGGTTGAGTGTGTTGGAAGTAAAGAGGCTCCAACACCAGGACCCTTCTCAAGATTGGTCACTCCGAGATGGAACAAATAAGATGAATGTTGGCAGAAACAGGTATTTCAACGTATTCCCATGGGACGAAACACGCGTCAAGCTACCAGTTATCGATCAGAAATACTCTGACTACGTCAATGCCTCCTACATTGATTTTGATGACGGTTCGAATGATAGGTATATTGCATCCCAGGGGCCTCTCAGAGCAACAACCCATCATTTCTGGGCAATGGCTTTTAACGAAGCGGAGAAACAAGGTACTGACGAGATTGTAGTAGTGATGGTGACACCCTTGGTTGAGAGTGGAGATACCAAGTGCTTTAAGTATTGGCCAGGAGAGCATGAAGAGATTTCTTTCGACGCCTTGTTACAGCTTGATGGGATAGGTTTGCCTTCCCTTGAGATTAAGCATTTGACTGAATCTTATAATACAGAAGGAGATTATTTATTAACCGAATTGGAATTAACTAGTGGGGAAATCATAAAGAAGGTCAAGCACTTTTATTACTACAAGTGGGCAGATGCGAAGGTGCCACCTTCAATAGAGCCATTACTCCAATTATCCAAAGATATAAGGAAGACTAACCGGATCCCAATCGTTCATTGTTCCGCAGGTGTTGGAAGAACTGGGACTTTCATAGCTATAGACCATATGTTCAACAACTTCCCGGAGTTCATAAAGAAGGGAACCAGTGGTCAAATGAGGTACACTCCAGAAGAAGACCCAATTTTACGTACGGTTTCATTATTAAGGAAGCATCGTATGATGATGGTTCAGACGGTATATCAGTATAATTTCTTGTACGACTCTGCTCAGAAGTTGTTTGATGAGATGTAAATGTATATTGAATAGCAAACTGGGGATGATTAACTGTAGGGGGTTTGTGTAGTACCTGATGTCCTTTCTTGGTGTCCTCAGGAGTTGAACTTGTCTTTCTACACTTACGTGCTATGCTTTACACTCCTATTCGTCAATATGGTGTTATTCTTATTGACCACCATTTCATATGGATGCCCATAGATCCCCAATGGCCTAGACCCATGTCGCATTTTGCACCACAAATTTTGCAGCAATTGCTAAAACGTTAAACTTATACGCTGCAACAGGTAGCATACCCCCACGATCCAATGTCTGATAACAATGGCCGTGGAATCGAAAGCTTCATCTTGGACTCAGATTGTGATTTTGCATGCGCTGCCTGGGATACACTCTGGCAAAATAAGATTCTTGAGTTGACCTTGGGCCATTTATCAACCAAGGTGCTCTCTGAGGACCGGCTTGTACTCAAGATTGAATCTCTAATTGGGGATGGCCACGAATACAAAAGCCCTAGTTGGCCATTTGATATTGGACTCAACACAGATGATAATGAGTTCCACAGAGTCAAAGTCAAATTAAGTTCCAATGATCTATTGTCGATCCTATACAGTTTGCTCCTTACCAAGGTTGTTCATGTTGTTCAGCCACGGGATGTGGACATGACAGACGAGAAATTAGTTTACCTCCACTGTGAGAAGAACATCTTCGACAATACTTGGGTCATTGACGTTATAGGAGGCTTGTTTCTAGGGGATGTTTGCAAAGTCATGTTTGAAAGTGTGACTAGTAATAAGAGGGAATTTTTGATTGAAGGACATGGAAATGAACTAAACTCTCTATTGGACAGTGATGGCATCTTGGAATTGGATTCTATTCTTAACGCTACCGAAATGGACATTCCATCGGAATATTCACAGGGTGATGCATACTTGCAATACACTTCATTGTATCCAATAAACGGAGGTACTCACAATGTGACTTATGCAATTGAGCTCATTGGAGACTATTTAACCTACTTTGCATTCCACAAGAGGTTTACGTGTGTTTTGAATATGCAATCTTTTAATGTCGTGTTTGAAGACGTCCAATACTTCACTACCCATTTCTGCCAACTCAAAGCAATGAACGACCGGTTTACAATACAAGAACGGCTTTTACCACCAATCTTGCCATTGTCCTCAAGTCGAGAATCGATACCATCAGAGATGACAAATTTTGTACCCCCAGTGTCACTGAGCAGCACTCCAACTAGATCTACCAGTGACCATCCAAATGGTGAAAGTTCGAAATATGAAAGTGCAAACCTCAAAAAAGAAGGAAGCAAGGTCCATATAACCATGGTATTGAACCAACAAGAGGTTACTGCACTCATTGGACTCAATGGAGAGCGACTTAACACAATCAGGATCACCACTGGCTGCGAAATCAGGGTACAGCCAATAGCAGATGCAATGCCATTACGGTTAATCTCAAGAAAGAAAGTCCCTCAAAACGTGGTGCTCCATGGGTATATCAGTTCAGTACGAGTAGCAGCTGCAATGATAGAGGCTTTCGTGCTTTCATACAAAAGCAGGGACTCCAAGTTCATGTGAAGCAGGAAGCACCTCAAGCTTTCTTCCCCCTCCATCCCCCCAACGCAATCTCATCTCACCCACAAATGGCTTCAATCTCACTTCAAAACTCCGTCCAAAATGGCTGCAACTTTACGGCCCAAAGCATGCACTACATAACCCATCGCCAAATCAAAGCATCTCATTGCATGGTCCGGGTAACGCGTAACTCTGGGACCGCTCGATCAATTTGCATACCGTTGATTCCCCCTACACCCAAAAAGAAACAAAACCTTTCACTAAAATTGATTTTTTTTTTCACTTTTGGTGAAAATTTTTTATCCGCAGAGTTTATATGAAAAGTGATAAATTTTTACTTTCCCTTCCCTTTTTCTTCTTCTTTCATATCAATCAACTATATATATAAAATGGCTGAAGGTGTTTTCCCAGGTGCTATCGGTATCGATTTAGGTACCACTTACTCTTGTGTTGCTACATACGACTCTGCTGTCGAAATCATTGCCAACGAACAAGGTAACAGAGTTACCCCATCCTTCGTCGCTTTCACTAACGAAGAAAGATTAATTGGTGATGCTGCTAAGAACCAAGCTGCTTTAAACCCAAAGAACACTGTTTTCGATGCTAAGCGTTTAATTGGTCGTGCTTTCGATGATGAATCTGTTCAAAAGGATATCAAGTCCTGGCCTTTCAAGGTTATCGACCACAACGGTAACCCACAAATTGAAGTTGAATACTTGGAAGAGACCAAGACTTTCTCTCCACAAGAAATCTCCTCCATGGTTTTGACCAAGATGAAGGAAATTGCTGAAGCTAAGATTGGTAAGAAGGTTGAAAAAGCCGTCGTTACTGTCCCAGCTTACTTCAATGACGCTCAAAGACAAGCTACCAAGGATGCTGGTGCCATTGCTGGTTTAAACGTTTTGAGAATCATTAACGAACCAACCGCTGCTGCTATTGCTTACGGTTTGGGTGCTGGTAAGTCCGAAAAGGAAAGACACGTCTTGATCTTCGATTTGGGTGGTGGTACTTTCGATGTCTCTTTGTTGAACATCACCGGTGGTGTTTTCACCGTCAAGGCTACCGCAGGTGACACTCACTTGGGTGGTCAAGATTTCGATACTAACTTGTTAGATTTCTTCAAGAAGGAATTCCAAAAGAAGACTGGTTTGGATATCTCCGATGACCCAAGAGCCTTAAGAAGATTGAGAACCTCTTGTGAACGTGCTAAGAGATCTTTGTCCTCTGTCACACAAACCACTGTTGAAGTCGACTCCTTATTTGATGGTGAAGATTTCTCTACTCAAATCACCAGAGCCAGATTCGAAGACATTAACTCTGCTTTGTTCAAGTCTACCTTGGACCCAGTTGAACAAGTCTTGAAGGATGCCAAGATTGCTAAGTCTTTCGTTGACGAAGTTGTCCTTGTTGGTGGTTCCACCAGAATTCCAAAGGTCCAAAAGTTGTTATCTGACTTCTTTGACGGTAAGGCTTTGGAAAAGTCTATTAACCCAGATGAAGCTGTTGCCTACGGTGCTGCCGTCCAAGGTGCTATCTTGACTGGTCAATCCACTTCCGAAGACACCAAGGACTTATTGTTGTTGGATGTTATCCCATTGTCTTTGGGTGTTGCCATGCAAGGTAACGTTTTCGCTCCAGTTGTCCCAAGAAACACCACTGTTCCAACCATTAAGAGAAGAACTTTCACCACTGTTGCCGACCACCAAACCACCGTTCAATTCCCAGTTTACCAAGGTGAACGTGTGAACTGTTCCGAAAACACTTTGTTAGGTGAATTCGACTTGAAGAACATTCCACCAATGCAAGCTGGTGAACCAGTCTTGGAAGCTATCTTTGAAGTTGATGCTAACGGTATCTTGAAGGTCACTGCCCTTGAAAAGTCCACTGGTAGATCTGCTAACATCACCATCTCCAACTCTATCGGTAGATTGTCATCTGACGAAATTGAAAAGATGATCAATGACGCTGAAAAGTTCAAGTCCTCTGATGATGCTTTCGCCAAGAGACATGAACAAAAGCAAAAGTTGGAAGCTTACGTTGCCTCTGTTGAGTCTACTATTACTGACCCAGTCTTATCTGCTAAGTTGAAGAAGTCTGCTAAGGACAAGATCGAAGCTGCTTTGTCTGATGCTTTGCAAACCTTGGAGATTGAGGAATCCAGCACTGACGACTACAGAAAGGCTGAATTAGGCTTAAAGCGTGCCGTCACCAGAGGTATGACTACCCGTTAAACATGCTAAGTATATAAACCTAGTGTATTTGTACAAAATAATATAAAGAAATATTTTAACTCGTAAATTGGCAGTCTCTTAGATGGAGTCTTGACTTACTAGTAAATGTATTCTGCAGTGAATTATGTATTTATCTGTTATTTACTCATCTAATATAAAGTTTCCTAATTTATCCATCTTCAACTTGCCACCAGTAGACAAAGCTTTTATGATCTTTTCATTTTCCTCAGTGAGATCTTCAACCTCTTCTTCCGATTCTTCCTCAGATTCTTCCTCGGAGTATTCGTCATCGTCTTCATCTATTTCATCATTATCCTCTACTTCTGAACGGTCGTCATGATCATCTTCACCTTCGTGCAATCTCATTCCTTGAAGTGCCTTTTCCAATTCCAAATCTTCCTTCTTGCCCTTTTTCTTCTTGGTATAACCAGAAGCTTGGACCTCTATATCCAAACTCTTGATTCTGACTACATCTCTCTTGAAATTAGGGTATGCATACTTATAACCATCTCCATACCCATCAGTATCCAACATAGTAGCATCATGTTGTGGTTTGTATCTGAACTTCTTTTCGAAAAAGGCACGGACTCCTTCAACATCTCTGTCAAAGTACAGCTTCGCATCCACATGATCAATGGAGACACATTGTGGGAAATCAATGACCACGAAGTCAAATTCTTTACCAACAGCTTCTTCTTTGTCACGTATTATAATGTTGAACTCGTTGAAATCACAATGAATCAAACCATGGTTGGCTAATTTGACGATAAAGTTCATTAAATCGGAGTATAACCTACGGAAATTCTCATGTGTTCTTAAGTGTTTCATTGGAATCCCCTTAATCCATTCCATCATCACGCAATGTCTTGAGTAGTCGTATGGTATAGGCACAACAAACCCGTTATTGTACAAGATGCTCATAAAGTCAAATTCCTTATTTGCAGCTAGTCTACTCAAAAACATCCAGCCGGAACTTTGGTTATTTCTTAAATAGTCTCGATTGTTCTTGACAGTCTTGAATGAAGTTCTACCCAATCTATGAATCTTCAAAACCTTTTGCTTTCCGTTGGTATCACTTACTGAGTAGATATCTGATTCCTTACCCACACCAATGGTAGTACCAACAGCGTACAAGGTTTCTCTATTCAACATTGATTTCAAAGCCAAGTAATCGTAACCATTATACGTCAACCTGAACCCGTCGTAAGTAGCGTTTCTTAATCTTGAAACTAACTTTAATTTAGCCAAATCTCCAATGGTTCTGTTGGTACCGGTTTGTGATTTAAGGCCTCCCAAGCTATGGATCAACGAGGTAGGCACTAATTCGTGATTACGAGAGCCAATTTCAACCGCCTGAAGCACTCGAAAGTCATCAGGTGTGAGGTACCTCATTTGAGCGGTGTCTAACTTCATCTCTATCCGTTATATCTTATCTTCTTGGTGAGTGTAAGTTAGCTTCAAAGATAATTTTTTTGAATAACCACTTTACACCTCATCTCGATTTTTTTCCCTTTTTGCTATGATCATAAAATACCCCCAATTACCGCCTAAGAGAGGGTTGTATGTGAAATGCGATATCGAATTGAAACTTAGATTCGATCAACCGTTCATGCTGAATGGTCTTCACAAAGAGATATGCAAGAAAGAGAATACGAACATTCAAGAAGACTAAAAGGACTCCGGTATCGAAACCTAAGCAAACAGTTTCTGGCATAGCTAGTCATGTCATTCAAGGTTCCCGAGATTTGCTGTACCGTGATTATGCAGCCGAAATACAAACAACTCATAGTTGGATTGGTATTCCACCGCTATCACAGTACAATATCAATGTGAAAGTTCCGCAGCATACCAAGACTATTCCAACATTGAAACTCCTTTGTTCAGAAACATTAGCAAGAAACTCAGATACTTTGGAGCTGGAATACTTGTCGTATGCCCCTCCACTGTGCTGGATTCAAGTTTGGGATAAGGTACTAGCCTTAAACAACGATTCGTTTCGAATATACTTCTTATTTGCCTGCAAGTTTTCACATATGCCTGATTTTAGGGCTCATAAGTTATTTAAAGGTTCTCCTCATGGTCGTTTAGCACCTTGGTTAAATTTGAAGCTACTACGAAATAAGAGCATATCAATTCTGAGAATTCCAAGTTGTAAGAACTACAGGATAGAAAACGTATTTGGGAATATATCTCTTGAGACTGTGATCAAAGAACTAGTTTCTGGGATACTCAAACCTTTGGCCGTGCTAGATCTCTCTTTGGTAGATTTAAGCAAGGAAGACTCTTATATGTTGTTTAATTTTCCCAATTTAATAGCATTGGATATCTCTCTGTCGAAATTCGTTGATGATCTGTATGTCCACAATATGCTACAAAGCATGGTCTCAGATGGAAAACTAAGTCAATTGACCACTTTGAGGCTCACTGGCTGTCCTCAGTTTACTGTATCGGGCTTGTTGGAGCTCTTGAAGTCAAATACTAATTTGTCATATGTTGAATGTGATCATCTGCTTCCAGTTTCACAAATTACGGCTGGTGGTCATCACTACGTTGTCGGAACTAAATGGTTTCAGACTGATATGGAAGTTAAAGAATTGGGTGTAATTAGACGTTTACCATTGGGACTAAAAATGCATGCTTTATTCAAATACTTTTCAAAACCTGGATCAATTGTTGACACATTCTCCATCAATGACACACTTGATTTATTGTTTCTTCCAAAGGTCTTCGATTACAAACTTCCTCAGGAAACTAAGATTCAACTACTTGAATCAGGATGGAAAGCTCGAATAAGCAAACGAGAGCTGCCTAAGCACACTCCCTACGCCTACTTCTACAACAAGAACCATATCGTTCCAGAAGCAAAGAAAGAGAAGCCAATGTTGCAAGAGAGAAAGATAAAGACAAACAGACGCATCAAAGCAGATGTAAATTCGTTTTTTGGTTAAGTAAATAATATTATATACATTCTAATATTTTCTATTTACTATTCCGTAAGATGCTCTTTACTCAGAAAACCTAGACGTTCCATTACTCCCTTACCCCCGTATATCGATTGAAGATTATCAGATCCTTCCGGAGATTTTTTTGCATTGAGCAAAGCTAATAAACTCTGTCCATCGGGGTTCGAAAGCTGTTGAGATTGTTGTTGAATTTGTGGTTGTTGTTGCATGTTATACTGTTGTAACGGTATATTTTGACGCTGATGCTGAATATTTTGTTGCTGCTGTTGCATGCTTTGATGCATTTGAGCTGGCTGTATATCGCTCAATGGTTGACCTGGTTGCAAGAGTCGGATACGGCTCTTTTTTGGTTCCTCCTGGTTTGAGAAAAAGTTAGGAGGCTGATTTATTGCAACTTCATTGAAACCGTGAATTTTCTCTGAATAATCATCTACCAAGTGGTCCACATCTTCTTCGTCACTTGCAATATCAAAATTGAATTTGCTTCTGAAATTCTCGTTAAGCTCACCTTCACCTTCAAAATCTTGGAAATCTTCAAAATTCTCGAAGTCCTCAAAGTCGTCCTCTTGGTCATTTGAGGGAGTTGAAACGCTTGGGACAGTTGGGAAACTAATATTCGGAATTGGTGGGCTGCTGACTGTAGTATTAGAATCACTATGCCTATTCTTGTTAAGCAATCCTAATAACTCCATTGAGGGATTAGGCTTTTCTTCTCTGACCGCCTTAGGTTTTAATAGATCCAAGATGCCCCTTGCCAGAGAAGAAGTAGACAATAATGGGGCTCGTGTAAATTGCTGCTGGGCCTGTGGACTTGCACTTGCATGTTTCGAAGGCTTGTTCAAAATGCTCAAAATTTCCGACGACTCCTTTCTATTTTGGCCCTCATCTGACCTCTTCAAGAGTGTAAGCTTCTTACCAGGCTCGTTGCCAGTCAATCCGAACCCTGCGGGACTGGCACGTCTCAAAGATGCTTCTAGCTCATTTGATGCTTGATGGGTGTTATGATTAAAGAATTCTGTAGGTGGCAGCTTTGCAACTGGCGATTGTCTAACTGATGGAACCTGTGGATTTTGCGAGACAGGAGAATTGTTGAATCTTTGCTGTTGTTGTTGAAATGGCTTCTTATTTAAGATACTCAATAAAGAGGCTGATGCAGTCTGTGAAGCATTATGAGGAGTCTTGAGATTGTTGTGTGAATTTTCTTCAGATTCATCAGCAGAGTCAGAATCCCCAGAAGGTTCAATTTTGTTCTTGTTTAAAAGATTCATGATATTCTGAGAAGCATTTTGAGGGTTAGTTTCTTTCTTAGTATTAAAAACGCTCATTAACATCTGAGCTTTCGATCTATTACTCTCAATATTGCTTGCCTCTTCACTTGTCTTGACTTCTGACACCAGGGACTTCTTCTTACTATTAAGAATGGATAACAATTCCTTAGTGTTCGCCTCAGAGTATCTTCTATTTGTGAAAACCAGGGGCTTGCTCAAATTTCTTGGGTTTGGTTGCAGGTTCAATGGATCATTAGTTGGTGAATCAAGAAGTTGAGGTGGAGAATACAAATGTTGGTTTGGAGGTGTAGGTGTGAGGTAGTTTGCAGGATAACCTGGATGGTGCGCTGGTTGTTGAACATTAGGAATTGCCCCCCCTCCATTGATAGAAATACCTGAAGACGCACTTAAAGGAAGTCCATGGTATTGTTGAGCATTTTGGAATGGCACGCCATGTTGGAATATTGGTCGCATAAAATGCTGAGGGGGATAATAAAGAGGGATTTGATTGTGCAAGTGTTGTGGTAAATGCATAGAAACAAAATGTCTGGCATTATCACCAACTTCGTCCTTTTCATCTGCTGGTTCAACCTTCTGCAAAAGATTCAATAATTCTCTACCTGCATCCATATTTTGCTTTGGAACAGATACAGGAGAAATACCAAGGTAATCCTTCAACTTCAACTCTGCTTGGTACATCAACTCTTCTTCGTTAAGAACACCCTTATTCTTGTTGACCCATCTAAGCATAGGCTTCATAACGGTAGCAACAATGAAATAACTGTTTGGGTTTGTCTTGATTTTCTTTGATATGGCCTTGATGTCGTGCCATTCGATCTTAGCAATTTCATTTCTAACCAACGGCTGGAAGTTGAAATCCTCGGGAACATTCTTAATTAGATAAATCTTGTAGTTCTTACCCTTAATAGTTCTCTCAACCACATCTTGTTCACTGATTAAAGAAGCAGCATTGAAGCCAGTTTCTTCCTCAGCTTCTCTAAGGGCACAATCAATATCGGTTTCATCTTTAGAGATCTTTCCTCTTGGAAAAGACCACGTATTTGATTCTGTACCTTTGAGTAAGACCACCTTTGTCAAGTCTTTGTTAAACAAAGCAACGCCTCTCACAGGGATCGTTGACTTGTATTTACCAAACCTTGTCAACGCATTTGCAGGGTCTCCCCATTTCCAAATTAAGGGACATTTCTCCAATATCTTCGAAGCGAAGAGCTTCATCTTCATATTGGGTAAGTATGGGTTCAATTGTTTAATGAAATCAGTGTAAAACCATTGGGCTTCTTCAACTTGAAAGAAGACACGTTCTATCGAAGACAAATCCTCATTGGGCACGTTTGCTAGGAATCTCACTAGTAAATCTTCTAGTACGTGGTCAACTGATTGATTAGCCAAACCATCTAGTAATTGTATCGACATATTGGGTTGTTTATGGTTGTAAAGGCTTCTGGTCTAAAATTTTTGTTGATTTTCGATTTGTTTTTTGTTCAGTCAGAAAAAAGTCAAATTGATTCAATAAATTTCACCAGTTCAGTTCGTCGTGATATGCAATTGAGTCTGAGCTTAGTTGAGAGATGAGTTTGATAAATATGATATTCACCAGAGGATTCCACAAGAGCTGTGTGGCGAACGCACCAAGATTTGCTACTACTTTGAAAGAGGCAGCTAAACCCCCGCTATCAAAGTCGTCAATCATCGATAGACCGTTTGGATTGGACCAACCCGTCTTGCTTAACCATAAGATTATTGAGACGTTCCAATTGAGTAAAATACAACATGAATTGTTCAGCTCGGAGGCTAGAGAAAGAAGACAGCTCAAATTAGACTATGAGTTGGTTCACTCACCTTTCTACGAGAGTAAGTCTTTCTTGAATACCAACGGGAAGATCTTTACCCCACCGATTTCATATTTCAGACACGATAAATCGAAGTATTTCCCTGATTTCACTTCGAAAACCTTGAATGGCGAAGAAACAAGCTTATACGATGTTTTGTCGAGGTCAAAGGTGAGCATTGTTAGGTTATATTCGACTATGTCAGGTGAAAAGTGTGTGAATACCTACTTTGATGTCGAAGGCACCAACTATGGGAATGAGGGTTTCGCGAAATTTAAGGATGATCATCCTCAGTCGCAGATTATAGATATCAACATCCCATCGAATTGGGCTAAAGGATTCATGATTAATCTTTCAAAGCTGTCGATTAAGAAACAAATCCCAGAGGGAAGGCACTCGCTGTATTTCATTTTACCAGAGCATACATTACAGTACGATGTCAGGCAAAAGTTGCATTGCGATAATATGTGTTCTGGTTATATTTACTTGCTTGATCAAAGCGGGAGGTTGAGATGGGGAACCAGTGGGTATGCCACTGAGGATGAGTTGAAGTTAATGTGGAAATGCGTTAGAGGGTTGGAGAAAGAAGAGTTGGCAAAGGAGAGTTAATGGTAAATTCCTGGACATATGTAATGTAAATATTGTAAATAAAGAGGTTTATAGGAGATCTTAGTAGGAGGTAGAGTTAGTAGTGTTAGCAGTTGTTAAAAATGATAGTGGAAGGATCAAATTACAAATAGCGACCTTTTTATTTGAGAGAATTCAGATTCAATTGGAGCTTGTAGTAGCACTCAACCTTCGAGTTTATTAACAGATTAACTTGGTAATTGAGAAATTACCTGATTTTAATAGCTTATTTAAAAGAATTGGTTGAATCTGCAAGAAATTAGTTGAATATGTATAAAATCAGCCAATGATATGGACATTCTAGTAAAAAAAAATGCTACCCCAATTGCCTTAAGGTCACACCATTTACTAACAAATATTAGTAAAATAATGTCAATTGAGTCCTCTAGAGCATCTCTGTTCTACCCACAAGTTGGAGAGGTGCTGTTTGTATTGTTCTTGATTGATCCTAGAGTCGGAAATCTGTCAAAACCTCTCGTAAATCTTGCTCGTAAATATACGAGTCAGACACGTGCTAATATGGTTTAAGCCCTATTATTACGTAAACGAAAATGAAAAAACAAGACCCCAACTTCAATAATTAATCTTCGTTCTAATGATCCTTCCACTGTTGCACTAGGCATTCGTTCATAAAAATATTAAAATTTTTCACATCTAGAGAAGAGCTTTCCTAGCTAACAACGTCGATTAATAACATCATCCCGAAATGTCTGCTCCAATTAACAAGGAAAAAGGTGAACAACAACAAGAAGAATTCTTGAAGATCAGAATTACTTTGACCTCCACCAAGGTTAAGCAATTGGAAAACGTTTCTAACAACATCATTAGAAACGCTGCCCAACATGACTTAGTCAAGAAGGGACCTGTTAGAATGCCAACCAAGGTTTTAAAGATTACCACCAGAAAGACCCCTAATGGTGAAGGTTCTAAGACCTGGGACACCTATGAAATGAGAATTCACAAGAGAGTCATTGACTTGCAAGCTCCAGCTGCCATTGTCAAGAGAATTACTCAAATCACTGTTGAAGCCGGTGTTGACATTGAAGTCTCCATTGCTGCTTAAATTTGATTGTTGATACTAATCAATGATGAATTTCAGTCAGCTAGAGTAATGTCATTTCGTCTTGTGCTGGATGCTCTAGGCGTGCCGTGTATCGAAAGGTACACAGACGTTGCGGTAGTTGCTATCAGGATCTAGTTGAGATGTATGATTTTATAGGAATGCATTTTCGGAAACAAAACAACGGCTGTAGACTCGTATAGCGAAGGCAACCTCCCCCGTAACCCAGTGCCCCATGTTATTTCATATCATCTCTTGACCATTTGCTTTGGCCCCTCTAATGTACTGCTACAAACAATCCTGCACACAAAGAGCAATCAATTTCTCAATCAGGGGGCCCCAAACTTTGAAGTTGAAAGTTGAAGCGTAGGCAACAAGCAGCATTCAACGCTTCATAGAACTAACGTCTTGCGTCGTACTATTAATCATTATGGTGTTCGTGCTCTCGGTGAGGCCACGTCTATTGTACATATCGAACAGACAGTTGCAAAGGATGCCAGGGCAGTTAGCACTGCTGCAGCGTAACTTGTACACTATTGTAAACAAGCAAAGCCCTTCCAAATTCAAGCGTAACGTAACGCTAGTGTCCGGTATCATCATTGTCGGTTCATACATATCGTTCAGTCAGTCGAGGTATTACAACTTGGATACTTTGCCAATTGGGGGATCTGGTGCTGGAGGATTGGGCTCGGGCAAGTTAAAGGAATCTGGTGGGTTTATTGATAACTCCCCCATCAATACCAACAAGTTCTACAGCTCAACTACGAATTCCCTCCATCAGAAGAATAGTATTAGCCATCAACAGCATAAGGAAGGCGTATTTTTATTAAATGAAGACCAGGTCAGTACCAAATTGAGACAGTATGAAGAGAGTTACTTTGTAAATAGAGGCAAGGGTGTCATGAGATATGATGTTTGTCAATTGGCTCTGAATTCACCAATCGAAGATGACAGAGCCGAAGAAATAGTACAAGTTCCAATTCTTAAGGAAAACAATGTTAAGGCTTTAACAGATTGGATGTTCTTTGGTGTCTTTGATGGCCATGGAGGATGGACAACAAGCAGCAAATTGAGAGACCAGTTCATTTCCTACATCATCCATGAATTGGGTACCATCTTTAAACCAGCAAAGGAAAACGAACTGCTTAGATACGTCCCAAACAGTGCTACCATTGATCAAGCCATTAAAAACGGGTTCCTTAAATTAGATCACGAAATAGTGAACAAGAATATAGAGAAGTTGCTTAATGATAATAATAAAGCTAAGGCCGCTGAGTTGCTTATGCCAGCATTGTCTGGGTCTTGTGCATTACTTTCATTCTACGATACCAACCTGCAGATGCTTAAAGTTGCAGTCACTGGTGATTCTAGAGCTATTTTAGGTTCCTTCAAAGATAATCAGTGGACTGTACGTCAATTAAGTATAGATCAAACTGGTTCCAACCCCACAGAGGTTGCTCGTATCATCAGTGAACATCCAGATGAACCAAAGGTGATCAGGAACGGACGTGTATTGGGAAATTTGGAGCCTACTAGAGCCTTTGGTGATTGTCGTTATAAATTGCCGGCCCTGATCCAAGAACGCATATACAAACAATTTTTCGGAAAACGTCTTCCAAACCACTTACAGTCCCCACCATATGTAACAGCTGAGCCAGTGATTACCACAACTAAGATTAACCCAGAAAACAATGACTTTTTAGTCATGGCCTCTGATGGATTATACGAAATGCTCACAAATGAAGAGATAGTTGCATTGGTTGTCAAATGGATGGAAAAGGAAAAGATTATAAAGCCCCAAAAATCGTTCTGGAACTTTTTCGGATCCAAAGAAAACAAGTTGCCTGAAGTTTTAGATATTACCAAGGACAAACTGTCCAAGAAACCGATCAGAAAGACCAAGAGCAACACTGGCAATTTCTTATTGGAAGACAGCAATGTTTCTACACATTTGATTCGAAATGCATTATCCAACGGTGGATCGAAAGAACAAACTGCGATGCTTATTCTGATTCCTAACCCGGTTTCAAGAAGGTATAGAGATGATTTAACTGTTACTGTTGTATTCTTTGGTAATGATCCTAGAGGTGAGGATGAACTCGGTAAATTAGAGATAAACACTAGAGCTACCGCAGGTGGGATAGATGCTTCCAAGCCTAAATTATAACGGGTAAAATAAGTGCAACAACGTAGGCTGAAGACTAAAATATGACGCAGCTATGGCACAACTATTGGAACCTTGAGAGTTTCTGGGTATGCCTGGTACTTCAATCATCGTTTAGTGATAATTCTCTTGCTTCCAGATGTCGGGATTGCAATCTATAAAATTAACCCCCCCCCCTTATGAAAGATTCATATACAAATGTAAAGCTTTATCTACTTATTTTTCTCTTATCCTAAACGTGGACCCTGACGAATGAAAGTACAATGCTTAGACAGCACTCTCTGCATGGCTGTGCCAAAATTTTCAGTACACATGCGTTTCGCAGAAAGCAAATTCAGCGGGGAAATCTGAAGATCAAGGAAACAAATTGAACTACATTCACACTGCAACTCTTTCAACACAAGTAACATAGATAATGTCCGATAAGGTTGAAGAAGTGAAGCCAGTTGAGCTGGTAACAAGCGCAGTTACCAGCGAACTTGCTTCAGTCAACGAAGAAGCAGAGGCTACGGAAGCATCCTCGGCTAAGGAAGACGATTTGGACGACTTAGATGATTTGCTTGATGATTTTGCAGATGAAATACTTTCCAAACCTCCTGGATCTGCCGTGGGCACGGAAGTCGAAAATAAGACAGCTGACGAACCTCTCAATGGAGAGTTCAAAACGGGCATTGAAGAATTGATCAAGGACCTCAAGATTGAGGACCCTGACACCCAATTGCAATTTGAAGAATTGGTCAAACAATTCGAAGTCAACCACAGGGAAGAAGCCGAAACCCAGGCTAAGAAACCTGCCAACTTTGAATATGTGATGAAGGAGACCATGGAACGTTTAAAGAAGTCGGGAGAAACTGTTGACGAAAAGATTAAGAACGACCCTGCTGGTGGAAATCCTGAAGACATGCTTACTCAATTGCTTGCTGGTTTGGGTGGCACTGGTGGAGATGGAGAAGATCTCGATATGTCAAATTTGCTTGCAAACATGTTGGAACAATTGTCTTCCAAAGAAGTTCTTTATGAGCCAATAAAAGATTTGAATGATAAGTTCCCTGAATACTTGAGTGAAAAGAAGGACGTTATCACCAAACACGAATACAAAAATTATTCAAAACAATACGAAATAACTAATGATATTATTGCTATATTCGATGCACCAGGTTACGATGACAACAAGAAGGAGAACAGAGATAAGATAAATACTTTATTGGAATCATTACAGGAATTGGGTCAACCACCGACTGAATTAATCGGGGATGCTGGGGACTTCCCCTTATTTGGGGGTGGTTCTGCTGGTGGTGCCAATGGCTTAGATTTTGGAGGAGCTGATTTACCTCAAGGCATGGATAAGGAATTGGAAGAATCCTGTAAGCAACAGTAGAAAGTTGAATAAAAAAATTGTACAGCAATTGAAATGTAGTTTTTAAATATCAATTAATGTTCATTTAAGAAATTTCTTATGCTCAAATTTGCAACCCACTTCGACTAGCAAACTCTCTATAATAGTCTAGCATATCCTCGGTTATACCCTTCGAAATGCCCTTCAATGCATGGTCGAAATGTCTCTTTTCTACACAAGTAGCTATTTTATCTTCCATGACAGCTGATAAACCAGCCTCTTGGCACAACAAAGCAACCTCTGCGCCAGAACAACCATCAGTAGCCATCGCTAATTGCGTAAGATCAACCTCTTCCAGATTTAAGTTAAACTTCCTACTACCATTACTCAAAATCTGGAGCCTGGCTTCGTAGTCCGGGGGTGCTACGTAAATATGACGATCCAATCTTCCCGGTCTTAACAAGGCTGGGTCTATTTCAGTAGGTCTATTAGTAGCAGCAATTATCACAACACCTTTTAATTCTTCAATACCATCGATTTCATTCAAGAGCGAAGTCAACACGTTTGAGGATGCAGTCGTGTTGGCGGAGTCACGATCACCTGAGATAGCATCGATCTCATCAAAAAAGATAATCAGTGGGGATGCTGCTCTAGCTTTTCTGAAAATCTCTCTTATAGTACGTTCCGATTCACCCACATATTTATTAAAGATTTCAGGCCCCTTAACAGCTAAGAAGTTGAGTCCTGACTCCGTTGCCAACGCCTTTGCAGTCAAGGTTTTCGAACATCCTGGGGGCCCATAGAGTAACACACCTTTCGGTGCCAGCACACCTAATCTCTTGAAAGAATCGGCTGCGTGTAAAGGCAATTGAACTACCTCAACCAACTTTTGTTTCAAATCTTCCTGCCCACCGATATCTGACCAATATACCTTTGGCATTTCCAAAAATATTTCTCTCATGGCCGAAGGGACAATATCGGGAAGTGCTTCCAACAAATCATCAATAGTCAATTTGATCTGCGATTGAGGGATGTATTCCTTCAATCCTCGATTGATTGCCTTCATAACTGACTCTCTACATAAGGCAGTTAAATCTGCACCAACATATCCATGAGTTTTAGAAGCAACATCAGCAATTTCTTCCTTGGTGAGTTCAAACTTATCCAGATTCATCTTTTCAAATTGTTTTAGTAATATATCTAATCTTGCATCAGCATCTGGGATTCCAATTTCAACTTCTTGGTCGAATCTACCAGGTCTTCTCAATGAAGGATCAATGGAATTAGGTCTGTTGGTTGCACCCACTACGACAATTCGTCCACTATCACCCATTCCATCCATCATGGTCAACATTGTAGCCACAACTCTAGATTCTGTTTCACCTGAATCATCTGAATTTCTATTAGGTACTAGTGAATCGATTTCATCCATGAAAATAATGGAGGGTTGGAATTTCCTTGCTTCCATGAAGATGTCTCTAATAGCATTTTCTGTTTCTCCTAAGTATTTTGACACAATCAGTGGGCCATTTACTGTGAGGACATGTGCGTTGGTTTGATGTGCCACACATCGTAATAGCATAGTCTTTCCAGTTCCTGGAGGACCATGGAGTAATATACCACGAGGAGGAGAAATACCAAAGTCAGAGAATAACTTTGGATTATGCAAGGGTAATTCAATGGTGGATTGAAGTAAAGCAATTTGTTTTGATAATCCACCAACTTGTGAATAATCTATGTTAGGTGGCAAGTGGGGATACCTGCTACGAGATATGGCGGCTTGAGAGGTATGTGACACCGTGGAAGAAGCAAAGATGTAGACGGGGGATACAATATTGGAAGCATTTTCTTCTTCATCATTGATGTTTAACTTGCCCAATGCTGTTGTTATGTCATTTTCATTAATATCTATAATTTTCAAAGTGCTTGAGGAGTTGGGTAGGTCTAATTGTAATCCAGGGTAAATCAAGCCAGATTTATCGAGAGCCATTACAATAGCTTCTTGATCCCAAACCGCCTCCACAGAATCATTGGACGAGATGTTTACGGACACTGTTTTGGCGTACTCAGGTTGTTTGTCGAACTTAACAAAGTTCACTCTATCACCTAGCAAAAGACCACCCAAGTTCCTAAAGCTCTTTGATATGTTGATGACATTATGATCGAGGACTTCATTTGAGCTGGTAATTTCTCCAATGATCCCAGCAGCACCAGATTCAATGTTATTCAAACAAATCAAATCACCTTGTTTCAAATCTAGAGCTTCGAGGATGTCCTTATGGATTTGTATTTGGGAGATGCTTGAGCCATTTGATTTTGATTGAGGTCTTACGATAAAGTTCTTTGGGGTCTTCACCTTTTTCTTTTCTGGATTGGATGCAACCAGGTCTGCAGAAGGTGTCGAGGCCTTCTTCTTAGAAGCTTTGGATGACATTAATTCAGCTTATCTCTGAATGGACAGTAGTTGCAAATTATTTGACTTTAAAAAACCATCTCGAATTTTTTTGGCGATGTGATTGAAAATGTTTGAACGCATCCAGAGGACTCTTGTGATGAATGAAATGCTTATACGACGTTGCTACGGCTTAGTAAACAAATTCAAGAGAAACTTCTGTGATATTTCAGGTACCATCCTGAAGACTGACTTGTTCATTACTGATAAAGTGCAGATATCATCTAAGAAACAAGCTCACCAAGGCTTCCCGTCATCACTATATAATAGGTCAGCAATACTATATGAACTGCAATATGTCGATAGAAAGAGTATTTCCCTGAATCATTCGACATTATTCGACAACTTGGATTCGAAAGCTGATGAACTTAATCCAATCCAACGTTTCCTAGGTGATCAATTCCCATTACTGTCTAAAGAAACCCTTTCCATATCTTGTGGTCTATCCAATATCCTATTGGATTTGAACAACGATAGGAGTAAGCAAGCTAATAACTTCAGTATTGGAAATATATGTGAAACGGATAAACTAAGACAAATCGGTAAACTAGTGGTAAAGTTCCATTTGGATAACAATACTGTTTTCGCTGGAAGAAGACACTTATCCATCCCATCTACTGATATTGAGTCTGACTTGAAGATATTTGCAAAAGATGAAAACCTTATTCCATTGTTTATGAGGAACAATCTGTTATACACTAGTGTCATACCCTACACCGGTACAATGAAATCAGGGCCATTTGCATCGAAAGCAGAATACGATGCAATGAAAGCTCGAATCTTGGATAAAACATGCATAGGGAGTTTCTACACATTAATTGGTCTCTTATACACCAAGTTCGATAGATCTGAAGTGACAGAGTTCATCGACTTCAAGATCCTCGATGGTGTGAATGGGTTGATAAGCATAGCAACTCAGAATCAATTATGAGTTGCTTAAGAAAGAGAGCGCTTGTGCAAATGCAAATAGATATCAAACAAAGCACTTCAATAAAAATTACGAACATCGAACTTCTAACGGTATTTATTCTTTGTACGTCTAAGAAAACTTACTATGTAAATATATCTGTCTAATACTATTACAAGTACAACGAAGCGCAAAAGACAATATCTCTCTTGATCTTTTCTTGTGCTTCCGACATCTTAGCATGCAATGATGAATCACCGACAATTAAGGCAGCATTCTTGACTTCACGGCATATTTCGTCTAACCTTGTGATAACTCTAACAATTGTACCTTCTGCTTCGGTGGTGATCAACATGATCTCGTTAAATGACATACCACGGGCCCATTCGTAAACAACATTTACCAAGGCAAATCTCTTTCTCTCACAGAACTCCTCTTCGTCCGTGGTGAGTAGCACTTGCTTCTCAGAGAAAACTGCGATCATTTTCTTAGCAAGATCCTGAATTCTGGCCTTACCCTTCTCAAGTCTTGGAGTAATGCATGGTGGTTCCGGATCATTGGTTCTACCTTCATATACAAAGCAAGAGAGTAAGGCAACAATCTCTGTAGCTTCGAACTCACCAAGAAAATTATCAAGAACTAACTCAGTGATAACTAATTCCCATCCAGAGTTGACTTCACAAGCTACTCTACCCTTCAACACAACATTATGCTGTTCATCAATAAACCCTAAAGTCTCTAAGACATCTAATCTTTGTTGATAGTCAGGCAATAATTCTAAGTTTTCGTCTGATAATGATTTCTGTAAGGTATCTATTTCACTTTCAACGAGTTTTTTATTTCTCAATTGAGTATATTGATTCTTGAAGTCAGGTTGAACCAATATGTTGGACTCATTCAAATTGTCAATCATCAATTGCCTTTTAGAGTTTAATTCGAAGAAGGATAATTGTGACAAACTGTTGAACGAAAGCTCATCCCATTTGTACATCAACTTAATGATAATCAGAACCAGCTTTTTGGCTTCAGCAATCGCTTCTGCTTTGTTATTCAAAACGTCCTTCACACTTGCGCTCAATGAAAACTTGCAAACAAAGTGAATGTTATCATAAGGAACAGATTCAACATGCAAATTCTCCGCGAACTTAATCTTGGTGAAATGCTCTCTAAGATAATCCGAAATGGGAATGTAGGGTAATTTAGAAGTGTCACTCTCATATTTTGAACCATGATCAAAGGTTAATACCATCAAACCTTTACTGTCAACAGTCCTAACAACAAACCCAACTCGTGGATCACCGTTTTTATTTCTATAACAAATCATACGACCAGTTTTGAATACGTGAGTGCGTAAAGCAGCAATACTTTGGATCTCGTCAATCATTTCGCGATAAGTGCTTTCATACTCATCAACTTGGTTGAATGTATCCACTAATTCTTCAAATGTATAATCTTCTGAAGGAGATATCTTAATTGACTCTAATTCCTTTGTGAGCTCTTCAATCTTTTTCTTATTTTCAGGCATCAAAACCTGAGTTGAGTTTTCACTGAAAGAATGTTTGATCATTTCTTCAACTCTTAAAGCCTCTATTCTCAAAAGGTTCAAGATCATATTGTATGTCAATCTAAATTGAGACAGTAATTTTGTAGGAGAACCAAGAGTTACTTCCTTAAAATCAGTTGCACTTAAGGGAATGTTGTAACTCATTACGATAACAGTCCCAATTTTGTCTAAACCTCTTCTACCAGCTCTTCCAGACATTTGCGTGAACTCACCAGGCAACAAATTACGGAAACCCTTCCCATCATGCTTTCTCAAGTTACCAAAAACAACTGTTCTTGTTGGTAAGTTTAATCCCATTGCAAAGGTTTCTGTTGCAAACAAAACTTTAACCAAAGTTTTGGCAAAAAGAATTTCTATGCATTCCTTTACAATAGGCAACAACCCACCATGATGCACCGCGATACCACGGCTTAACATATCCCTGATCTTAATGATTTGTGGCAACTCACGATCTTCCTTCTTCAAACGTGATACGGCACGGTCAACGAACATATGAACCTCGGATTTCTCGCGCGCATTACAAAAGTCAACGCTTCTTAAGGTATCAGCATACTCTTCACATTTCTTCTTGGAGAAAATGAATGATACGGCTGGTAACAAGTCCTGTTTCTTCAATTGTTGTACTAAGTTAAGCCAAGTGTTCTTGTTGGGGCCATCGCTGTTGAAGCGGCCAAAGTTTTTGGACAGAATGTTCCCTCTATTTCCTCCAGCACCACCGCCTCTATTTGCGCCTGCACCGCCTCTATTTGCGCCTGCGCCACTTCCTCCTCGTCCTCCTCTATTTCCTCCTCTGGCAGATCCACCAGGGCCACCACGACTACCTGAACCCATGGATGCTTTTGGAGGTTCCTTATTTTTCCCTGTAGATTCTAGCAAATCCTTGTGTTTTTTAAACTCGCCTTCTTGAAGCTTCCGTTGTGAGTCCACTACTTTAAACATCTGATCCTTTGCCGAAATGAATATTTCCAATGGTACGGGTCTTTTTGGTGTGGATATCACATATATATCCTTTTGCTTAGTTCTTCCTACCCAGTTAGCAAACTCAAAGGTATTTGGGACTGTAGCAGAAAGTAAAACGTACTTAACGTGATCTGGCAACATAATAATTACTTCCTCCCAAACTACACCACGTTCAGCATCATTAACATAGTGGACTTCATCGAAGATTACAAACTCCACATCTCTGATAAGATCTGCACCTCTATAAAGCATTGAACGTAAAATCTCAGTTGTCATAATAAGACAGTTTGCCTCTGGGTTGATCTGGACATCACCAGTAATCAAACCAACATCAACATCCTTAAAATCTTCCTTGAAGTCTCTAAACTTCTGATTCGACAACGCTTTTATTGGTGAGGTGTAAATGGCCTTTGTCATATTTCTAGTAGCCATTGCAATGGCATATTCTGCAACAACAGTTTTACCAGCAGAAGTATGTGCAGCGACGAAGACGGAATCACCTTGTTCCAAGTGATAGACGGCTTCTTTTTGGAAGGTATCCAATTCAAAGGGCCATTCCCTTGCCATATTCGGTACTAATTCATCAAAATTTTCAATCTTATGATTAAGGTCTACAATGTGAGCCCAGTTACGCTTAACTTCCTTTTCGTGTTTCAAATTGCTCCTCATAGCGGAATAATCGATTGAAACAATACCATCGATCTCCTTGGAGTCAAATGGGACCTTCTCAGTATTATTAGATTCGTCTTGCTGTGGTTTCAGATTGTTCTTAATGGAATATTCATCTATCGACACATGTTCGTCTTCCCAATGTAATTCTTCGATTTTGGAAGGTAAATGATTCAAGATATCCTCGTCAGCTTCAGAATTGTTTCCAATGTCTAACCCCCTGGTAAAACCTTGTGGAATATCAAAGAGACCATACTCGTTCTTATGCAAAAATGTAGATTCATCGCTAGGAACAATGCCCTGTTGAGCTTTAGTAGTTATTCCACCAGGTTGGAACGGTAAGAAGCTTGTCTTACCTTTTATAGATTCAGTCTTGGAAGTATATTTCCTATTAATTGACAACGAGTTTCCAGAATTGGCATTGTCAATGTCTGCTAGACGTACTTCTTCACTGTAGCCTGTAATGCCACCTTCAATGCCAGATCGCTTAAAACGAAACTGGGTTCTGCTAATAGGTTTTGGGAAATTGAGTAAACCATCGAAGATCTTATCCTTTTGTATATCTGGAGATTCGTGAACCAAATCTAGAAGGTCCCAAGTTAATTCATTGGGAGGTTCAAGGAGTTCTTTCGTGAGATAAGTATAATCAACCAAGCTAGTATATGGATGATCAGTTATTGTATTGGGATCAACCAGCAAATCTTCAATAACAGGTGACATAATAGTTATTATCTTGCTGTGTTTCCTGATATTTGGATACGACTATCTTGAACCGGGTCTATCTATAATCGTTTCAAAGTACCCTTATATTCATCAAGAGGCCTTCAAAAAGTTTCGCTCAGTGCTAATCGAAAGGTCGTGCGCAAAGCTATTTCACAGTGCAACTTACAAGGGCCCTCAGATGAAGAATGGAAGGGACACTCAACTTCCAACAAACAAAGATACCAGATAGTGTTAGGTTAAGCTCACTGTAAATGTCGCTCTGCAAGATTAGATTACAAGAGGAGAGAAAACAATGGAGAAAGGACCATCCCTTTGGGTTCTTTGCCAAACCTGCTAAAGCCAGTGATGGTTCGCTTGATTTAACAAACTGGACTGCTGGAATACCTGGTAAGCAAAATACATTATGGGCCGATGCTGTCTTTCCAATTAGTGTGACGTTCCCTGAAGACTATCCTTCCAAACCACCCAAAGTCAGATTTCCAGCTGGCTTCTACCATCCTAACGTCTACCCAAGTGGAACCATATGCCTTTCCATATTAAATGAAGAACAAGATTGGAGACCTGCTATTACTTTAAAGCAGATTGTGTTGGGTATTCAAGAATTATTGGATACTCCCAATCCAGACTCACCTGCCCAGGAACCTGCTTGGAAAGCATTTTCCAAGGATAAACAAATGTACGAGAAGAAGGTGAGGGAGCAATCAAAGAAGTACGCTACAGCTACATAGTGGGCATCGAATGTTAGTGGACATTTGAGGAAAGTGTGTATGTGATTAGAGGCACGAAGAATGCCCATGTTCTGACTTGTTTAGCTACATTGAGAGCCCCTAGGAGATATAGCTTCACTAGAACTATACTGTTATTGTTATTACTGTTGCTTTGTTGCTATGTTGTTTCGTTGGCCAACAGACACTTACACACAGAGTAGATTTCCTGGACTCCCTAGTAAGAAAACAAACTAGACATCCTGAAAATCCATCGAGCCTTTCTAGTATTACTAGTTTTACTTATTACTATCCAATGAGTATATGTGTATAATACCTAATTAATAGAACAATGACAAATGAGTTTACAAAGAGTAAGCCAACTCTAAACGGTTATACTTGTGAGCTAGAAACCCATTCACTATCCTTGATTAAGTCCCTGCTTTTAGAGATAGAAGTACCTGACTCTAATTCTCCTAACTGAGATGTTCCCTTTTCCTTGTAGGTAGAAACAGCCGGAATGTCGGCCTTGATTCTACTTACTAACGTCAGATATGCCCTTGGTTCCAACTTAATCAACGTATGCAAAGGAATCGACATCCAAGGAGATTCTTCTTGTGGAACATTCATGAAATATGCATATAGACATCTCAACACAGCCTGATGGGTGATGATTAGGATATTTTCTTGTCTTTCCAATTCCATAATAATGGGTTCCAATCTAATCACTATATCTCTGTAAGACTCACCCCCTCGGTACCGATATTCATACTTATTATCATCACGAGCTTTAAAGTCTTCTGGAAACTTCTCTTCAATTTCTTCGTAGGTCATACCATCGCATTCTCCGGCATCCAACTCGTCCAATGCCTTCCATTGCAATTTTTTCTTGTATGGCAAGAATGAGGCTGTTTGTTGAGTTCTCTTCAATGTTGAGGTCCACACAGTTAATGGAGTATCTCTCATTTCTTCTCCAAGAGACTGAAGTACCAATTCAGGCAATTTTTTAGCATAACGCCAACCACGTTCCAGCAAGCTGATATCTCCACCGATTTGACCAGTTAAATTAAATTCCGATTCACCATGTCTTGAAAGCCAAATTTGTCTTGGTTTAATATGTAAATTCATGACATAGTAAACAATACGGGATTCCAAGTAGCTTTCGATTCGATTCAATATTATTTGTTCATTGACATTGACCAATTTAATAAAGGTTAATTCTGAATCTTTTACTTCATTCATGGATTCGTATTTTTCTTCATAGTATTTGATTCTTTGTAAGAAATCCAGGGTAGCGAATTCGTGATTTGTATTGATATAATCTGGCGAGGTTGTCTTCACATCCAATATATTTTGTAAAATCAATTCATCATCATTACACCAACTTTCCAAGAACATTGGCTCGATAGAGTTCTCTCTGCACAACTTCAATATGTAGTCCCTGCGGTCTCTTGTCAGGTTTGTTGCATCTAATATCCCAACAACCCCATTCTCTTCAACAAACCATTTCATCATGTCAACGGTAGCTGCGTCGATGGCATCTCTTCTATAACTAAGGCCAAGTTCATTGGAAGGATCGAAGAAATCAGCGGCAATCAGTTCCGTTGCAGGCACAATGTTTCGTCTGTACGAGCCAACATTGAAGCATTTGGAGTTTATCAGGAGCCACAGCAAGTATCTAACAATCTTCTGTGCAATAAGTGATTTACCACGAGCAGGGAGTCCCACCATCACCACGCATACTCTTACGTTCTCCACATGGGAAATCGAATAAACAGGCATCTAATGTGTTGATCAGTGAAGTTACAGTGTAATACACAATGAATCCTCTCAGCGTGGTTATGTCGTAGAAAGCTGTTGGAAGGAGGTAGCAAGGAAAGTTAAAAAATCTCCAGCTTTTAATTTTAAGGCTAGTTGTCGTACAATTTGGAAATTGACAACTGGGGAAACAAAATCGACAAAAGGATTAACTACGGGGAAATGTTCTTAAGGCCTTTCATAGTATAAGAAGAAGCAATTTCGCCAGGGAACGCATACTTCATGAGAGGTTAACAATCACAACACAACTGCCGTTTGCTTGTCTAATCAGATGCCCATTTACCAAATCGGTCAGTAAGGTCGTCTACTGTCAAACTGACGAATAAGAAACACTAATTGCTCTCTTATGTCAACTCTTCAAATTGGGGTTATCCAAGGCATGTCGTAAAATATTTTGCGACATACCGCGCTTGAAATTTGCGTACAACAAAATTTTCTGAGCATGAAATGCAAGAGTTAAGTGACATAGGAAAAAGGGGCATTAGACTAGACATTGAAGTTGGTAGTTGATATAGAAAAACAAGCGATACGCTGAAATGAGAAGGATTTTTAACAGGCCAGGAAGTCTGAATAGCCCGAGCAACCAGAATCAGGCTGCTCCCCAAGGCAGTGGCAATGTTTCGAAAGGTGATAATTCCCCCAGAAACAGCACGAGTACCAATGAATCGAGAGAGTCGCTTGATGATTTACAGCCCATGTTTGAAGAGAGCAGAAGAAGAGGAAGTAACTCAATAGCAAAAACATCTGGAGAGGGCTCAAGTTTTTTCACAAATGATCCCAACCTTAATATGAATCCGAGAATCAGCGATAGTAAACCTTCGTCGTTGTTCACCAGGGAATCTGATTACATGGGAAAGTCAATATTCTCAAGAAGTAGAAAGACTTTCTCTACAAAGCAATCTTCGTACAATTCTACGCTGGATACAAAACAACACACTCCTCCTTCTACGTTTGCCCTGCAAGCTTTGCAGATTTTGTCCCTTCAAGATGAGCTGGGACGTGGAGATGACGAAAAATCACCCTTTCATACGCTTTCAGATAAGCTCATACAAGTGTACGATGACTTAGCGTACATTATGAATCAGTTCAACAACTCCTCAATCAATTTGACCACAGCTGTTGTGAATTCTATCGACTGTTTCAAGAATTTCACTGCTATCGTTGAAAAGTTCGAGGATGTCGAATGGAACTTCACTGCTTACAATAATTCTTCAGTACGGAAGATTATAAAGATCTATTTACATTTTTATGATAATTTGTTGAGTGAAGAGGTTTACATCAAGTTGAAGTTACTTTTGGTGAAGAATTTCAATGATTTTGCTCAAACCTTAAATTCAAAGGACGATTCGCAATATTACAATTCTTCCAACCAGTTCCAATTCCAAACTATTGTCAAACCTAAGAACTTTGCTATTGGAAATAATGATGGTAGGGCTCTACCAAATGAAAATGTCCTAGTAAGGATTATAGATAAGATTTCAAACACAAATATCTCGGTGAAGGAACAGAACGGTTCTTTTATTGCTCCTATTGCAAGAGGTATTAGTGCAAACTTGAACATTTTGTGCCTTTACTTCGGATACCCTAATCCTTCAGAGTATCATAAGAAATTGGTCAAGAGTCTCAATGGATTGTACGACGATATTCATATTATCATTACAAAGAACCAAATTGAGTTGGCAAGTACAGATGTTGTCCCGCCGGGTCTCTTGTCCTCCTCACAAGCGCCAGCACAAGGATCGAATGCGATTTCAAAGTTGGCGAGCTTATATTCCATGAAAGATAACAAGTCTAAATTGAAGGGCAAACAAATTTCGCAGCCTATCTTGCAGCAACCTATGCCAGAGCAACCTTCTTCGTCTCAAGCAACTAGATTTAAATTACCTTTCCGTATACCTACTGACCCAGAAAGTCCTCCTATTTCACTTTCGCTTTCTATAGAGAACTCAACAAGAACTTCAGGGACAATGGGTGGTTATATTTACCCTATAATCGACTCCAAAAAAGAACCACACTTGGAATCATATTCCAATTCAAAGTTCGCTATTTCCTGTGGCCATGTTTGTTTAGATGCTACTTCAGGAACTGCTACCACTACAGAATATCCACACGTTTCTGCACCTTCATCGGTCTTGATTTGTCTTTATAAGCAAGCATTGTCTACACAATATCACAAGGTTTTGAATGGTAGACAAGATGATTACTTTGTTGCAGAGCTGGCAGCGGCATATGGATCTGTAATTAAACAAGTTGAAGAAATGTTCCCAATGAAAAGAGTGAAAGTTGTCGATCCAAAGACTAAACAAGAAAAATATGAATATAGGAATTTGCCCGCTAACAGGTTTGGGCAAATTATATGGGGAGAAAGAGCATTGATTAACTCGAAGAAAGAAGGCACACAAAAATTATCTGACTTGGCTATTATCAAGGTGAACAAAGCCTTGAAATGCGATCAGAACTATTTGGGTGACGATGTTCCTTTCAACGAGTTCGACCCTGCCTTGATGTTTGACAACTTGTATGTCAGGGCTGTTATCAATTTGCAAAGACAGTCTCCGAAGACTTTAGATTTGGACATCGACGAGGTTGATTCCCAAATATCAGATAAACCCCAGGAATCATATAATGGGATATCTGTTTTTAAGTTTGGTTCCACAACGAAGTACACTAGAGGAAATCTTAACGGAATCAAGTTGGTTTACTGGCTTGATGGGGCTATCCACTCCTCCGAGTTTATCGTTAATTCTATTGAAAACAATGCTAGTTTTGCCGCAGGCGGTGATAGTGGTTCTTGGGTTTTGACTAAGTTGGAAGATATAGAACCGCAATCTAAAGGTCTAGGTGTTCTAGGAATGCTCCACCTGTATGATGGTGAATTCAAACAGTTTGGTCTTTTCACTCCGATGTGTGAGATCTTAGAAAGATTGGAAGATGTCACTGGAATTAAATGGGGAGTCGTTGGTGTTACTCCTGAAAAGAGCAGTGATGGCAAAGATGATGAAGATGATGATTTAGGTAGTATAGATTCTGGGTTTACCAGCGATGATAGTGGAGTAGATTAGCTGTGATCTGGAGTTATGGCAAGCTCGGAGTGTATCATTCAACCTTAGCTTTAACTCAAAATATAAAATGCATGTATGACTGTAGGTTACGACAGTTTTAACTGAAGGTATGGATCCAAAATGATGATTGCACTAACTTTTGGGCAAAAGACAAAATGCACTGGGACTGAAAAAATCATTGGCAAGCACTTTGATAAGAATCAACCCAATCACTAAATATGTCAGGAAACGGGGGGAAAGCCCTAATGATCGTTGCTGTCTCCGTGTTGAGTTGGTACTCAGGGGTTAAGTTCTGGAAACCTCTAGTTGTCGAACATCTTAGAGAAGATGGTATATTAAGAACAGACATGGATTTTGAAGTTGAGGATGTTACTCAACCTCAATCTTGGGATGATATAAAACACCAGGTCAAGACTGTTATACATCCTGATAAGCAGGAAGAATGGAATAGAATAAGGAATTTGGAGAAGCAAAGGAATTTGGAAGCAAACTTAAAGTTGATCGATCAATTGACAAAGGAGAAGCAAGAAGAAGGGACAAAGAAATAAGGATCAGTGGAAGTGCCAAAGCTTCCAGAAGCGAAGAACTGATGAAGAAAATGGGATCAGAAACTATAGGATCCAGACTTATGTGGAATCAAATAGTATACATATAGACAATGAAGCTCGAAACGTGGATCTTTCTATCAATGATGCTTGTACTGTTGAGAAGCTCATGGAATAGCAGTAGAGCCCAAATTCCTTGTAGAGACAGAATATCATAGAAATAAAATCAAACTCAAGTGAATTAAGAACAATTTAAATAGCTATCACTCTAAGTTCCACTAAAGTTCTCCACATTTCACGATTTTACTCACTTCCATAGTACTGACTGGCTGGAATTTTTCACGATGTTCCAGACCTTGCGTCAGAAATTTTATTGAATAAAAATTTCCTTCAGCTCATCTCAAGTTCCAGATTACATAGATATATAATGGGAAAGCTTAAGAAAAGAAGTAAGAACAACAGGTCGAGGGTGAATCCCATCAAGGGGAAAGAAGCTGACGACAAGAATGAAAATACAAGACAAACAAAGATCTTGCCATTAATTGAAAAATTACAGAGCTCCATCGCAAACAATAGACTGATGGCTCTCGGGGCTATCACTGTTTTGGCAGAGGATCCTCGTATGAGACAAATGTTATTAAAGGAGAAATTGGTCAGCATCATAATGGAACTGTGCTTGAATGATTCCAGTGATGAAATTGTGGTTGAGTCGTTTGGCCTCTTGAGAAACTTGGGTATAGAGGAAGGCTATGAGGTCTTGATTCATTATTGGAGATCAGGTATCTGGACTAGTATCGAAACTGCAATCAAAAAGATTGAAAAATCTTATAAATTCTTAATTGAAAATAACAATCCAGTTGACAAAGACAAGTCTAAGTTGCAATTATTGTTTGACTTCACGGAAAACATCTTATCATTAATTGTTACTCTTGCGTGTGGATCGGAAGAATTATTTGCCCAAGTTCTAACTAAGATCGACCCTATTTTACTATTCGTCAATAGTTTGATTAGAAACCAAATTAGTACTGGCTCTTTCAAGGTCTCGAATCAATTAATGATCGCATTGGTTGAATTCATATATGAATTTTCAATTGAATCAAATGAGTTTATTGAAAAGGCAAACTTTGACTATGCTTCAGTCCAAAAGTATTTAAAGATTACCCCTACAATCTCAAATACATCCTCAGGCCTTCTCATTCAATTGTACCTTGAGGGTATAAAGTTCAATAACTTGGAAGTTGCTGGCCAGAGAGTACCAGTGGTTGAATCATTGAGCAATACCTCCAATGCTCTTGCCTCCGTAAATTTAGCTCAATTAAAGGAGAACATCATTAAATTCGCAAGCCCAGATAATGCAAAGCCAATCGTGAGAGATGACTCTACGATTATTAAAGAGTTGAATAAGGATACCAAAGAAAAGAATCAAACCAAGCATGAGTTATCTTCAATAGAAACATCCTTAGATGTACTTAGTTCCTTATTGGAGTATAGTGCCAGCGAAGAACAAGATATCTTGGTTTTGGCCAAAGAGAAGGTTTATGACGTCGTTCTTGCGTTAATTCAATTTGAAGTGAGCAACAATAATGTGTTATCCTTATTGAACAAAATGCTTGTTACAATGAATAACTTCATATGGTTATTGAACGAAAAGAATGTTCAAGAATTTGATAGCAGTGACTTATGGAATTTATTAGCTCAATTGAACACTTCCGATTTGGAAGCTCAAAGAAACACTTTAAGCATAATGAATGGTTGCTTCAGGTTGTATGATTACTCTTCAAGCTGTGGTTCTTTGGTAGATCCTTTGATTGCAAGAGCAATTGCCATTCAAGATTTCGATGACGAAGACAACCTTAGATTGTACCTAACTATTGTTGAATTGTTGGGTCTCATAACAGCTAAAGTTGATAACTTGAATGTAGCCACCAGCGTTGGCCCATTCCTCATAAAAAGTGTGGAGCATTTCTTACTTAAGACAGATCCACTAGGTGTTGAAATTGTCTTGCTCTGCCTTGATTCAATTTACGATATCTTTGGTGGAGATAATGTAGAGTACAACCAACTATACATTTCGGACAGTTATAATGCCAAACTTGTTGAAATTGAAGCACAATTGAAGGTGGTTTACAAGAAGATTGACAAAAACAAGTACGCCAACTTGAAGATGAAGGCAGAAGAAGTTTGGAATAACTTGGGTAGGTTCATTGATTATAAAAAGTCAGAATAGTGTATATTAATGAATAGAAATATAAACCTTATAGGTTTGAAACATCCTTCACCTCTCACGAAGTAACAATCCTATTCAAATAAAGAATGAAATAGGAATTCTCTGCAGTTCACTTTATTTTTCAAAAATGGGCAACTCAAGACTTCAAGAAAAGAGTGTTTTGCGGAGAGGAGATGTTTCCTCAGTTCAATTTGCAAACTGGCCGGCAGTAGGCTATTTAAAAAGGTAGAATCAATAACAAGTGCCCCGTTGAAGGATGTCACTCGCGCGAGGCAGTTATATTCCTTAATGGGCTAGAACCATGCGGTGGTCTATATTTCTTTCTTTCAGAGTACTCCCTATTGAAGAAACGATTTTGAATCACCTGTTCTGCTTCAGTAAGTCTAATCTTTGGCAGTTCCACCTCTCCCAAGACAAAATTAACAGGTACTCTTATCGTTTCTTCTTCCGAGTGCTCTATATCTACTGAATTCTCGTTCAAAGGTGTTTCCTCCGTATTGCCTCTCAATATCACCTTTTTGCTGTGTTCGTAGGATTGTTCGAAAGCGTCTTGGTTGTCGATCTGGTACTCAATATTTTCAGAGACATGCAACCAGAAAGAAGATTGGTACTCAACTATGCACGGGACTAACTCTTCTTCATCTCGTTGTATTCCCTTTGGTTCACTTTCCGAAGGGTTGCATGCAATCCCATAGCTTTGCAGCGGTCTTCTGCTTCTTCGTCTTTTGTGGACATAAGGTTTCTTGCTTAGTCTATTATTCAATGCCTTCATAATCTGGTCGTCTGTTCGAGTAGTTGTTATTGGCGGCGAGTCGTATGACTTAGATTTATGAGTCAACTCCTTTATCATGGATTTGTTGCTTGAGTCAATGATTTTTGACTTGGTTTTTGCAATAGCGATTGTCGGCTTGGAGTTCGCAAACTTCGGTTTGTTCTTAACATCAACGATACCTGGTCCACTAATCACCTCGCTAAACGTATGTTTGCTCTTCGAACCAGTAATTGCAGCATTTATGTTGTTATGGGGAATACTTATCTGAGATCTAAAATGATGGTTGTCTACCCAAGTCTCAAGCTCCGTGGAACAAGGTGGCTCCAAGAACATACTAACCAATGATTTGAATTCAAGGACTATGAGAGCGAGGTACCAATTTCCAAATATGATGCACACACAAGTTGCTAGTTTCTAATTCAATATCAACTATGTTGTCCCAGCTTCAGCCACAACCTGAGCCTTCGACAAGTGACTTGAAAGTATATTTAAAATAAAATCTTAAGGACTTTGAACTCCCCCTTCCGATGTTTTCCGCTGTTTTCTCCTCGCCTTGATTTTGTGGTTCCCATTTTGGGAAATGTTCTGTCTGTGACGTAATGCAGGTAAGCCAACTGCAATTTATAAATACGAGGTAGGCGAGAAGCACATTTACGAGGTGCATATCAAAGGGTATAGCGATTGAGGAAGGGAATTCAAGTTGAAAGAGGCAGATTGGGGGCAATTGTTGTTTATTACATTGTTAGGATAAAATGATTGCATATTGGACTTGAAATACCTCAGACATTATGTTCTATCAGTGTCCATGTAGCAAGAGTATACTGTCAGACCTGAAAAGTTGCAAATATCCGAAGTATAGTGACGAGGGGAAGTGCCTCGAATCAGGTACTTCAGTTTCTGTAAATACGCAAACATGGGGTGTCTCACCATTCTCCTTGAAATTACAGGCCATATCGGGCGGTTGTTCGATAAATTGGATCTTATTGTGGCAAATACACTGTCTTCAACGGTGAGTTGCGGATTAATGTAGATTCATTAGATGTGAGTTCAATGTAACTCGGCAATGGGAAGGCGACGTTGAAAGATATCTAGAATGTTCATGGGGGTACTGGAAACAATTGTATTTCATACCGTGAGTTTACCCAGAAACTAACGATAAGTGCACCATATTGCCGTTTCCGATTTCGTATCGACCCCAAAGGAGCAAGCAGGTTCTCAATTAAGTCATTATCCATGGCATAGGGTCGTCACAGTCTTTGGAGTTCTATGATTTTGATTTTATCTTCACTTTCTAATAATTCAGCAAAGGTATCTGTCTTCTAAATCAACCATTTAGCATTATGCTGGCAGCTTCTTAACATTATCCATATTCCTGTACTCTACCTTCCACCATCAATGCCTCCCAAGGCTTATTCTTCAGCGATGTGTCTTATCAGTATTCTCTAGTAATAGTGTTTTCATTACTCTATTGAGAGACAAAACGATTTTCACAGCATCCCTTTCACGAAAGCTTCGAACAAAATTTACCTTCCAAGTCATTTTGGTACATCTTCAAGGATATGCGACAATGCATTATTAAATGCACTTCGTATCGCATAACTTGACGGCTCTGAAACAATGTCTGGATAATGCTTCTTAAGCTCATCTATGAAATGCTTCACATTCATCAATGAGGAGTCATTTCCTTCTATGTCCAAATCTATGATTAAATCAATCTGAGAATCTGGAAGAACGGTTGGATCTACCCGTTGAAGCGACTTGATAAAGGTTCGCATCACCATCGTTGAGAATCCCGCTTTGCTTACGTATTTGATGGTCCGATGATTATCTCCACGGCTTTTGGTTCTTCTGAAAGTTATATCCCATAGCTTTCTATTATTGAGGGAGCTCTTGATGAAATTCAATGCTATGAATTTTAGCTGTACATCTTCCACAATGTACTTAGTCTGCAACCCATTAAATTCAGCGAATAACTGCGCTCTGTTCTTGAACTCAGAGTTATTCTTATATATCATGACGAGATCCAGCGTTTTTAACAGTTTCAAGCATATCCTCACCAACAGCTTCTTCTTTGTCTTACTGATATTATCATTCTCCACATGAGTCCAGGATGGAGACAAGTTGGCCAAGGTCCGAAAGGTAGTCGTTTTGCCGCATGAAATAGTGGCTATCGGGATGATAACGTATTTCACCTTCATTAACCAAAATTGAAATGGCTAGCTAAGGCAATGGGGTTGCAAGGAATGAGTTTTGGTTTTACATTAAGATATGTTTCAAGCAAATTTCAAAAAGTCGTATATTTTGTGATCTCATCTAAGTGGTAGCAAGTTTTGCTCAACACACAGTTGTCTACATAACGGACACTCAGGGTGTTCTCTTATCCAATCTACGATACATGCCCAGCAGAATATGTGCCCACAGTTTGCAGCAGATGGGTTCGTCATCATTGACAAACAGAGCATACAAGTTCGGGAGTTCTCCGGGATATATGGAAGTTGTTTTGAATCCTCAAGATCGATAGCAATGCTGGTGTTCGACTTTAACTGTTCGATGTCTGAAATTAACAGATTATCCTTGGACCTTGGAATCTCTTGGACGGATTCTCTGTCTGTATAACCTTTTAACAGAATCAAACTCTTAACAGCATATTGCAACAAGATAATACCACCAAGTAAAGAATAGTTCCCAGCACGATGTAAATCCTTGTCACCCTTATTATGGCCAAAAGCATAACGCATGCCAAAGATCCTCTTTGAAAGAGAGTAGAACTCTCCCTTGAAGTAAAAAAGTGCAATATGGATGTTGAGAATAGTATCAAGAATCTTATGATACGAACTAAGGAACTTTAAAGTATTCGCTCGGAGTCCTCCTTCTTTCGGTATTGAGTCCTCATCCTTAGGTCGGTACTTCTTGACGAACCTTGAGACAATGTATGGTATAAGTGCATACGATAGAATGAAGCCTATTCGTTGACCCAATCGAGGTAATCTTGTACCCGACTTATGGACATAGATTAAATCAACATACTCTTCACCAAGGGTACGAGCACCCAAAAACGTGGTTAGAATGAGGTATAATGATTTGGTGAATACCGTTATTTCTTCGGGCCACGAATTAATGAATCGTTGACCCTTCAAGAACTGTAAGACTTCTTGGAACTGGTTTCTATAAGATGACTCAAAGTACGCATCTTTCTGATGGGCCCTGACTTTAAGAGTTAGTAAATTGAAATCTAAATATCAAAATCAAAAACCATTGTTATCACGTACCAATTGTTGCTGCATCAGCAAATGGTAATGCCCTATCGTTCACTTTGGACATGATGGTGTAGTTATAGAGGGTAGGCTTTTGCTTGACCGAGTTCAATCATGAAAAATGGAGTAAACGCAAATGTCGTTGGGAGGGGAATATCATAATGTCGCAATATGGTAAACAAGAATGGAATAACACGAGGTGAAGGGTATGTAGATTTGAAGGAGTTGAAGAGGTAGGAACGTATTGAGTATGTTAATGGGCGGAGACAAAGTAGTTGGAGATATTTTTTGCAAGATTCTTATTTGCCTAATGTTTGGAAAGATTCTTGGAAATTTTGTATTGGCTGCAAATTTGAACCCTCTTCAGAGGGTTTATATCTGCTCAGTCCGTTCTAATGCATTCGACTGATCACCAATACAGATAGATCCTCGTTGTCCATTCGTCAAAGCGAAACTTTTGGGATATGGGCACACTTTCGTTTCTGCAAGAAGGCAAAGTAGATGTGGAGGCACTTTGGTTAATTGAAAACTGGAAGTACTTTTGGTGGCTAAAAGGATTAAGCCAACTACTTGAAGTTAGGGTCACCATGATCTTATCAATCTATGCTTTACCGCTCTCATAACCACTATTATCAATCGTCACTGCTGTTGATCTATCATTGCCTTGACCAACATTCTCAACCTACTTTTACAATTAGCTCGTCTACCCATGGGTATCTTCCTTTTATACTTACAACTATGATTCGGTCTACGCAACTCGGTCTGCACATCTCGGTCTGCACATCTCGGTCTGCACATCTCGGTCTGCACATCTCCTCCCTCTCTACACTCATTATCTTCCTTTTTTTATATTATCTGAAATATAAATCAAACACTTGAAACAATGTGAAAATAGCGGCTTTGCCCTTGATATCTTCAGCTCAGGTATAAATCTTGCTCAAATGCATATGAATATTCGTAATGTTAAATATTCTGACTGAAAGAGGTAGCACCTTTCCATATACTCCAGTTGAAGTACACGGAAATCACTCCACTTTCAGTACAAACACCACCCGTTGCTTAATCCAACTTGGCAATCAAAGACTCCAAAGCCTTACCAAAGTCCAAGTTTGGATCTTCCCAGTTGATAGAACCGGAGGCGGCGGTAGCAGCCACTGGTGGGTTCAATTTGGCGTATTCAGCCTTGGCTTGCTTGATCAACTTCTCTTCTTGCTTCCATTTGGCTAAGGATTGCTTTTGTTCTTCAGCAGTACTCAAGTTGTGTCTGTGGATAGCACCGTAGGCAATACCAGCACCCAAGGCACTGTATCTCAACACATTGAAAGTAGACATCGTGTGTGTGGTTATGGGAAAGGAAGAGTCGCTGTACCTGTTTTCTACGTCTGAATTTTTTTTCACGTTTGGCTTCCAAAATAGATGCGCAATTCTCATTGGTTGAGGCCGAATGTGGTGGAGTCCCAATAAAGATCCTGGTTCCCTGTATATAGCAGGGCCAAAGTTCATTTGAAACGAAATTTATTCAAGATGCACAGAGTAGTTCCATACGTAGTTGTGCTCATTGTTGCTATGTTACTGTCGTTAGTTACCAAGCATGGATCTGAGATTTATCGCAATGGTGTTAAGAGTGGGATGTTTGGAGTTGCAAGCGTGGTTTCGTCTGCAACCAACTCCTCATTGAAAGCCAGTGGCAGCATATCCATGTTGACTGCAACCACAGTGAGCTCCAAAAGATACTTTAGTATCACATCGCCATTCAAGGGCTCGGGATCATCGAGCTCGTCAGGGTCGGGGTCGGGGTCTTCCAATTCCTCAAGCTCTTCATCCTCCGGTTCTTCTCCATCTGGCTCCACTTCTAGTGGTCCACTGGGTGTGTCTACATCTGCTGCAAATAACTTTGATGGGTCTTTCCAAAGCTTTTCTCAATACACAATAGCAGTGGCATTCCAACCAAAGGACAGAGAAGAATCGAACTTATTCAAGAAAAAGCATAACAAACCAAGTCCGGCATTGGCCTCCATCACCGGAGAGGACAACTTGTTTGTGTCGAAGCAACTGGAATCAGGCTATATTGCTATTGGTGTCGCTGATGGTGTGGGTGGATGGTCGGAAGCAGGGTATGATTCCTCTGCTATTTCTCGAGAGTTGTGTAAATCAATTAGGGAAAATTTTGAGAACTCTACAGATCATGGTGCTTCCGCTACCCCAAAGGACTTATTGACTAGATCATTCCTGCAAATCATGGATTCACCAAAGGTTGAGATCGGAGGAACTACTGCATGCCTTGGAATATTGACCCCAGACTATAAGTTGAAGGTTGCCAATTTAGGTGATTCATGGTGTGGTCTCTTCAGAGATTACACATTGATCAATGAAACAAACTTCCAAACCCATAACTTCAACACTCCTTACCAGCTAGCCAAGATTCCAAGACTAATTCTTAAACAGGCTGAACAGGAGGGAAGAAGATATATCATTGATTTGCCACTGGTGGCTGATGAATATACTTGGGATTTGAAGAGTGGTGATCTTATCATGTTCGCAACCGATGGGGTAACTGATAATGTTATCCCAAAAGACATTGAAAACTTCTTAAGAGATCAACTAGATGATAGAAAGGATCCAGATCTACTCTTGGGTGCCACTGCCAGCCAATTTGTTAAAGAGGTAGTGAAGGTGTCAAAAGATTCGAATTTCCCAAGTGCATTTGCCCAAGAATTGTCTCGTTTAACTGGTCAGAAGTACCTCGGAGGCAAAGAAGATGACATTACTGTGGTCTTGGTGAAGGTAAAGTAAAGTAGAATTATTGTTAGAAATAGTTGTAAATCTATGAAGAAAGATATGGTATTATTAGAGGGTATATGCAACAGGAGTGTACCAAAGAAATATAGCGAATACTTATCGGAGATGAAATGAAAAGGAAAACAAAGACTTCTTAGATTGAGTAGGAGACACAAATTACATTTAGCGTGTGTGAACTTTATCTAAATCATTGGCAATCCCAACTATCGACTTACCACTGATTCGATTTTGATTCTCAAAATTAGCTGCGATAAAATTCGTGTGATTTAATAGCTTTAGCTAACAGAACCTAGATCGTATAGAATAGAGTATGGTAGAATGAGCTCACACTCCCACTTGAACCCAACACGTATATTGGGCTCGCCGTTCAAGTCTCCAGTACGTGTTACGAATAACACCGCTGGTAACTTGTTTAGTGGTAGTAGTCCTACTCCTATTCGAAAGAGCTCAATCCTAGATCAAACTCATGATATCCATGAATTTGATTCCATTGACGCTCAAGACGTCAAGGCTACTCATGTTGATGACGCTGGTGGCGCTGAAAAAGAACTAATATGCCCCCTCTGCAATGAAGGGATGATAAATTTGTATCAATTGAACCAACACATCGATGACGTTCATAATTTGGAACTGCAAACTGATGGAAGCGAAGTTTTCAATGGAGGCAGAGGTATTAGTGGACCTAATACATCCAATTACAAACAAAGGGACGCTCTAGATGATACAAATTATGGGGATGTCTCTGCTACTTCATACTCTTCAATAACTGACAATTCCCTTACAAAACTCCTTAACAACGATTTCATTAATACTGATATTAAGAAATGGTTTCTGCATAAGGTCATAGAAGGTGAATCGCTCCTGCAATCTCCTCAAAAGAGGAAGACTATGAATCTTGATCTATTTGATAACAATCGAGGTTTTAGTTTGAGTGATGGCCAGAAATCTCCTACTCCAACACTGTCAGCGTTTTCAGCGTCCAGATCAGCCACGACGTCCCCTAGTAAGTCAAATAATAGAATTTCTAGAGCTCATTGGAAACATCTTTCGTCTGGTAATACGTGCACAATAGATGGGTGTGACAAGATTTTAAGTGTAAAAAATGGTTTCGTCAATTGTCGAAAATGTGGCCTTCTATCCTGTAATGAACATTCGGTTTATAAAGTCAGATTAATGAACTCAAAAAGTTTGCAAATACCAGAATATGATACCACTTCAAACGGGGTATGGTCACGATGTTGTAAGGATTGCTATTACAACAAGCCAGATATTATTGCAGGCACCCAGGTGAACCATATAGATCTTACTAAAGAATTTGCTAGCAAAAGAAAACAGGGCAACGAGGACAAGCAATTGAAACGCAATCAAATAATCAAACGATTCATCAAACTAACAAATCAGTTGGTTGAAGAACAAAGAGATCAATCCTGGTTCATATCCCGTGCGATGGTGTCTCATAATGAATGGACCGTAAAAGACAATTGCAATATTTGCTTTGTTCAATTTAATATTCTTGTGAGGAGACACCATTGCCGACTATGCGGAGAATCAGTGTGCGATGACACTTATGGTGAGCGACAGAACTGCTCTATCATGGTTCCACTAGGTAGGTTGCTCAGCATATTACCACACTTGAGATACTCAGAAGATGTTCGTCAGGATTTTAAATCGATTGTAAACAATGACAGAATTAAATTTCGATGTTGCATTAATTGCAAGAACTTGCTACTATACGATTGGAAATTGAGTAACAAGATCCTGGAAGATCCAACCTCAGTGGAAATTTTCCAGTTGTACGATACGTTGCTCATATTAAAGGAACAAATTGGTTTGCTAATTTCAAAATTCGAACAAATTCTTGCATCCTCCGACGAGCTAACAATAACCAAACATAGAAGCAAATTGATTAAAGGATTAAAGGAGTTTGAAAACTTGGTTCTACTTCTAAAACTGCGCTTTTTTACTAGCGGTGCGGTAAAGCTTGCAGTTCTACCTCAATATCAACTGCATCAACAAATATTGCTCAACATGTACCAGGGGCTTATAGAATTCTTACAAGAAAACTTTCTTCGATTTAAGTTATTGAACGATCAATTCCAAGACCTTGAAGTTGAAAAAATGAAGGAAATAGAAAGCAAGAAGGCAATAGAACCTACTGTTCTGGAAAGCAAGGCTTCTCTTACAAAGAAACAAATAAGAGAATTAAGAGAACAGTTAATGGTCATGAACGAGCAGAAGTTCTTGGTAGAACAGATTATCCAAGATAACATCAAGTTAAGAAAATTTGAAGAATTGTACTCACTCACCGAAAATAAAAATGAACTAAACGGTACTATTGCAGAGTTAGAGCGGAAACTAGGTGATTTTGGGTTTTAAAGGGAAATCATGTAATGCGATTAGTATATATTTTCCATTTTCATTTAGGTATATGCTTGTGTATATATAATCTTATTGTCTAATAAATAGTCGTTGTTTCATGAAATAATTGCAAAAGGATGAGTGAACATCTTTCTAAGAATTGGATTGAAGTTGTACTGTAAGTTTCAAGTAGTACCTCACTTGAGATCAGCTTTTTTTTTCAAGCTAGCCAGATCACTGTCAAACTGAGTGGTGAAGTCCACATGAGAATCCTGTTGCTCTAATGTAGGGTTACTATCGTTTGATACTTCATCTTGCTCAAGTAGATTTTCTTCGTCAGGCTTTATGTTTTCGGCCTCGATCCATTTTTTCATGAACTTGACCAACACTTGGGCAGTGATAACTTGCTCACTTTGGTACAAGACCAAAGGGACCAATAATAGCCCCAAGTTTGGGTTATTGTAGCCATATTGAGAGGTAACAAGGGAAACACCCAAAGCAGCTGTCTTTGCAGGACCACATAGCATAATCGCAACCGTATCACGTCTATCATAGTAAAAAGGTCTAAAGAACCAATAGGACCACCTGTATGCCTTGGATTCAGATCCTGTTGGAGGTATCCAAAACCATAACTTAACAAACCAAGGTCTTGCGTAAGCATAACTCATGGCAGTGAAGAACAAATAAATTCCAATATTGAAAAACACAAGGAATATGATGGAAACATGGGAGACCGAATTGAATGCATTTTGGGCAAAAGCAGTACAGAATGACGAGTACATAATCAACAACAACATGAACGAACCGATTTTACCCAAGTAAAACTTTGCACATACCCATTTTGTTTGCTTTGGGAATATGTTCTGGATAATTTGGCCTACAAACAAGGGAACAAAAACCGAAAGTCCCAATTGTTGCATGGTATGCTTGTACAAATCACCAATTGTAGAATCTACCTCCTGATGCCTAGGGTTACCAAATTCCCATTGACCAGTGAAGTACAACTGTAACAATGCAGGAGTGATGAAAGCACCAAGTAAATTTCCAATAAAGACTTCACAAAGGGTCAAGATATCGTTTCCATTAGCCAACTTAGTCATTACCACATTTGAAGACACGGTAGTTGGACATGCATGAGTGACGATCATTCCTACCAAGAGCCATTCACTTATAGCGTCATTATTCGCAGCTTTTATACCGGTAGCAATACCATAAATGATCAGCGAAGTGATAAGAAATGATAATGACAATACGGTGAAATGGGCTCTCCAATTAGCAGAATTCTTCACCAAATCCTTAGTTTGCATAGACAACCCAGAGATGAGGAAAATCACAGCAACTGCACCGTACCCGATAGTATATTCAGCTCTTATCATACCTTCTTGTTTGGCAAACTGTGGCCAAAACCGAGCTAGCACGATGAATATGGCCAAGCCGACAAAGAACCATTGGGCTATTACAAAGTCGAGAACTTTCTTTGCTCTCTCTTTTAATTTCATGGGCATGCTGAATGTATGAGTGTATGTATTATGTTGTTGAGTGGATGTTCAGAATGTGGATGTTGCAAGCTTTATATAGTTTCAATTGGCATTGCGAATCGTAATTAAGATAATATACTGCAAAAGGAATTCGATATCGCTCGGAAGCACATATCCGACCGTTTACTATGAGAAAAGTCACGTGCCATCGATCCGGTTCCGGATCTTATTTTTCACAAGTTGCTGAGGTACTGGATGTGCCTGAAGAAGAAGGACGGGAGGGATCAGGTCCACAGCTAAGGGCATTGGCACATTGATGCAGCAGATGCAAAGGGTGTTGCATATTGTTTGGTTTAGAGCAGAAGTCCGAAGAGTTCAAGACACATGCTGTTACGCAGGGACGGACTTGACTAACAGGCCAAGAAAATGATATTGGAAGAAACTTGAGAATATACACGGCTTCTGTTTCAGGTTAATTGATCATTTCTTCTTCATATGGCATCTCATGTTGGTCCAACTGTAGTTTACTGTTAGCCAAAGGAGATTGCACAGTAAATGCTGTATCTGGGCATTATATGGCCGTATTTCACTTTTGTCACCTATTGTTGGGTCATCTAATTAACGTAAAACTTGAAGAAAGCCGCTTATTAAGTCTATATGTCAAACAGGTCAGTTCAGTAGCCATAAAACACACTCTCTTGTAGGGCTGTCTAGTTTTTTTCATAGGTGCCATATCTGCAATATGGATTGGATTCACTTTCAATGGAAAATGTTTCCAAAGATGAAGCAAATCCAGATTATGTTCAGTAAGGTACTTGGGAAGACCATTCCCATTTTCCAGCTGTCAAGGACGAATTGAGATACTTGAGAGAATACCAGTCTGTCAGAGCTTAACACGGCCCACCTTCAGTTCTTTCACTCCCCCTAATTTGCAGCCGTTTCGTGTCCAAATATCGCACAAAAATTACTGTATCTCAGATAGGCAGAATCATAACAAACTGCTAAACAATGAAATTTTAGCGAAACATCATTAACTTCGAAGTCAAAGTCAAAGAAGAGGACATTACGAACGAAGGCCAAGGTTAACAAGGAACTAATACCAAACCATATCAGCACTTTCGCACTTCCAGTAAATACAATGGCACTCGATACTCCCTCGTTCGTGAATAACTTCTGGAGCAATGATATTGGGTTTAAGACAATCCAAACAAAGGTTAAACATTCACTTATAACCCTTCAAGAGTTGCTTGATTACTATCAAGAACGCATATTGATCGAGAAAGAGTTCAACAAGAAACTAAGCAAGCTAAACAGCAGAATCACACTAGGTTCCCATGAGACTGGAACCTTGAAAATCTCCCTTGATAAATTGCTGTACGAGAACGGTCAAACCGTCAAAAACTCAAACAAGTTCACCAAATCCGTGTCTCAGGTAAATCATGATAAGTTGGCGGATTTCATACTGATCTACACTAAATCAATAAACAAGATCCTCCATCATATCAGCAAGATTATGGTGAAGAAAGCAGAGGCCCTCAAAGAACTAGAGTCTCATAAGGAAAGATATAAACTGGATTCTCAAACCTACAAGTCCTTACAATTGTGCATGCAAACCACCTGGGGGAAGGAATTGGAGAAGTACGAACAGAAGTTTGCCAAGGTTGTTCAATCCTTGCAACAATCTAAAAAGAACTACCAATTGAGTTTGATAACCTACAATGAATTGAATGGGATATTTGTCCGGGATTGGTCGATTGCATTACAGGATATTTACAAGATGGAAATTGAAAAGATTCAATGTGTTAAAGTGAATTGCTTCAGTTATTGCAACCATATTGCTACGTTATGCGTTGATAATGACCAAAGTGTTGACTTTGCCCGATCCGTATTTGCTCAAATCCAACCACAACGGGACTTGCAAGACTTTGCCGATAACTTTGGCTCAGGTAATAAGATAGCTTCTGATCCCCAATTTATTGACTACATGAGTGGTTTTGATGATGATAGTATCTCTGTGAGCTATAACCTGGCGCAGGTAGATTTACCAGACTACCAACCAGTTCTATCCAAACAATACTCTCAAAGGAACTCTCCAAAGAAGCAGGATCTGCAGCAAACAATTATACAGGTTCCACAGCAAATACCCCAGCATGTTACATATCAACAGCTTCCTGCGCAAAACTATCCAGCGACTCCTAACATTAAGCACTTACCGCATGTTGTTTTAGCTCCTCCAGAAACTTCCAGTATACCCAAGACCCCATCTCCGACAAGAAAAGCACCACATGATTTAGATCCAAGACATGCAGCCAGTGGATCAGCTTATTCTTCTTCTGCTGAAGATCTTTTTGAGAAGGATCTCAAATCAAGTACGGGATCCAATTATTCCAACCCTACCAATTACTCATCGAATTCTGAACGTCATTGGGCCTCTCCTAGACGCAAAGAGAAGCAATTGAGTGAAGTCCAAGAGAAAATCAACATGAAATCTAAGGAACAACCAACGGTGAAACCCAATGTAGCTTTACTACCACCAAAGGAACAAACTATGCCTATTATGAAAGATTTCTCTATAGACTTCATTGCAAAGGCTTTGGAAGACTTGAATTCAGGAGGAAATGGTGACGTTTCGCAGTACAGAAGGTCTGTTCGTCGGGCAAAGGAAAGAGAAAGAGAACTAGAAGATGAACAAACAGCAAAGACAGCTCCAACAACTCCTCGTGTTAAATCACAATCTGATTATGTGAATGATCGTAGTGAAATTGCTACACGTTATGAATCCATTTCGTTTACTCCAAGAGAAGCACACCAGATACAATCCCAGGGACGTCATCAGAGATCGAAATCAATGTTAGATTTTGATGATTCTGGTGCCACAACCATAATAAAACCACAACAGATGAATTACAAACGAGGGACATCTCTCTCAAGAAGCCCGACTAAGTCATATAATAACCTAAACTCTCTAGCTACGAGTTGTTTAACGCCTGTGACGAACAGACCGTACGTAACCAAGGCCAAAGCAAGATACTCGTACAAGCCACAACACCATGGAGAGCTATTCTTCAAAAAAGGATTTGAAATGTACGTTATACACAAGCAGGAAGACCACTGGTTTCTCTGTGAATTGTCACGTGGATCAGGAGACTCCGAGGGCTTGGTAGGGTTGGTACCGGGCAATTACTTGGTCGAAGGTGATGATATCTTCTGAAAGCATACGAAGAATACTATGCCACGTGAAATTATGTAAGCAGCTTTAATAAATACGAAATTTTAGTAATGAAATCGATTAGCAAAGGAATACGGAGTTTTGATGAACAAGAGCATGAGGATAGTGAAGCCATTGGGTAAATGTATCGTGGATAAGCCATATTCAATTCGAAACTTGCCTCCCTTAATAATTGGAGGGGCCGTTTTCAACACCCAATATTCAGATGATCCATTTAGTTTGCCAGCCAAAGAGATCATTCAGTTGGCCTTCGAAAATGGATTGAACGCCCTTGACACGAGTCCATACTATGGGCCCTCGGAGGAAATTGTTGGTGCTGCTTTGAGAGAAGTGGATTTCACCAGAGATCAGTATTATATTTGTACTAAAGCTGGAAGAGTTCAATTGGATGAATTTGACTATTCCCGTAAGAATGTTCGTTATTCTGTCAATCGTTCTTGCCAACGCTTAGGTACAACGTACTTGGATTTGGTATATATGCATGATATTGAGTTTGTTCCAGTACCCCAAATCTTAGAAGCTTTGCGTGAATTGAAGCAATTGAAGGATGACGGGATTGTTAAGAATATTGGGATCTCAGGATATCATGTTGACTTGTTGTACGAAGTTGCTCTTAAATGTCATAAAGACATTGAGATTGGATCATTAGATGCCATATTGTCATATTCAAATGGATGTATTCAAAACACAAGATTGTTTGATATATATGATAAACTCTCTAGTGAATGCGGAATCACCAAGTTGATGAACGGGTCCATTTTAAGTATGTCGTTACTTAGATCCGCTTCCACATTGGATTTCCACCCTGCTCCTGCTTCCTTGAAAAATGCAGTTGCCAAGGTTGCAGCTGATTTACTTAAAGATGAAAAGGTTGAATTGGCTGACTTATCCGTTGATTTTGCCATTAAGAAGTGGCTATTTGACACCAAGAAGCAAGAAGAAGGGCAAGATAAAGGCGAATTACTGTGGAATAAGGATACTTCTATTGTCTTGGGAGTGAACACTATTGATCAATTGAAGGATGCTATTGCATCTTATTGGAAGGTCAAGACTGATCATGTTTCAAATGCTCTGGAGCAGATTCTTTTTGATAAAGTGAAGGTTTCTCTTGGAGATCATTATGATGAGACTTGGGAGAGTGGTATCAAGAGGTGATACGATTGCTTTAGAGTAGTAGCTACGAAACACATAGATGAATAGACATAGACTGTGTGATTTGGTAGCGCATCCAATATGTGTAAGATCAATAAAGCAGAAAATTGTATGGAGATTTCAAAGAGGAATAGAAATACCGTAAGATGGCGTACAAGCGGAGTTTCAGTAAAGTGGCAGCTAAAAACACAGCCAGCACTGGTGATTCTTCTAATGAATCTGTAATTCAGCTCGACAAGAAGAAGCAAGTTACGGTTCGCAAGTTCAATGGAGTGAACTTGGTAGATTTACGCGAGTACTATGTTGATAAAGAGTCAGGCAAGAAAATGCCAGGAAAGAAGGGAATTTCGTTGACAGAGGAGGTCTGGTCCAAGTTATTAGACTCGACTGGAGAAATACAAGATGCTTTGGATGCATTGAATGGGAAAGAGGGAGCACCGTTGAAGAAGGCTAAAGTGGAAAACGCAGTCAAGGAGGAAGAGGAGGTAGAAGAGAATGTGAATAAAGAGGAATTGAATGTTGAGATAGAGAATAAGGGCTAAAAGAAACTAGCGACGTCATCAAATGAGTAGAAGAGCCCCCACTATGAGCTTAACTAAAATCTTAACTAGTTTGAGTAGAGTCCTCCATGTACACTTTAAGTTCAATGCAAGTCAAGTTCTTGCAACTCTTTATCAACAAGTTAACAAATAGGACCAAGTGATACAATTAACTCCCTCAAATAAAGCTACTTCTCTTAATCCATTCATATAATGTGTCTCGCATACTGTAAAATACGTTTCTTCTGCAAACATGAGATTGATCTTGTAGTTGATCCGTGGTTCCTCTAGTGATTCTACTTCAAAATACAATAATAATTTTCCCAAACCCAACAAAACGTAGTAGGCCCTTCTTGGTATCGCGTCCCATGATCCTTAGTATGGAATACGACTCTTGTTGACTCACAGACTCTTATTTATTCAATTGTTCACGTCCTCCTAGCAAGAAATTTCGTAGGAACTTTTTCTTCAGCAACCTCAAATCCCTTGCAGAAAATTGAATCAACTTTATGATTAGAGTTGCTTGACTTCTTCACGAAATTCCTTTAATCGATAGGCTTAAGGTAGTTGCTGATAGTTAAAACATCATGGCCAAACCTAAGAGCAAGAACAACAAAAATAGAAACGCAAGAAAGAGGAAGCAAGCCTTTGGGGCTGCTAACATCAATACAGATAATGGCACCTCTCTTAATGATCAAGACAATAGATTGAGTATGAACTCCTCTCCGATCGAACAGCATCGTCTCAATCAACTTCAAAACCATGGACGACTTCAGCACCACAACAGTCGCTCCAATAATATCGGCAATGGTCTGCTTTCGGATAACGAGGTTGAGGCTGTATTTAATGGTATTCGAGACGAAACGTATTCTGGAGCCTTTATTGATCATAGGCTATTTGACCAATCGTCCAAGTCTAATCGTCAGACTAAGAGAATTGTTGGCTCCCCCCTGGGAAAACATCGTACTGGGGAAACATCATTCTCTAGAAGGAAGCTGTCTCAACTGCTAAGTGATTCAAATCAACTTCCACTAACTAATAGAAACTTGAAGTTTTTATTGCATCAGAAGCCACCCCGGAGCAACTATACTGAAAGACAATATGGCTCGATTGCATTGGATATGGACAAGTATACTGATGAGCAAAGGAAATTAGCTCGTGCTCACTCAGGCCAATTCAAAAGTGAAGACGAAAGAGGCTACGCCGCAGAAGAAGACGATGATGATTCAGATGCTGACGTGCATGGATCCATAAACTCACTTGAGTTCGGAGGCTCGAACCCATCAAGTGACCATTCAAGTGATTCAACGTCTTTGGATGACGTTTGTTTCCCTGATTATTATGATGACTTGGGTGTTGTGCATTACAGGGATAAATTTCAATGGCCTGACCTTAAGATCTTGGAAGAATTCGTTGAGGAAGAATTGGAAGAAGCGTATCTTGAGCAGCAAGAGTATTATGCTCAACAAGACCAACAACAAGTCAGTTTTGCCAACAATGTTAATTTCCAGCATCCAGTTGCACGCAAGGTTAAGTCAGGTACATCAAAGGTTTCTCCCGTTGTATCACCAAATACGGAAATGTCTCCTTTTACTTCTCCCAAAGACTCTCCTCATGAACCCAGAGACGATACTCCTTTGCTTCAAAACTATCAAATTAATGAAGTTGAATCTATGGCTCTGGTTAATGACGACTCCATTCGAGTCAGACCTACACCCATTCAACCTTGGGAGAAATCAAAGGAACAAATTCCAACAATTTTGAAAAATCACTTACAACATAAAAAGCAGCGAGGAGATGCTTGCCGTTTTACGTACTTCAGAGAAGATTTAGAAAAGACTATACACTCGCCCACAATAAGTGGGTTGATTGCTGGTGAAGAAGGTGATGTCAACGTTAATGATGGAAGTGAAGATCTTGGAGACTTTGTATCAGAAGAGGCCAACAAATCTGAAGCTGTTGATATTCGAGAGGCCTCGCCAGACACAGAGGGTGCAGTGGATGATGGAGTATATTCTAAACTTCAGAACCTTTTTCAACCACATGCCTACTCAACTCGCCTCTCTCGTTCTCCTTCCACGTATAGTGTTGGAAACGTACTTACGCCTCCTCATATTCAGATAGACTCAGGTAACAACTCAGTTCAGAATAGCACCAACGTGCTTTCTCCCTTAAGTAAGTTGCAAAATACCTTGAAGGAAGGAGAAACTGTTTCAGCAAGTACGCGCCCACCCACCATCAATGGTGAACCCAAGGAACCACAACCAGTTGTTGCAGATTCCCCACTTACTCCTTTTTGGCTTGATGTTCTTGACCCAACTGAAGAAGAAATGAAGGTCTTGTCGAAGACCTTTGGTATTCACCCTTTGACCACAGAAGATATTTTCTTAGGGGAAGCTCGTGAAAAAGTTGAATTGTTCAAATCCTACTACTTCATCTGTTTCACATCGTTTGACATTGTTTATGAGAGGCGTAAGCAACGTGCAAAGGAACATGAGAAGAAGCTAAACAAATTGCACGAAATGTACGAAAATGCTGGTACATCTTCATCAAATGGTGATGACAACAGTAGCATTTTTGGGACACCCGAACGCAAATCAAAGATTTGGAGTTATTTCAAAAACATGGTAAGTGGAAGATCTAAGCCAAGCAACCTAAACCGTCGTTCAACTTTTGATTCCTCCTTCATCCAATCGAAGGAATCGAGGTCAAACAGCTCAAAGAGACAGAAAAAAATAAGAGAAGGTGAATTGCAACCTTTGAACATGTACATGATTGTTTTCAAGGATGCAGTAATCACTTTCCACTTCTCGCCAACTCCACATCCAATCAATGTGCGGAGACGTGCTCGTTTGCTCAGGGATTATCTCACTGTCAGCTCAGACTGGATCTGTTATGCGTTGGTTGATGATATTACGGATTCGTTTGCTCCAATGATAGAGAGTATTGAAGAGGAAGTCAACCAAATTGAAGATGCAATATTAAAAATGCATTCTGGAGACACTGATCTGGATGAAACAGATTCCGAACCCGATACAGACTCTGAGTGTGATCGTGAATCTCTTCACAAAAGTAGGCAAAGGCCCAAGATGGGAGGAAGTGCTGGACTCGGCAACACAGATAGCAACGTCTTCTTCAGGAGACTGCGCCTGAAATCTACCGTTGAGCATGGTGCGATCCGATCTAGATTCACATACTTGAAGTCCAACTCCACGAAAAGTGGTGGGTCTCGAAAGAGTAGTAAATCTTCCAAATCCACTGCATCGAAGATCATTGGGTGGAAGCGTAAGGGAGATATGTTGCGTCGTATTGGAGAATGTCGAAAGAGAGTGATGTCCGTGTTGAGATTGCTTGGAACCAAGGCCGATGTGATACGTGCATTCAGTAAGAGATTCAGCGAAGGATTATACGAGGTAAATGCCCGACAAACCCTGAGAAGTGAGATTGGGATGTATTTGGGAGATATCCAAGATCATATTGTCACTATGGTTCAATCATTAAACCACTATGAAAAATTGCTTGCAAGGTTTCATTCCAACTACTTAGCCCAAATCAATATTGATATGACCAAGGTTAATAACGATACGAACGACGTCTTAGGGAAAATCACTATCTTGGGTACCATTGTATTACCTATTAATGTTGTTACTGGGCTCTGGGGTATGAATTGTATTGTTCCTGGGCAAGATGTTGAAGGCTTGACGTGGTTCTATGGCATTGTATTAAGTATGTGCTTCTTCAGTATATTTGCCTACAACTATGCCAAAAGGGTCACCGGGTTGTGATGCATAGAGTACATAATATATGTCTAATATATGAGACGTTTTGTAGTTGATCAGTTGTCGAAAATATACAACAGGTAGTTGGGAAATACTGGCTGTACACGAAATGAATATAAATGGCTACAACCGCTACTCAGCAGCTGGTATAACAACTGGATATACATAAACACACATATGCCTGCCTGGAATACACTAACTGTAATGAACCGTGAAGCGTGAACAGTGCACACCAAATTCGAATGGTTGCAAAGAATGTCGTGTCCCCTGCGGAGGAGCAAGTGAAATTTGAAGTTGATGCAAAAATCTGTTGTAGGGGCAAAGTAAAAGACAACGAATACCATCAAGTCACTTGAGAACCGTATCTAACTTAAGCGCATCATCACATAAAGAGTTAGTCAATTCAAGATGAGTATTCAAATGTCACTTGTCTTTGGAGCGTTGGTCTCGCAAATGATCGGACTTGTTGTGTTGCTTTTACCTCTTCCCTACCCTGTGAGAAAGAAGATCGTTGGTTTAACATACGTGTTGGAGAAGTCACAACATTGCAGGATTGGGGTAGCCTTCAGTGTTTTACTTTTAGGTTTGCAATTCGTTGATTGTCTCAACAGGTTGAAAAGATATAGCACTTCGACTCCAGCTGATTTCTTGTCAAACGAAAGGTTGGCTAGCAAATTCTATGCCCAAAGAAATCTCTACCTTACAGGTGCTGTTTTGTATTTGCAAGTGGCAATTGCAACGGTAGTTTCGATTATAAGGAAGATGGTTGTAAAAGAAGCCGATTTCAGGAAACTTAAGGTCAATTCGAATAAGAAGGCAGCAGAAGATCATGAAAGTGAAGTCGTTAAGTATAAGCAATTGATCAAATTGAAAGATCAAGATATTGCCACTTACAAGAAGCAATTGGAAGGTTTGCATGCTGCTTATAATGATTTGAGTCCAGAGAATGATAACAAGGCTCATAAGAAAGATGATTAGCAAGATATGGTGATATGATCGTCTTTATATTTTGATTTGCACCTTCAAGTGCTTTGGCCACAACATCCCTACATATGAATTAACAGCAGTTCCCTATTACTTCAATACACGTTATTCAAGTACGAAAGTAATTTAATATATAGAAAAGAGTAAAACAACATTGAAATAAAAATAGCAATAGCAAAAGCAAATTGAAAAAACATACAATAGTACTAAGTTTTTGGTGATAAGTGTTACATCAAGCAGCATGACCACTGTAGTTACCACTTACCAAATGTCTAACAGCAGATATCTCTTGAGAGTCGTTGTTGACATTTAGGATGGTTGCAAAATGAGTTGATGGTTCATCGATTTGAAATTTCAATTGCACTCCACTCTCGTGTTCAGAACCAGTGCCCTTGGTTAAGAAACGGGCAATGATCTTCTCTTCAGTTGGGTGGCTACCTCCACCCAATACTAATGGTTCAGTGTATCTCCAAGTAATTCTATTTGTTTCAATGTTGAAACTACCTACTGGTTTCAGTGAAGCAGAAGTAGTCACTACATCACGCTTTAAGGCAGCACTAACAACTAAGTTTTGCAACACAAGTGGAGCTGAGTTGTATTGAGTAGAGTTCAACTTCAAGTTGATCATTAAACTCGACTGATGAGGTTCATGTTTCCAAACGTGCTGAATCAAAATGGGCACCTCTTGTTCGCCTAACTTAACCAAATACTTCAACCCACCTAAGGTTTTTGATGTGATCAAGGAAGGGTTCACCTTATAGTTATCTGTACTAATTTTCTCAACAAATGATGGGTTCAAGATAACTTTATCAAATTTATCTGGAATTCTCAACAAAATGGATTCTTGTGCATTTGCAACATCATAGTTAGCTGGGTTATAGTTGAAGGCAACTTCACCAATAATTTGAGACTTAATCAATTTGCCGTCTTTGAAGCTAGTGTTGATAACTTCGCTGACCGAAGAGTTTAAGCCTTCCAGTTCATCCCCAGTTGAGCCATTGAAATGTTTGAAGTATTCATTATGTTTTAATAACCCTGTGTCTTGTTGTGAGACAAATGCCGAAGCTGAGCCAAAACTGGTTGTACTGTTGCCGGCATTTTCAGCGGCAGCTCCACCAAATGGCTGGAAAACAGAATCACGAGCATTGGGCAAGTTGTGGAACATCTGCGAATGAACTTCCTTTCTATTTCTAGTTTGATTGGCATCTGTGTGATGAACAACCTTTCTAGAAGGAGGTGGCGGTGGTGGCGCATGCTGAATAGAGTTCAGTCCTGGAGAGATAGTTGGGTCTGGGAATGTTGATGAGTTTTCATTTTCTGGAATGGCTGATTCTTGAATAGAAAAATTAGATACACCGCCCACAAATTGATTTTGTTGTCTTGGAGTGATATTATCGGACACCGATGAAGCTAAAGTTGAGCCTTCGCCAGATAAGAGTGTATTAAAAGAAGGATCAGTTTGTGTAGAAGTAGGAAATGCAGGAGTTCCTTCAGTTGAAGCGTAATTTGCATCTGGATTCAAAGTTCTTTCTTGGGATGTACCGAAGAGGAAGGTTGGGTCATTGCTCGACTGTGGTTTTACGCTGTCTTGAGCTAAGTTGTGCTTTTGCAACATAGATAATTCACGTTCACCTTCGAGGTTTTGAGGTTCTTCTTCGTCAGCGGAAGTGGTGTCTGAGTCAGATTCGTTATACTTTACAACATTAGGAGAATCTATTGCAAGGCTTTGGTTGAAGTTCAGCGACTCAACAGTTGGTGTAATTGGTGGCACGAACGAACCGGATTGTGCTGGAATTTTTGCAGACTGTGAGCTGACAACAGCGGGCACAGGAGTGAGTGGAGTTCCTGAAGGATCACCAAATGGAGATGGTTTGGTGTAGTAACCTGGAATAGGGAAACTCAGATGAGGAGCAGTATATGACGCAGCAGAAGACTGTCTGTCAGACTGTGCCAACGAAGAATTTGGATATTGATGTTGTCTCTGTTGGTTTGGTGGTGCCTGTTGCATTTGTTGGTCATATTGGAGAGGAGAATCTGGTTGGTGAGACCTTTGAGCAGGAGGAGCTTGATATTGAGGAATTGAAGTCAGTTGGGAAGTTTGTTGAGTAGCAGCACTCGACTTTCTTCCGAATGAACGATCCCTCGAAAGGTTATGATGTGGTGGGAAGATTGGACTTTGCAGAGGTAATTGATTCGAAGAACTAGTAGAGACTGATTCAGTTTCTGCAATGGCATCATTTGAGAAGTTTGAGGACGGGCTGAAGTTGTTAGACTGCTTCTTCTTACGTCCAAAGATAGAGCCTACCTTTGATTTCAAAGAGGAAGGCTTTTTAGCATTGCTATTGGAATGAGTTGAGTCGACGGATTGAGTATCGTTTTTGTTTGGGAAAACACTTAATCTCTTATGTTTTGAAGAGCCAATTAGAGGAGACTTTGAGGGAACTGGAGGGGACATGGAAGAATTCAATTGTTGCTGTTGTTGCTTTACTTGGTTATTAAGGAACAGGTCTGAACCAGAAGGTTTGAACTCAGTTCTTTGCAAATAGTCCAAATAAAAGTTCAATTCGTCAGGCAATTTGAAATTGTTCAATAAATACTTTGTAGAACCTTCATTAATTTGTAAATCTTTAGTCAATCTGTCATGATGTGTAGAGAGGAAGTTAAAGATAACATCAAAGGTCAATTGAATTTCAAAAGTTTTGTAACTTTCCAAACTTGCAAAGGAGGCAGGGGCCTTGTAATTCCAATCCAATTCTACGTCCGAAGGAAGGTCTCTGCCAGGCATTCTGTGACTGAGTTCTTTTAATTCTTGACTATTAATCATCAATTCCGATAATCTAACGTCTTTTTCAACAGCATCAATCAACGGAGCCAAGATCTGTCTTCTGACTGTTCGATCAACTTGTTCCAAGTTCTTGATTTCGTTATGAACAGAATCCAAGGTTAGGTTCCAATAACGGGGGAAGTTACTATATTCACCTTGAAATTGTTCTGCGGTGAATATCTTAGCACCTTGTTCCACCAATTTCTTCAAGTTATTGTTGTGGGCCCTAATTGCATGAGAGTATTCACTGAACCATTTAGTTAAATCGTCATTAATCAATTTCGTCGAGGCATTCAATGAGCTAGGAAGTATAAGAGCAGCTTGTTGAGGAGTCTTTGTTGTCAAGATAGCGGTCGAAAAGTCGAGTCCAAGGTTGGCTGGGTTGCCCTTGGGAACTCCACTGTTATAAGATCCATTATTTGGATTGGGTGCAGCACTTGTGCTGGGATTGGAATCGGCCATTGTGTCTTTGAGTAAAAAGGATTCAATTGGCAACACTATTTACTGGCTATCTTGATGAATTGATCTTCTCACAGCCGCAAGAGTGAAGGAATAACTGCTTTGAAAGGACTTGGATGAATTTTAGTTTGAAATTTCGTTCTCACTCCCACTCACGGGGGTCTAGATCGTTTTAGGGACCAATAATAGGAGACAAAATGTGGATGAAATATAGTAGACAGAAGCACGAGTACGTCAACTTGTTAGATGGCTAAAGATGGTTACTGAAGCTTGAATGGATGTTAACAAAGGTTAGTGGTGTTTAACCGGGTCCAATGGTGCTTCAGGAAGGTACCTGAAGGAAATGATTGGACTTGTGGCACTTGTGTTCGCACATGTGGATGGGATCAGATGAATTGTTGACACTGAGTGATGCTTTAGAGTGATTGACATGGTTATTGAAATTATGAGAATGCAGATGCCTTTTTACAAATGATTGACGTGATTAGATCAAAATATATGATTGAAATCTACCTCGAAAGACTTGTGAGAGTATTGAGTTAGCAGAACAGAATCATACCTTCAATGGACACTACCATGTAATAGTCATATTTCACACATTAGTGCTGGTTTAACAGCAAGATTCAAAAGATATAATAAAGAAAGGAAACTAAATAAGATTATTTCAAGGATGAAGCATACCTTTTAGAATACCAGCATCTTAGAAGATTGCTAAATCCATCGCATAGTTTGCTGTTTAGATGAAAAGCGCTAAGGCAGCGACAACACCACCGACAGAACCAACCATCCTTGGGAGGTTGTCGTTACCCATATTAGCGATTGCAACGGTGGGTACGGTAGAAGCAGAAACGGAGGAAGATGCAGCAGCAGATGAAGCAGCGGAGGAGGATGCAGCAGCAGATGAAGCAGCGGAGGAGGATGCAGCAGTAGTTGGGGCAGGTCTATTAGAGGTAATGGCGGAGGTAGCATCTGGAGAAGAGGTGGTAACAGCTAAAGCAGAAGAGGTAGAAGCTGGGATGGTGTTAGTGTTATCGGAAGACTTAGCAGCACTGGTAGGTTTGGAGGAAGTGGTGGCTTGAGTAGAAGTAGCTTGGGCAGCAGCAGCGGCCACAAAACTGGAGGAAACATCAGCTAAAAGGTACCAGTATGGTTCACCAACACCTGCAGAAGAACAGGCGGAAGAACCAACAGATGCCGCGACGGAAACGTCAACACCTGCTGGACAACCGTCAATAATACATTGGGCCAATGGAGAACCCCAGTTGGACATGACGCAGAGACATCCAACATCCCAGTATGGACATGGAGTGTTTGAGGTGGAACCGTGAGATACAAGACAGCTTTGGGCACAAGATGGCATGGCATCGTAAACCTTGTCAGCGAAACCGTTAATGGTAGCAGTCTTGATGACACTTGGGTAAGTGGCATATGGATTGTCTGCGGCCATTGCGAGGGCAGCGGAAAGAACTGCAGATGCAGTGAAAGTTGAAAATCTCATTTTAAGCTAATACCGAGTGTGGACTGACTGATGAATAATACTAGGGAATGGGCATAATGAACAGCCATTTGACTTTCATATATACTTAGAAGATTGTGCCAGGTTGCATCCATATTGAGATTTTCGTTTGTATCCGCGATCGGGAATTAACAACGTTATTTTGGAACGCAAGTATATGGACTTGATTGTGCCATCACCATATTATCATAATAATCAGATTAAGCAAAATGCCCTAAATTATGATCGGCACGCCTTGCTATTTCTTGTCCGAATAGTTATACTTTGTGGCTATATTTGGTATAGCATGTGGTATGCAGTGAGCCGATACCTCCACTTTTCGAACTGCCATTGAGTTTTGGAACCATGACTAAAGAGCTATTAACATTGAGAGAGAAATTCGCCTGCAGAGGTAATTGAAAAAAGGTATAGACTGATGTATATACGCTGAGGAATAATCAACATTCCTGGGCTTCGTCACCTTCCTTTGCTTGGATTTTCCAATCCTTCAACAACTACTTGGTAAAGCATCCAATTTTCAAAGGGTTTCTCGTGGTTGAAGCATCTGTTTCATTGTTGAAACGCCCATAGACCCATCCGAATAAGGAAGAATACCATTTTCGACTATTCTGCTTCTCTCACTATATTTCTCATTAGCAATGGCTCAATATCACAAAAGGCTTTAATCTTATGCGGGGTGCTCATTAGGTCTTGGGACTATAAAGATCTTTTAGATAAAAAACAACTCACTTTCCGATAGCTTACACAAAACGGTGTTGCGACACAAGCGTGAGTGAATAAAAAATAATATAAAGCGGAGTCGGACGAAACGATGTTGTATATCCTTTCACCTTCAACAAGCAGTGCCCAGATATTCATTTACTGTTGCGCTGCAATTGCTTCATTTAGAGAGCGGTGCCAAAGGTCTTCTACAGTCGGCATATATCCGATAGTCGTTGCTTCTGAAAACGTGAGAGTAAACAGGAAATATTCTTGTACACTCTACTTGTTTAGACTTGGTTGGGCTAAAAACAAAGTCACAAACAGGATGATGGACTTAACGGTATTTTTCAAGTCCGCCAAACCTCAAGTGTTTAGTGGTCCCAAGTAAAAACTTCAACTTCAATTTCAAGGTTTATCCTTGGAGGACCCATTAGTATTCCGAAGACAGGGTGCTGGATGATAATCAGAGGGTTGACGGAGATACCGAGTAGAAGCAGAACTGATAGTACAAAGGTGGGGGAATAATGTGTTGAGCTAGTCTAGTCAGGTCCTTTAAGGTCTTGATAGACTTCAAGGCCTTATCGATATTCCATTTGAGATGATGAGGATTTTTGTTTAGAGGGGTCGGTATAGGCCAATTGAGTCTTATTATAGACATTCCTGTTGTTATTGTTGAAGTAATAAAGAAAATGCTGAAGTTATAGCGGTCGTTGTGTGAAATAAGACATGCGAGGAACCATTTAATTGGGATATTCGATTGGATTGTATAAATCTATTGATGAGTTATCGATTCCTAACCAATGGGGATATCGACTGAGCTTGGCTCGCTTAATGGAATTAAACTCTAGTTGGATAGTAGTATCCAATTGAATTGTTTTAACAATGTAACTCTACTGTCTTGAACTTCCCCAAAAATCGTATGAATATCACCACCTTGGTACATCCGCTTTAACTACATGTATCGAAGCATGCTTATTCATTAATTGGTCTTTAACTAATCTTAAAATCGTATTCAATCCTCAAAATATCTACATGGGATCTCCTAAAAACAACAAATTCACATTAGTCAATAAGAAGTGCATTCATAATTTTCGTATCTCTAAACAAACAAAGAAATCAAGTAGCCAGCAATTATGCTGAGAATACTGGAAGAAACTGCAGACATATCGCCTCTACTTGAGCTTGAGCTTGCAACAGAGGTAGAAGTGGATGCACTGGAAGACGCTTTTGATGATTCTGACGATGGCGAAAGCTTGGCAGTCGCAGACATAGAACTTGCGCTTGAATTTCCTGTTGAAGACACAGTTGATTCAACCGATGTAACGGAGGCACTGGCACCCACACTAGCCTCAGCAGAACCGGTGGCTGTTGGTTGGGAAGCATCATTGGTTGTATCAGCTTCCTTGGCAGCGACGGATAGTTCAGTTGAAATTGAAGCAGGCATCATCCAAGTACTTGCACCTACGCGGTCGCATAATGAGATGGCCAACAGGGTAGCAGAAACAACATTGTTACCAGCACAGTTTGCGGCGATACATTGACCAACTGCACCAGACCATTGAGGCATCACACAGAAACATCCAGTATCCCAGTATGGACATGGTGTATTCCCTGTACTGAACTTCACACATTCCTTTGCACAAGATGGAAGCAAATCATAAATAGGGTCTGCAAAACCATTAATACTGGCAGTTTTTGGGACTTTAGGGTAGGTTGCCCAGTTTTGAGCTAAGGTCACTGAAACCAAGGATAAAACAGTAAAAGTTTGGTAGTATAACATTTTGAATTGATATGGCCTAGTAGGCTAAGATTTTTCTTCATTTTCTATTTCAAGCGAAAATTATCAAACTAATATACTTTGCGTTAGGGACTCATTTTTAGTCTCTTGTTAATCAGATCCGTACGTCTTTATAATAGGTTATTATTGTCGGATTCATAAATAATATTGCAGCTACTATTTCTTAAGGGTCACTTTGCAGTCTTTTGCGACTCTTTTCACCATTTAATTACATTTTCATTGTACAAGCATCATTGTACAAGCTTGGCAAATCTTTTGGTAGACCGAAACGGACTACTGATGATGATTTCTTGGATCATTCGACCTGGTACACCGCAGGCTTATGTGGCCAAGGGGCTTTGAAGCTGCCCACACCCAGACTTTTATCCCATGATCTTGATGGTATCATGGTAAAAAATATGTAATCCAAACGACTTATGATCAACCAGTATGTTGTTTATTTGTTAGCTCTTTGTCTCCTTGCTATGAATCTTTTGGTTGTGACACTTCTTTGTGCCTCATGCATGGCATCAAAATCAATGCAGCCCAATGCGCAATTTCTCATTTCACATTAAGTTGGCACAGAAATTTATCTTTTCAATCAATGATGAAAAAGATTAACCTCACTTAGCCAATAACAGATCGTCCGTGAACGCAGAGAGAAGAGGCAAAATGCAAAAACGGCAGTGAAGATGACACAGAGCCCAAGCTTGGCCTTGGTAACAGTGATTTAACATATTACTCTCCACTTCAGAACCCCTTCCAGCCTTAGCTCTAGTTTATCTTCGGTATCAATATACAGATTTTCAGCCATTCCGATAACTCCATTGCAGAATCGAAATTTATGTTCGTTATGCTCATACTGTTTGCAAGACTATATTACCATTGGGTGATCTCGGCTAGCCAAAAAAATTATAAGCAGTTGTAATATCATAGCAACGATTAGTCGAAACAGTAATAATTTTTAATTGTAACATGGGTTCAACAATTCCATTTGAAGAGCAATATTTCGTCGAAAGGAACAGGAATGTCAAATACGGTTGGTTGTTATTTGGATTGTCCATGTTAACACTTGTCACCCATGGGGTCCTATTCCACTGGATTCCAAAATACCTTAGAACAAAGAGAACCAATGAAACCTTGAAGTATGTCCAATACTTTAAGTTCTTGAAGTACTGGGAACTCTGGACCAACTGCTTCAAGCTTCAAATAGGCCTGAAGACTTTCTACTACCAACCCAGCTTGATACTTGTAGGCTCCGTTTATCTCATGGCCTGCGGGATGTTCAGTTATGTTGAAACTATTGATTTGGACTACCAAGTCCAATCCTATATCATTGCAAAGAGAGTCCTGACTGTTGCAGTAGGTAACTTGCCAACTATCTTGGTAATGGTAGCTAAGAATGATGTTCTTGGTTGGGTTTCCGGTTTACAGCATGACAGACTTCATTTCATTCATAAATGGGTAGGAAGAACCATGTGGACAATGATCACAGTACACTTGATAATGACAATCAGATACTGGCTCGATCTAAATTTCCCTGTTATGTTGATCATCCCACCTCAAATCTTTGGTATGATTGGTTATGGATGTTTCTGCGGGTTGACTTGGCTAAGTAATAGAGCTATGAGAAGATGGGCTTTTGACTTCTTTTTGGGCCAGCACCGGGTTTTCAACTTTATCTTTTTACTCATGATTATCTTTCACAGTCCAACTTCCAAGATCATGGTGGTTATTGCGATTCATGTTCTCGTATTGGATAGGGTTGTATCACGTATATTTTCGTACATCCACAAGAGATATTCCCCAACAAGGGGGGTTTGTGAATTTGCAATCTTGGATGAAGATACTCTTTCAGTCACCATCCCAGTTCGAAATATCGGCTTTGCTTACCCGCAAAAGTGGTATAACTACTTCTTGCCTAAGTGTCGTGTTTGGAACGCTGGCCAACATATTTACCTCAATGTTGGTGATGTTAAATTCTTTCAATACCACCCATTTACCATCTGTTCTTTGAGTAAGACCGGTGAGATGAGATTGGTCATTAGGAAACAGCGAGGTTTCACCAAGAAGTTGATGGAGAAGTTATTCGAGATGCAAGAAGAAATCGATGCCACTAGGGAAATTTCAAGTGTCGATAGTATTACAGGAGAGACCGGTCCGGCCCCTTCCAATAAACAAGAAAAGACTTTACCTCAAAAGTGGATTGAAACGTTATTCAAGATGCAAGATAACGATGAAACGGCTGAAATGATTAAATCTTCAGATGAAAGTTTTACCAGCGAATCAGGTCAATTGGTTAAGAAAGAGAAGACAAAGGCACAGAAATGGATCCAGAAGATCTTATATCTGCAAAAGAACGAGGTTTTAACTTCTTCTTCTTCTTCTTCTTCAGATAGTATCACCAGTGACTCGTCACGTTTAAAGATGAAAGCCTCATTCCATGGACCATATGGAGCTAATTATCAACCGTTTATTCCATTTGACTATTCTTTATTCATCGGAGCTGGTTCAGGTGCTGCTTTTACCTTTCCAGTAGCGTTAGACTTGCTTAATCAAATCAAAGCCAAAGAGGAGATCAGTGATTACTTACATCGTCCGGTAGCACCTATCATACATATAGTATGGATTATTCGTAAGGAAGACAACATGAACTGGTTCAAAGATATCCTTGAGGAAATCAACAAGTACGTTGCCAATGGCAAAGCTAAATTGGACATTTATATAACCCAACAAGCTGGGCCCCTGTGTACTCTGCGTACTCTGTATGTTGCCCAATATACCAGCGATGACAATGCACAGTTCGAGAAAGTTTCAACACTGAAAACTGACAGCTTCGCCACAACTTCAGCCAGTTTGTCTGGAATTGAAAGTTACTCCACAACATCAAAGTATTTCTGTCGTCCAGAGGTGAGTGGCATAATTGCTGAAGCAGCTAGCATTTATACACAAGAGAGCAAGGGAATGTATAAGTCAATGGCTGTCGCAGCTTGCGGGCCTGATTTGCTCATGAATCAGATCAAGGTCGATTGTCAGGAGAACCGTAGGTTGCCTAACACGCCGGATATTTATTGCTATACCGAAGCATTCTAGTTATATACTTATGGGATTAGTTGTAGAAACTTGAAATAAATGCAATGGAAAATACCGTTTTCTTGTACGTGACGTAATCAATAGTCTAGCAAATTGGCCTATCACCAGTACAACTGTTAGATATTCTAGACTCGACTTGTTTTGGAGGAGAGAAAATACCTTTGCGCTAGCTAGATACGGTATTATTGATAACGGGATTCAGTGAGTTGTAGATGATACTGTTGATCTGAGTGTACGAGATTTGTATTCTATACAAATATTTATACTATTGGAAATATGTGATGGACTTGGGGAAAAGAAGAACGAAAATAGTGGGGTCTTACTCCAGTATTTATGGACTTTCTTCTAGTACGTATGTACTTTCTTCTAGTATTTATGGACTTTCTTCTAGTACGTAGGTACTTTCTTCTAGTACGTATGTACTTTCTTCTAGTACGTATGTACTTTCTTCTAGTACGTATGTACTTTCTTCTAGTACGTATGTACTTTCTTCTAGTACGTATGTACTTTCTTCTAGTACGTATGTACTTTCTTCTAGTATGCTAAGTTTCGCTTTAGTTCCTTGGCTAGCATTCAACTCTTACTTTCTCTTTAGGGAGCTTGTTATAAGCACACAATGGCCGCAGCATACGTTTAACAGTCATAGCTGCAACGCTTGCCAGACATACATATATGTTAACTTGTCTTGGTATTTGGGCTGTATGATAAACACTAGCACGGATTCCCTGCCCTCAGGATCTAATGGGGTCAAATGATAACCCGATCACGGTCACCTGCTTTCGGTATTTGCTAACAACAGATGCAACTTCACCTAAAAAGCTTACAAGTTATGTACAAGTTCGATACAAACAATTAATATATTAAAAACTAGGCACATGGTGTGAGAATAAGGGGAATCGGTAAAGAATCACTTCTTTTCAGAACTGGCAGTGTCTTCGAGACTAGCTGCTACGGAAGTACCTTCCAAGGCAGTTGGGTCTGGAATTGGTTCAGCTTTCTTAGCCTTTTTTGCACCAACCAAACCTCTCAACTTCGCGACTCTAGCTTCGGTAGAACGAATTGGCTCAAGAACATAAGCACCGTCGTCGTGGGAACGAGTGGTGTGTGTGATTCCGTCCATAGTGTTACCATGGAAGTCTTGGTTTTCTTCATCAGCATATGCGTACTCCCCAATTTGGGTCATATCAGTACCACATAACTCTTCATCTTCACTTAATCTTATTTTTAATTGAGGAACTAAGTTCATCAAGACCAAGAGAAGTGAGGTCACGACAAAACTATAGAGTCCAATGGAACAAGAACCTGCCAATTGGTAACCGACTTGTTTCCAGTGGTGGTTCATCCATCCACCAGCAATACGTGCTGCAGGGTCAGCAACGACAGAACCATCAGAAGCAGCCACGTAATCAGCAGCGAATAAACCAGTCAAGAATGAACCAACCATACCACCAATACCGTGAAGAGCAAAGACATCTAAACCATCATCGATTTGGAGAATTTCCTTCAAGTCGACAGCAAAGTTACAGATGATGGCTGGAACTACACCGAAGACAGGGGCAGTGTAAACTGGGACGAAACCAGCAGCTGGAGTGATACCAACAAGACCTGCAATTGCACCTACACAAAGACCAACAGCAGACCATTTACCACCGGTTCTGAACCAATCGACAAACATCCAAGTAAGACCACCACATGCGGCAGCAACGTTGGAGTTTACACAGGCGTACCAAGATCTGATGGAGGCGTTACCAGTGGAACCACCGTTGAAACCGAACCAACCAAACCAAAGGAACACGGTACCCATAACGATGGATGTAACGGAATGAGGCTTGTACTTTGGAACCTTACCAGTGATAAGAGGGTCGTTTCTCTTACCTAAGACAAGAGAGTAAGCTAAAGCAGCGAAACCCGAGTTTTCGTGGACTGGACCACCACCAGCGAAGTCAAGAGCTCCCAACTCGAACAACCAACCGTTACCACCCCAAGTCCAGTAAGCGATTGGGCAGTAGACAACGGTGAGCCACAAGAAGAGGAAAACCATCATTGGTCCTAAACGAGCACGTTCACAACCTGCACCTACCATTAAGATAGCGGTGGTTGCTGCAAACATACCTTGGTAGAAACAGAAAAGGATATCTGGGACGGAGGAAACGATTGAAGGAGCTCCAAAGACCTTCATCAAGGCAAAGTTATCTAAGTTGCCCAAGAATGGGGATGTGGATGTGTGGGTGAAAACCAATGAGTAACCCCAGAAGAACCATTGGAAAGCTGTCAAACAAGCAGCCATGATGGAGGCCCATAAAAGGGACAAAGCGTGGTTTTTTCTGGACAAACCAGAGTATAAAAGACCGATACCTGGAATCATGATCCACACCAAAGCAGATGAAACACCAATCCAGGCCATATCACCTCTGTTGAACTGACCATTTAAGTCAGCAGTGAAGACATCACCACCTGTACCCTCGAGGGTAACATTAGTCTGAGCTGTACTCATTATAAAATAATCAGATAGTTATGGCAAGCAAAAATCTTAAAATGAATGTGTTGCTGGAATCCCTTGACGTTATATATACCTCGAGTGTTTTGCCAAGAGACAAATATGTAATGAGATTTGGGATATGGGTTTCTAGCTTTGCTTAATCAAAACAACAATCTATCCAATGAGAAAGGCTCAATGGATGCATGTAATTGTGAAGAGCTAAGAAATTATATATGCACCCTTTAATAAACATCAAAGACACGAAAGAGAAGATGAGAAAAAGAAAGAGCAGGATGGATAGTTTCAAACTACTAACATGTGTGTAGTTGCCCTTGAAAATTCATCAAATTTTAATTAATAGAGATAAGGAAGTTGCACAAAATGAGGTAAACAATTAGAATCGAATCACACGATAAGGAGTGTGCAGGAACCGGTTAGCTGCCAATTATGCGTACACCGGAACAGGTGCATGCCTAGAAAAAGTCAGGGCATAGGTGGATGGCATCGGGGTATAAGGAGTGGGTATTTGAGAGAGAGATCTAGGGATGGCATGTAAGGAGCGTAGTTTGACGTTTTTAGTCGGTATGGACGTTAATGGGTGTGGATGTTAGTGGGTGGTTGCAGTGGGTGTTTGTAGTGGGTGGTTGTAGTGGGTGGTTGCAGTGGGTGGTTGTAGTGGGTGGTTGTAGTGGGTGGTTGTAGTGGGCAGATGTTAGTGGGCGCATGCCAGTGGGTGAAGATAATGGGGACTTTTTAGATTGACATGCTTGTGAGAATGAGGCCAATGAGGAGTGTGCTGTCCTGAAAGCAGGAGAAAAATGGATTGTCGTCGGGCGTCAGTGGATGTATCCGGGCATAACGAGCTTCGCATGCTGTAGGTGGTGGGAATCTGGGTAACGATCTGGTTGGTAGGCATGGATGTGTCAGATATGACTACCAGGTGCTAGCTGCAAAAGACGCTGATTGATCTGCTTATGTAAGACGCCTTCGAAGAAAAATAAATAGGCCAATAGACGTTGGATGAAAACCCCCCACTTCTGATAAGCACGCCATGGAGTTGGTCTTTGCCCAATAGGGATTATCAGATAACACGAAATAGGGTTCCTAGATGAGAACAGGCGTTTGTGATTTCGATTTAAGGTTTGGAACAGCTTCGCGTCAGAAGAATACACCTGGGTTGAGTCATAACATAATAAGGTGCAGCGAAGCAACGAAGAATTTAGGGAGGGGCTTTGGCGAATTTACGTCATGGTATATGATAGCAGAGTCAACTTGCTGCAAAGAATTAATGTGTTTAGATAATATATACGAATAATGATCGTCATTGATAACGGTATCTTTACAGGATCTACGGGGGAATTGATAAATGGGTCTTCTTGATAGTGGATCTTAAGTTAGTATTAATAACACAGTAAAAAAATAATGAAGGAGACGAGGTTCGAACTCTCCCACAGATGGGCTTGGCCAACGTTCATTCTACAATTGTTAAGTGCTAGTGTGATAAGTTGGGAATATTCAGTGACAGTGTGGTGGAAGCAGGTGTAGGCGGCGATGTTTTCGTCTTTAGTTCCCCTATGTCTTATTGACAATGTAGTTTATTGTTTGTCTAGTCTGTAGCTTTAGTGTTTGGCCGTACTTGTTTCGATTTCGTGTCGGAAATACGCGGCTGATTCCGGAACACTGATTTCCCCAGCATATAGTCAAGCGTAATTTCGATGGAAGTGGTAATACAATAGAAGTGGTAATTAAGTGTCATCAAATAATACTAGAATACTAGAACACTGCAGCAACACAAGAACACAAGATAAGATAAGAAAGGATTGGCCTCCTCATAACCAACGGAATACTGATCATCGTTTTTTATATAGTTAGTAGATACAGAAGAATTTCGTTGAATTTCGCAGCAATCTTTCAGATTAGCGGTAATGTTCTGAGTGGCTGACAATGGAATACGGTAAAAAAATAGCAATTTACTACTTGATGGGGATCATAACGTATACATTATAGTTGATGGCGATTGGTTCGTAAGGTTTTAGATTGGTGATATGATGATTAGCGAGTGGGGATGAGAACTGAGTATTTGGAGGACAATAGTTCAGAGTAAGCGAACTACTCTCACTTGGTAGATTGACGAATGAATTGGCGAATGCCCCAAACAAGTGTGAGCACAGCCACTAAGGGGTTCATACCACCCTTAAAGCCCAGTGGTGATTGGATATCGCCAAAAAGCAAAAAGGCATCGGACTTACAAAAAAACCACCGCAACAGAAGGATCGGAGGATATAAGGATCGGAGGGTAGAAGGATCGGAGTATACGTTTTGAACGTGTTGATGATACTACACAATAATCTGTTAGCGGAACTCACATCCTGTGACGGTGAAGTCGCCGGTTTCGCTTGCTCAATTGTATGAACAGCATGAGTAGTTATATCTTCCGTGAATGGAACCTTTTAGATTTTGCCCATGGGGTTAATGAAGATTTTGCCCGTGGGGTTAATGATAGTCAAGTGCGTACTTGTACTAGCAGATTGAAGTAATGAAGGACCTTGCAATCGAACATTCGGAATGGGTTACAGTTCACTGATAACGTGGCCTGAACTGGATACTGAAGAAATAAAGGCTCTACTTACTGAATTTGCTATATTCAAATCCCTACAAGCTTTTGATGTCTAAGATCATCAGTGAACAAGCTTCATGGTGCTTTATGATCCTCTATGTCGATACAAATTGCAAAGCAACAACATGTGTATTTGGTACGGCTCGACTATTAATAGACATTTGAATTACCACAACGGTTTTCGTTCTACATACTTAGGGAGTGGGTGGGGGATTAATATATTAATTGATTCTACACAATCTGTGCAATAATATACCCCTATCTTCCTCCTCAAATTTCACTATAAAACAGAATCCAGAAAACAGTCAATAGAACTAAGACCTTCGTCCACGAAAGATTCTCTTACAGAGATCAATAACTTGATAACATGAGCAATTACACACCTCCTTGCAAGACCACAGGGGAATGGCTTCAAATAATGAGTGGAATCTTCCCTGGTAAACCAACTTTTACGGAAAAGGATTATCCATCTTTGGATGGCAAAGTGGTGTTGATTACAGGGGCTAATACTGGTATTGGCTATGAAGTAGCAAAATCATTGGTGGCTCTGACGAATGCAAAAGTCTACATCTTTGCAAGAAGTGAACAAAAGACATTGGATGCCATTAAAAGAATTGAGGTTGAGGTTGCTCTGGAGTACAACAAGTCTCCGATCAATAAGATCGAGTTAATTCAGGTAGATCTTTCAGATTTGACCACAATCAAGCCTGCTGTTGAGAAATTCCTCTCGATTGAAGAAAGATTGGATATTGCAATCCTCAATGCCGGTGTAATGCATCCTCCTTGGGGTGGCAAGACGGCACAAGGTTACGAATTGCAATTGGGCACAAATGCTATTGGCCATCACTTGTTACAAAAATTGCTTGACCCTCTATTCATAAAGACAGCA